>JAMPIV010005219.1:807500-1203446 GCA_024509875.1 Oreohelix idahoensis | reverse complement strand
GGTTTATTTTTTATTTGGAATTAGGTAAGGGTAGTTTGGGGTGGGGTGAATGTTGATGATTTGGGGGGGGGGGGACTTAGAATTTTTTGATCAATAATAATAATAATAGCCCCTTCAGTCATAACTGACTATGGGAATGCGCCCCTGAGGTGACAGCCCTCAGCTGCTTATTTTCCTGGTGCTCCTTTCGACGTTTTCTCCTCACCTCTGCTTCTTGTGTGAGCCTCTCTTCGCCCAATCTGAGCTCTTGCCATCTGCTAATTGTCCGTAGAAGATATCTTTTGGGATGCGACCATCTTCCATGCGGCGAACATGGCCAAGCCAGCGAAGTCTGCGCTGTCTAAGAAGCGTATACATACTTTGAAGGCCAGCACGTGACAACACCTCGACATTTGTCACTTTATCTTTCCACGAGATGCCGAGGATGCGGCGTAGACACCGCAAATGGAAGGTATTGAGCCTTCTTTCTTGCTTAGCATAGGTCGTCCAGGTCTCGCTGCCATATAGGAGTGTGCTGGTGACGCAGGCATTATATACCGCAGCTTTGGTCTTCATTGTGAGTTTAGAGTTTCCCCAAACACGCGATGTGAGGCGGGCAAAGGTAGCTGCAGCTTTGCCAATGCGGCTGTCGATTTCTGTATCCAGTGAGAGTTTGTCATTGATGGTAGACCCTAGGTATGTGAAGTGGTGCACCACTGCCAATTCATAGTTATCGATAGTGATAACTGGTGCAGCACCCACATCCTGACTCAGCACATTCGTTTTCTTTAGACTTATTGTGAGGCCAAAGTCCTTGCATGCTTTAGTGAAGCGATTCATCAAGCTCTGAAGCTCCTGTTGGCTTTGAGTGACGACTGCAGCATCATCAGCGAACAACAAGTCTCTTATAGTGACCCTTCTGATTTTTGTTTTTGCCTTCAGCCTTGAAAGATTAAACAGACGGCCATCTGACCTAGTGTGAAGGCATATTCCTTCAGTTGCATCTCTGAATGCATGTTTCAAGAGTAAGGCAAAGAAGATTCCGAAGAGGGTCGGAGCCAGAACACAGCCTTGTTTAACGCCACTTCGTATATCAAAGGGCTGTGACGTGCTTCCAGCATATTGGACTGTTCCCTTCATGCCGTCATGGAATGACTTTATCATTTCCAGCATTTTAGAAGGGCAGCCTATTTTCAGGAGGATTTTAAAGAGTCCATCCCTACTAACCAGGTCGAATGCTTTTGTGAGGTCTATAAAGGCGATATATAATGGTCTTTTCTGCTCTCTTGATTTTTCCTGAAGCTGGCGGAGAGAGAAGATCATGTCTGTTGTTGATCTGCCAGCTCGGAATCCACACTGTGACTCTGGATATATGCGCTCAGCTAACTTGTGTAGTCGCATTAAGATGACTTTGGCAAAAACCTTACCAACAATACTAAGAAGAGAGATGCCTCTGTAGTTATTGCAATCACTTCTGTCTCCTTTATTTTTATACAGTGTTACAATCTTGGCATCTCGCATGTCTTGAGGAATAGTTGTCTCTTCCCAGCACTGGCACAGCATCCTATGCAGGGGATGTAATAGCGTGCTCTTACAGCATTTGATTAAATCAGGAGGAATCCCATCACTGCCTGGTGCTTTGCCAGAGGCCAAGCTATCAATGCTTGCTGAGTTCCTCTAATGTTGGTTCGGCATCCAGCTCCTCCATAGTTGGCAGACTGTTGACACCATCAAGGGCTGCAGGCGTAACGGTATTGTCTCTAGCGTAAAGCTCAGAGTAGTGCTCGACCCACCTCTCCATCTGCTTACCCTTATCGGTTAGCTTCTCTCCGCTGATGGTTTTTAGCGGTGCCGTCTTACTTTTATGGGGGCCAAGTGCTTTCTTTATACCGTCATACATTTGTCTAATGTTGCCTGTTTGCGCTGCGATCTGGATGCTCTCACTGAGCTGGAGCCAGTAGTCATTTGCACAGCGTCGAGCAGTTTGTTGAACTTTGCTTCTCGTAGCCCTCAGGATCTGTAGGGTTCTGGCACTCGGTGAACGTTTGTATTCATTCATAGCACTGCGCTTAGCTTCAATGACAGGTGCCATCACATCTGATGAAGCATCAAACCAGTCATTTGACTTTGCTGTTTTCTTACCAAAGGTGGCAAGTGCAGTACTTTGAATGGTGTTCCGTAGATGCTCCCAGTTCTCTGTAATAGTATCACCATGCTGAGGGCTACTGAGCACTTTCTCGAAGGTCGCAGTGAATTGAGCGATCATGAAAGGGTCTGACATCTTGCTGGTATCAATGCGTGGTTTCCCTTCATGTCTGACACGATAGAGTTTTCTTGGTTGTGCTCTGATTTTGCAGCAAACCAAGGAGTGATCTGTATCACAGTCTGCACTATGGTACGAGCGCGTGGAGAGCACAGACCTGAGGAGTGGCCTTCTGACGAGAATCAGGTCAAGTTGGTGCCAGTGCTTGGATCGTGGGTGTCTCCATGACACCTTATGCTGGGGTTTTGTCTGAAAGTAGGTGTTGGTCACGCAGAGGTCATGGTGGACGCACAACTCTAAGAGCCGTTGTCCATTTTCATTCATCTTGCCAATACCAAACCTGCCCAGACATGAAGGCCATGAAACATTATCGGCACCCACTCTAGCGTTAAAGTCACCAAGGAGAACAAGCTGTTCTTGCCTAGGTATGCTTTTGATAATTGCTGTTAGATTCTCGTAGAACTCATCTTTAGCTTCTGAGGCAGAGTACAGAGTAGGAGCATACACACTGACAAGGGTGATGGGACCTGTGCTAGTTTGCAGGCGGAGCGTTAACAGGCGTTCTGATCCATTCTCGCCTGGTTCAACCATTTTAGTTAGCGATTTTTTGACCGCAAAACCTACTCCGTGTTCTCTAGCTTTATTAAGATCTTTCCCTTGCCAATAAAATGTGTAGTCCTTCTCGCTCACCGTTCCAGAGCCCGCCAGGCGCGTTTCCTGAAGTGCAGCTATATCCACCTGAAGTCGTTTAAGCTCATCATTAATTATGGCTGTCTTCCTTACATCGTTTACATCCTGTAGGTTTTCGGATAGTCCAGTCAACATAGTCCGGACGTTTCCAGCATCCCAATCTGAGAGTTTGCTTATTTCTATTTTTTCGATAATTGCTTGGTGCAAAATTTTCTGTCCACAGTTCGGGTTTGACCCTAATCCCCATGCACCCAATGGGGAAAGCAGACAGTGGCGGGACAACACCTTATTGACTGGGGCTGCCCAGCTTGAAGCGGGCGGTAGCTGTCCAGTGAGATCCTAGAACCTCTCCCACTGTCGGAAGTAGCCCCTGGCGCCATGCCCTCCGCCAATTGGGCAAAATGCTTACAACCGGAAACTGCTACTTCCCCGTGTTTTTGCCGACACCTATAGGGTGAAGCTGGAGTGTCCTCTCCAGGGCGCGAGCTTGGGCACAGTTATATGGAGATCAAGCTGTTGCCCATGCAGCATGTTCCCCCTCTCCACACAGCCGGTAGATCCAAAGGAACGGCAGTAGCCGATACAGTTTGGTACCAGCCATGAATTCAGAGTTCCTTCTCTTAGATAAGCTACCAACCAAGGATCACGAGCCCNATCTGCCCGAAGCTGGTTTGATCGCAAGAAGCCCAAGTTCTGTGTTTTTGATTGACAAAGGATTCTCAGCGATAAAACAATGGAAGATCAAAAACAATGTTGATTGGATATGTGACTGAAATTAACTGGTGAGAACTATACTGACTAACCCCCCCTCCCACTCAGTGACCTTCTATTCAACTGACGGAAACACTAATCTACTCTCTTAAAGATAAAATGTATGTAGAAATCATTTATTAACATACAACCTTTATACGAAGTACAAGTTAACGAGTACAGTACAGATAGAAGTACAGAAATCTATCCTACATAAATACATATTTTATAACAACCGACTAAAAAACTTGTGCCATATAAGCATGAATCTATCACACGACAACTAAAAACTTTCATGATAACACAGCAAATGTACAGACACTCCAAACCATACCTAGTAGAAAAAAAGTTGAGTAACACGCTTCAGAAAAACCCGTCATGTTCAACGCACGATATTAAAAACAATTTTGGGGGATAAAAAAAGTTTTGCTAATCTTTTTTTTTGTAAAACCACCTATATAAAGCCCTCTACCATATACATCCAAAACCCGTTGATTATCCCTGTCACAACACTCGAATTTATTGCCCTGAGCATATGTATTTTTGTCTTAAACATTCTATTTTCCCCCTGAATACTATATTAGTGCTCTACTACCCAATTTTTTCTGCTGTGCAATTAGCTTGCTGCTTCACTGATCACGGTTTTACCCATGAAGAATACTAAATATGACCCTATTGTTCTCCAGGTAATTGCTGATTGAATCCATATTGGCTCACTCGTTAAGTCCAGAATCTGGTTGCATGCTGTATTCAAGATTAACAAATATAAAAGATATTTTATCTTTGGCTTTTGTTGTGTAAATACCCAGTACTTTACTGAGCCTCCTCACTGTAGAACTTCTAGCTGGTCTTAGAAACTGTCTTACGATACATTCGGGCCTCTGATGTGTTGGGCAAGTATTATGTACTCCAGCATACCACTGATCAATGGCCCTAAGATGGTATAGATACCTGAGAAAAAAAGTTAAGAAAATAATTTTTCACGTACTTAAGAAAGATATGTTCTCTGAATGATAGTTTTCTCTATTCCAGCCAATCTATACACTATAAATTTAGTACAAACAACTTGCCCCCTCCTAATACATATAATTATATAACTTACACACATTGCCACATTAATAACTATGTTAAATGCATGGTCCTACCAACACACAGAGTTACATTAATTAGTATAATATTTAGTATCATTACCCTCCCTGAACTTCATCAAATATCTAAAGGAAGATCCCTATATTGAACCCTCAGCTGCTTTACAAGACATAAAATTGCCTGGTTTAAGGTGTTTCCATTTCTCTTCTGCAAAAAGTAAGTGTTTGCCATAACATCTCCACTTGTCGACCCACTTCATCCTCCCATAGCTATTTAAGTTCATGCCTACATATGTATTCACAGTAAATCCTTTCAACCTCACGCACAAATTTCTTCTTTATGCTATCTACCGTTAATGTAACAATTTAGCAAATATCTTTAGTATGCACCATCCTTCCATCAGCAACAAGCTAAACCTAATCTCTGTCTAACAAGTCTACATGCCTTCATAGCCAGTGGCCACTCCACACACTCTTGACCTACGTTGTCACTTTCCCTCCAAAATACCCTAATAAGGTATTACCTTTGAATCTTCTACATAGATGTCCATGTTTTATTTCCTGCCATAATTGAACTATCTGATACCAGCATCACTACACAGCCTTTAAGACTTCATGTAAGTTGTTACCTAACACCACACTCTGTACGCAAAAATGGGCACTTTCCAGTTGACAATCTTCTAACTAACTCCGTCGTATCCACTCAATAGTTGACTGCAAGACAGTTCTCTCCATGCAACTCAAACAGTTTAAATAGAGGCACCCTACTCCACGAAACATGGAACACTCTACACTACAAAAGTCCAAAGTATACCACAGATACCAATGACAGTATTACCCTGATCCTAGGACTCCAAATATACTGAAATAAACATATTTACCTTAACTACTCCAAGTTATCCTCATTTTAACTACCAACCCTTTACACATAAACTGATGACTCCCAGAAGGTCATGTGTTTTAATAAAGGTGTTCTCCTAGATAACTACCATCCAATCACAGCTCTATATCCCCATGTTGTCTCTCAACTATCTCCTGTCAGGAAACATTTCTAAGTCCAGCTCAACTTTTACACATTTAGCCAGAATGCTTACGCATGTCAAAGTTAATTATCCACCATAAATAATTTATCTTATCACTTAACCTCACTACAACTCCTCTTTGACAGCTGGAACCAAAATGAAAAACAACATTGACACCACATCCACTTAACATATACAATACACATTGATGAACAACATGATATACAGTAAACAATGAATATACTAACATTAAAAAGCAATTATGTAATAGCATAACAATTCACATATTATAATTAACATAGTATGCACAAAAATGGCAATAAGAACACTTATCAACACCATCTACTCCCATTGATTTTCTTTTAAATTCACACTTTTCGTCTTTTAGCTTGTCTGTATGCACTTTCTAAAAACATTTTTCAGTTTCGAGGGAGTCCCTATGCAAATGCTCCTTTCCCCTAAAACATACGTTCCTGTATCTATCTTGACACTGTCCACTTATCACAGAACTATCGCCGGTTCGTTAAGTAGCTCATTAATGTGGTGTCTCTCTGTTAATAGTTTTACGATGTATCATTTAAATAATAGACTACTTATTAACAAAATAATGACAAAGAGTTTAAAGATTTGTAATTCTTAACGCCTCGTCAGTAGTCCCTAGCATTCCGAAGCACAACAGCTTAACTTCACCTGTTTCCACTGCTCGACAGCGTGTGGTGTACCAATCAATCTTCTATACACGAACAGCTGCCTCAATAGCTATTCTGCCCTATCTCCCTCACAGCCTGAAATCTTATTCCTTTCATAATGTAAAGCTTGAACACTTTAATTGGAAAAAGGATACACTTTTAAACACTCAATCTCTCTATATTTTCACTGAAAATGCATACAAGAAATCCCCAGGCATAGCTATTAACACAGTTTGTGCACAATGGCACTAAACTAGGTCATTAGACTATCCAACTAATTCATCAATGCTCATTTGATTGCGCAAATGTGTCCCCTCAAACCCACAAAACTTACAGTATTATTTCTCATTGTTGATTGCTGCCTGATAGCTATTCATGATTGTTACAATTCCCACTATATATAAAAAAAAACATCACATCAGTTCCCAATAACATTGCTTACGCTTCCTTCTTTTATTCGGAGCATTTTCTCCAATTAAACTGCCTTATTTCGAAAGCCTTATACCCGGTAACCAAGCTTCTCATCAACATTATTCTTTGTACGAAGTTTTCGCCGCTCTCAGAAGAGTCACGAGCAACTAAACACAGCCTTTCAGACTGTCAAGCGAGTACAATTTAACAAAGATTTGATGTTACACATGTGCAGCCTGTCAGTATCGTCCTAAAATCAGACTGAAGCTGAACCAAAACTATTGTAAATCTTCAATAACGCACGAATATGCATTCTGTGCAGTTCTGGTCATGCACACTCGTGCACAATTCGACATTGTTTTTCGCTTTTGCTGTTGCGAAAGCCTCCCAACTAGTCATGGACTCTCAAACACTTTCACGACCTTGTGTAAAAACGTTAAGACACTCAAAAAATGCATGTTTTGCTAAGCGAATCATAGAAGCAAACGAATCCTCCCCATAGACTGTCTGATAACTTTAAAGAATGTTCTTTGCATTTCACACCACATTTTGACAAACTATCAAATTCTTGATCTACACTCATTTCTACCTTCGCATTACAACAGCATAACTTACGGTTTGCACACATAAGAACAAAGCACTATTGTAGTTCAAACCACATGACAGGGTCTAATCATGTTTTCTTGACCCACATCAACATGTAGGTTCCAATCAACCATGAAATATCCAACACTTCCTCTTGTCGCTACTCTGACTAATCTACCATTACCTATTACTTGGTATTGATCACACCTTGGTAGATTCTTCCTTTGCTCAAAGCTCATCTTTACATAAAACTGATTCTGCTCTGCATTATCCTGTCTCACTCATCTTCAGTTGATTTTTTTATTTCTTAAAGCCGTGTTACCTCAATCTGTGTCACTCTCTGTCAATATTGCCTTTACTCATCGGTTTTACATGCACAAAAGCACGTCAAATATTCAAACATCTTTCCCTTCTATTTTATCCATGCATGCTAGTCTGTACTTCCTCTACTTGGACTTTCACTCTCCACTTCTTATCTCCCTTTTCATACTGTTTTCAGCTCTATGCATTTCTACATCTTCTCTGGCAAACTGATACTCATGTTCAAATTCAGATTCTACTCATGGGGCATGCTAGCTTGTCTGGTTTGACAAAATAATATCCTACATTTGCCACCGACAATGTATACACATTCACGGTAAGCCATATTACAGTTATTTATGTCAGGATCCCAAAAAAAAAAATATACATTAAAATATAATATATATAAAATTATAAAAATATAATATATATAACGGATATGAATGAAATAATATATATATATATATATGACTATATATATATATAAAAAACATATAATAATATAAGTACTGAAGTTTTTAGTTGGAAAAGATGTTAATATATATAACTCTACACTTTCTAGTTAAGTCATCACATTACCTGGTGCAATCACACATGGGCATCCCACTGAATACACTAAATATGTAGCATTATAAACTATATTATAACCTTATCCCAGTATTGTTGCCAATAATACCTTGAATCCTGTACCTACAATTTAACCTTACATTAACAACTCAGAGATCCATTTTCTCACCTAAATGTGAAAAAATGACCAAAACAATTTATTAATGATCAGATCTACTTTCTCACTGGTAACCATAAGAATAAACTTTCATAGATCAACACCATGTGACACTTAGGTCTAATCAACAACCATTAACTTTGTTAATCAACAAAAGGGAGGGGGGGTGTCAGACTTTCTAATCAACATGACCATGTAGACTTTGCTATCAACAACCAATGTGACTTACATGCCTAATCAACAAGTCAAACTTCGCTTCTATCATACAACCATGTGAACTTGCTAATCAGACCTGCATGGTTACTTTCTAATCAACAACCATATAACTTTTTGCCGTAATCAAATAACCATTAATCTTGCTAATCTACAACCCCTGAACTATATAATTAATCTCAGACCAACCTTAACTTTGCTAACAACGTACCACGTAACTTTGCCCCATCAACAACCAGAACTGGATTCTAATCAGACAACCATTAACTTGCTAATCAGACAAACCATATTACACTTATTTTGTTTCAAAATTCAAAATAAAATTTTATCACTTTTTTGCCCACCAAAGTTGCAGATTACTTTCAAAATCAATAAATAAGTTAACACAATTAAAGCATTTAGTAAAATCATAATATTTTAAACATAGCGATAAAAAAAAATACATTTTATTAAACTTCTTTATGAACATAACGTTGAAATTCTCAAATGACCTATGCATGACAACATATCCAGATAATAGTACGAAATAATCATGGATCAAGAAAAACACTGTGCAGCTGACATGGACACCACACATTAAAAGACTCTACCTACAACCACCAAACAGACCACATTTTATACATGATATGTCAGTAATCAAAGTTTTTATTACAACAGATAGAATATTTACAAAACAAAGAAACAACCGAAATAACCCTTCATACTTCACTGATTAAATCTTCGGCATTACAGACTCTACATACACAGCATAACTCATCAATGAAAACATCCCATATATATACCAGTACCAAATACGGATTCTCGGACAACTTCCAATCCCATGAAATACAAAATTGTCTATGATAGCAATTGAAGAATTGTGAAATATCCACAGCCTCACTAATAATAACTCAGACAGACGATAAACTGACCATCCATGAATTTTAACAATCAAACAAATGCACAACAATTTAACCTCTCATTGACCGCCTTGACACTGACATCTCAACTTTTTCGATCCCATGACTGAAACTCAGATCCAAACCTGAGCTACAAATAACAATGACAGACATGAAAATTTTTTTTTTCAGTTTGATTACTTCCAAAAACAGATAAAGGATTAGTCCATATCCCTTAAAATTTCGAAATCACTCATATAACTTTCTTAATACTTAACAATGTTAGTATCACTAACTTTGTTCACGATAACAAAAAAAAAAAAAGGTAACTGTCCCCAGTCTTCTAATACTCCTGAGAGGCGTAAATTTAAGACTTCAATATTCTATCCACTACTGTATTTTTTTAAGCTTTACATGTTCTCCTTATTTGCTATTACTTTGATGGTTAAATCCACACCACTCTGTTTACATTGTGAGGTCTCAAAACACAACAATTGATATTAATCCTTTTGACAGAACACCAAATTATCCCTTGAGTTCAAATCAATCCACAACAATGAATATTCAAATCCTATTTTCCTTCAATACGTTACCATAAAGGGTTACATTAACTTATTCAAAATCAACACTATGATTTCCCATCTTCTAAATAGAAATCCACTTCCTGATATGTTAAAATTTTATTTTAGTTCTTCTCCCGACATGATTAACGGTAAATAAACATATTACTCAATTAATTAATATTCTTCAACCTGATAAATATTTGAATAGTATTTTACCTTTAAATGAATGGGCATGGAACCACCAAGCAAGTTGTCCCATTACAAGAAAGCCTGCACCAAACATCACATGCCTTGCAAGTAATTGTTTTCTGTGGTAAATTTTGTTTAACATGATAGGTGCCAGTGTCAGGTGTCCACTCAAATTAATTCCTGTAGACATGCCTAAGAGCAGTAGTTCCCTTTTCCTTCCCGTCTCTTCAAGCGACCCCCGGGAACTAAATCTAAGCCTGATAACTTTTAACTTTAAAGTATTTAAAAAAATAATGTGACAGTAAAACATCATCTTGAAAAAAAAAAAATTATATATTTACATATTCTATCAGAGATAATGCATACAGCAATAGAAGTTTAAAATGGTTCACTCTACTGTACATTTCAAAACCAATTAATGATCAACTAAAATCAACATCCACAAAGGTGCTGTGAACACACATTGGACGCTGTAATTTGCAAAAGAGCTCTACTGTTTAGTAAGTATCTTAATATAATTCACATAATTTATATTGAAAATCAGCTCATTGTCAGAATTACCTAACTTGTTCACCGATCAATATACAGAACTTGGTTTGGTTTAGTTTTTTAAGGACCATTGTCCATTGCACAAACACGAAACTCCATACTGCTCCCGATCTCCTCCTTTAATTATCACAAGGAGATCTCACACAAACACAAACTCCATACTCCAACAAAGATCCTAATTTGTGACACTCAAATCACAACGTTCTATACATATTTTTGGTGCTATTTTTCCTAAATTTTAAATTTTGGCAAGCACAACCAAATGCCTACTCTTTAGATTTCCAACTCCAAAAAATATTATTAAAATGCAAATGTGAAGCTAGGCAATCCGATCTCACTACTCAAAAATTGGAAGGGAATATATGACACTCATTATAACACTTCTAAAGAAAAAAAAATGTTAATCATTATAATCCTCTTTAATAAAAGTAAACTCGTACTTTCAGAATTAAGAGGTGACGCCATACCCTCTTACTACGCTGACACCCCCCCCCCCCCCCCCCCCCCCCCCCCCCCCAAATGAAACGTAACATCAATTCTCATTGCAGTTCCTTGGGTGAAGGGTGTATTAGCAGACAAAAAAGAATAGAAAACTGCTCCTTCGTTTTCACATCATCATTTAAAAATTAATGTTACAAATCGACGTCCATTGCACTCCCCAAACCCCATAGTGCTCAGTCTCCTGTAGCAAATATCAAAGGGTATGAATGCTAAATATCATTTTAAATAAATTGCTATAAAACATACATCAACACTCTAAAGCCCATTAATTCTTTGATGGAAACTTCCTGCTCAAGACCAGCTGTTTGGTGGTCCAACTCCATTGGGAGCCAAGGGGGACAGAAAAAAATAAACATCAGTGAATGAAATTTCTAGAAAAGTAACTAATTCAGATTAACAGGATAATCAATTAAGTCTGCAAACAAGTAGAAAACCTGTGCCCCAGCAGGTTAACTCACCTAGAAATTGGGCCCACTTTATAAATCATGTAAGTATATATGTGGAGGCTCCTAACCTCCGGACATGTTTAAAAACAGTTTGAACATCGTCCTGCAGGAAAGTCAAATGAGATATATTTGTTGGTGTACCATTATGGATTTAGATTAGGTAAAAAAAAAAAAAAAACCAAACCCAGAAAATAGTTCTGATGAAAACTGCTATAAGAACACAGACCACTCTTTACCTTGAACTGCTGCCAACAAAAATGACAACATTAATAACCTATACTTGGAGCCAAGCATATCCTTCCTCACCTTAAATACAAAACACAAACTCAACAAGCACTCACAATACAAAACCCTCATCACCCCACTTATTGAAACTAATAACCAACTGTATCAACTGCCTTTAGAATACTATTCAGCATGTGCGCTCACTATTTCTTAGGACCTATCAACCCATGACACCAGCTCAATATACGCATCCCCAAACATATCACAACACTCTATACGAGGACGACTCAACAGCTACAGAACACTTGCAGCTCTTCACTTGCATTGACTGCTAAAGACCACACTCACAGCTCTATTAATCTACAACAAAATCTAGGAGAATGGCACTGAGTAATTGCCTCATGGTGTGACCTGAGGAAAACTATTAACTGGAAGTCAACACCAATCACAAGCAAAAGATGAGGAGCATTAGCATCCAAAACAGGATAAGGAACAAAGACATGCAGAAAACACTACATAGTCTGTATGAAAATTGTTCAAAAATACTTAAAAGAGAAAATACCCCTCCAAATGGAGACAACAGACACAGTCCACTGGGACACACAGGAACACGTTATTAAAAGAACAACCAATGTCATACATCTACTCGATCTCAATACAAATGTAAATCACAATTTAGCACCTACTAAAAGCTATGTACCACTACAGAAGAGGTTGCCCTAATGTCATTTCACCATAATCAAAAAAAAAATTTGACCGCACCAATTAACAATAAACCCACTGCTCACCCAAATCTATAACACAAGATTCCAAACACAAATGAAAATAGAACCATCATTCAGTGTTAATGCCTTAACAAACAAGCAGATAGATACTAAGTTACCAAATAAAATTCCTTGATAAACTAGCTGACCACAGATGTCAAAATATTAAGGGTAACTACCCTTACACGCCCATTGTAGCACATTGGTACCCACCCATGTTAGGCCCATAGTTTCGTACCTCAATTGCTACACTACAGGAAGTGAGTGGGACAGCATCACACCGGGACCGCCTTAAACCAAAACTCAAGTTACTTTCGTACTCCATTCCATAGGCTGTTTTGACACCGAGCCATTATGCAAATCTAAAATAAAAGTCACCACCTCACGGGATCAACTTCCATGACTTACCATTAGCGGGCGGGAGATGTACACCGAGTTGAACTACTACTGCACTACCGCGCTTCAAAATTAATGAAGAAAACAATATTACGTCCTGAAGACCTCTACATATCAATTAACGATGACCACTCTAAATAACTCTAAAATAACTCAAATATTTACTGAACAAATAACCAAAAAACATGTGAGATTAGAACAAAACTGAAAACTAGACTCCATGCTGAGGAAAGTGCTGGTCTTCAGAGATACCAACTTCACACAACATACAATTACTTCAGTTACCATGGCACTTAATCCATACAGCATTTTAGAAAAGGTATCTAAACAAATTTATCAGAAAACAAAGAAAAAAAAATATCAGCATTTACCCTCAAAAATATCAACTGAGCAAGATGAGGAGGTCCAACATTTACATGCCATACAAGAAATGAGAAGAAGATGCTGGTGATGGAATAGGAAAACACATTGAGGAACCTGTATTGCAAGCATTACAAGGCAGTCCTTGTTTCTGGAATCCCCATGATAAGAGAAGCAGAAGTGACCAAAAGAACACATCGAAAGAGAACTGACGTCTCCGTCTCGGTGCAGCATACTTTATGATAAAGGAACAACTGCCAAGAAATGTCAGGAAAAGATGACATAGACCCACTACCTGATCCACTGTAAAAAGTAAATATGAACAACAAAGCTTGAATTAAAAACCTACTATAGAAATCACAATATAGACCTTATAACTGTGATTAAGGTTTTAAGTATAGATCCGCCAAAATGCCCAATCAATACTTAAAAGATATATACATAAACAAAGGAAAACATATAAAGTTAGTACTCCAAAAAACACCAACTAAAATAGAAATTAAGCAACAAAACTAACACAGCATTAACAAAAAACTAACTAACTCATAAGACAAGGAAAGACAACAAGGTTAAAAAAAAAAAAGACAATAACCTCAAAATAACAAATACTAATACAAATAAAACCAAGCGTAAAGGACAATAGTTATCTATAAACAAACCCAAAAAAAAAAAAAAAAAAAAATTGACAAATACAAATATAAAAAAAAATCAGTAGAAATCTGCAAAAGACAAGTTATTTAAAAATTGAATACAAAAACTTATTAAATAAAATGACACTAAATACCCCAATTATAACCAACTTTCAGGTTGAACGGGTAACCAAGATGGAATGAGAAGAGGCAACAATGATAATGATGTTGAGTGCCCGATCTCTCACACACCCCATCAACACCTCATCAAAACCACAACAACACCCCCCCCCAGCTGTTAAAATGATGAGCGGAAACATGGAAAGAACTTGAGCAGATGGCAACTTGATAGGTGGATTCTTATATGTGTGTGAATGCCTATGTTACTTTGGGGCTCTGAAAGGAAGAAGAATTAAGTGCCAGTCTATGACAGTGAGGACAATTGAGGAGCAGAATAAGTAAAGATTGAAGATTACCTTCCCGTGGGGAGGTCCCAGCACGAATTAAAAAACTCATATAACAAATATGAGGCCAACAGTAAAGAAAATATAGACACCAACATTTACAGATATTACATTATGAAGTCTGGAATAAAGGTCAAAAAGAGATATGTTACCACTAAACACATAACTCAATAAATGTAATAACGCTCTCTGAAATAATAGACTTATTGTTAGCTTTGTTAATAAATAAACAATTGTTAAACAGAGTGTGTAATTTCTATCAGAATATAATAAACAGTATAATGTTATATTTCCCTCTATCATGTTTAATAGCGGCAAAAATAAGACAAGAAGACATATATATAGCTTATTGTCATGTCCTCAGAAGATGCCATCATATGCTTTAAGGACATTGCGAAAGCAGCCGACCAAAAACAACTGAGGTGTGGAGGCTGAGATGCAATGAACCAGAGTTGGGCACTGAAATTGTCACTTGAAAAACATTGTTTCCCTACAAAGAAACGTGATGGCCACTGACTGCAGCACAAGAGAAGAAATTTGATTAATGAAAATGGTCATCTTGAAAAACAGTTTACAAAACCACCACACAATAGTGATAACTTCTTGCAGTGAATATTATGCTCTTTAAGGAGTCTAAAAAGAGAATGAATGAAAGAAGAATGGATGAATGGACGGACGGATGGACAGATGCTTTGAGTCAGCTATCAGTATTGTTCAGAAGTAAGGGAAAATAAGATTTGTTATCTTTTGCAAATGCTATTGTGTGTATTCCCTCAAGGTTTGTTCCATTATATTTGAATTCTGTTGTTTCAAACTCTATAAACAACTACTATGCAAAACAATACAAAATCTAATTGGCTATGATTATACATATAAAAAGAGAAAGAGAGAAAAATATACATAGTATTTAAGGTTTTCCATCACTGTTTCTGTAGTAAACTAAAGGGTTTTTACAGAAAATGTGGTCGGGCCATCCGATGGGCTAAGCAGTTAGAGCACTTTCCTTTCATGGCATCAAGTGTCCGGTTCTAGGATCAAGATCTGATAAGGTCCCACTCCAGTCTACCCGTCTGTAAATTGTAGCTGACGCTTAAGATAGGGGAGGCAAAGGGAGCAAAGAAGTAAACTGGTCCCAAAAAAAAGATAAACCTAGTATGGTAAACTCTCACATCACTCCTTTAACAGCAATATCTGCAATGGGAATACCCCCACCTTAATATTCCCCACCTACTCCCATTTGCATTTATATTCCCTGGGAATTTAGCAGTGGTGACATTATCAATGTAGATCTTTAAAACATTCCATTTTCTGGATTATAGATGATAAAAATAGAATATTTTTTTTTTTTTTAGGCACCTCTGACAGTACAACAAGACAAGTAAAACATCACCAGACATGCGCGAAATCATCCGGTACATATCAAATGATCCTTTGAAAGTCACTGAATATTAAGATTCATCTCTGACAGGTAAGAAATAGAAATAGCTAAATTTTTCTCCCTCCTTCTTTCTGTACATTCTATATATCATCATTTTTCCGTATCATATATATGTGATTTATAGTGCATGTGTGCGGCTTGGTGCGTAGTGTATCGACATATCTATATATAATATACTCTTAGCTGGTCGTTCCTAAATGCGATGCGGAGTGTAAGATGATGGAGAGAGAGCGCCAGATTATCTTATCGGTGTTTTCCCTGGCCTGCCTTTCCATTCTATTCTCGTCGACTTCTCAAAAGATTGTTTATGTTGTCCTCCCAGGCAGACTCTGGGTCGTACACGGGGTCCTGATACCTTGGGTCTTTGTTTCCCATGATGAGTGGTATTCCGATCTTCTCCATTCTGCCTGGAGACATGGCAAACTATCTCTCCTTGGTAATATTTTCTACTTGGGTCTAGCAGGGGGGTAGGATTTAAGGTTGACGTATCGGTCTGGTTGCGTTACCATGTCTCTTCTTGTTCATTCAACCTCCCTTCCTCAGATACCTCCCATTTCTGAGGTTTGGTCTATCCCGGCTTTTATGGGTTGTATTCATTGCCCATGACTCGCATCCATATGTCAAGACTGGGCATAAGGTTGGGGGTATACAACCAACATTTGTTTACTTGCAAACCTCTCTCTTACTGAGGAACTTCCTCATTTTATGACTGAAAAACGTCTCCCAGTGCTGTTGTTCATGTGACCAACTCTTCCATTCTGCTGTCAATTTCAGGTTCTGTAAATAGCTCCGAGGTATTCTAAAGTAGTCGACAGCTCCCATGACCTGAGGAAGATTACAACAGTGTTGACTTTGCAACCTTGAAATGGACTGTGTAAAGGAATGTGAATGTAAACCAAGGCTTAACAAGGAGGATAGCAGAGCCCTTAACTGAGCTTACCCCAGGGTATCCCCATTATCACCAGCTGTTTAACATCTATACAGCAAAAATCAGCTGCAATCCAACCAACTAGTGTAGGGATGAACACTTAACCTTTTCCGATGACATTGCTCATTTACAAAATCTGGTTCAGAATAGAAAGTTAAATGGTAAAAAGCATTCATGAGACACTTCACGCAGTTTCTAAATGGATGCCGACGAAACCAGCTCCACGGTCAATCCTCACAAAGCCTGTGCTGGTTGGTGCTATTGAATAACTCCAAAATTGCGCAGATCTTCAGAATTATTACTCCTCTGGAAGAAAACTGAAAGGCAGAACAAGTTGAATACTACCTTGGAGTAACAATCTACCTATCGTGGGGTCTCTATAGCCACCATGTAGATCACATCATACAGAAGTGCCAAGAGGGTTTCTGGAGCCTAAAAACAATGCACTGCAGTGCACCTGGAGCATGGAGCTACAGTGATACTGTTTCTCCTTGTATCATTCAGTGGTCTTTGTCTGTAATCGAGTATGTGCCTGATACACACACTGGTCCATTATCACAGTGTGAATGACTGAAATGAATTCCAAACACCGGGATGGTATATTCTTGGGCTCATTGCATAAGAGATATCTTATTGAGATGATGCGGCACAATGCTTGGATTAGTGTCAGTTAGATCAGATATTACGATGGCCCAGTATAATGCATGTAACCCTACAGATAAAAGGATCCCCTTGCAATGAAACATAGCTGACATCACAGAGCGAAGACAATACAGAGGGGAAAGACACTGCGGGATGGCACACAAGGAAGGAGATATAGACAGCGTGACCCCAGTTGCACATTACTATTCAAGGGAGAATGAGTTGAGTAAGTCAGATAAGAGAGGATGAATACAGCAAGTCGTACATCAGCCTAGGTAGAGAACAGCTGAACTATGGGCTATGGAGATGCAGAGCAGTACGTTGATCAGCTTTATAAATGATAATGCCTGGATGATGAGATCCATTGAGAAACCTGTAAGTGACTGTAAACTGGTGGGTTAATTAACCAGGGAGGGCTGCTTTAGCTCGAGTACAGGGCAGAACCATCTCTGAATCAGTCGCGGGGCATACATGGATAACAACCTACTGCATGATAAAATTTGAGGTTGTAGCGGAGTTACTGTTGCCTTAAGTCTGGCTGTCCTGAGCCGTTATTAACAAAGGCAGTAATATTATCAGACTCACCATCTAAGCATCAAAAGGTCCCAATGGATGTTGGCTTAGTATATGCCTGGAAAACTCCAAGAAGCATCTACCTATCCTGCATCCGTACGGCAATAAAGACATGGACAGACTAGCTCAAGACACCCACAAAAGTGCATTGGCCAAGATAAACAAAATACTTGAGGGCGATCATGTTAGTCCTACATTAGAAAATGACACCTGCAACGATGAATCATCAAGGCTAAATGCTGAAATTTGGCATCAAATTTAAACCAGCAGCAGGCTGACGTATGAAGAGATGCATCCGCGTTATACAACCAGTGCGCAACAGAACAATTACATTCATACCCTTCACTTTTGCTGCGGAGACTGTCACCTAGTTTGCCCAAAGTTCATGACTTTATTCTGATTAACAATAACAATAACTATATATAATATATTATATATATATATATAATATATTTTTAATTATATTCCATATCCTTTTTATAATTTTTTTTATTTTTATTATTTTTTTTAATATTTCTTTATTTTTTTTTTTTATTCTATTACCTTGACGTGCTCAGACAGCTACTGTCCAAGTTTGGAATCTTTTTTGCCCTCGAAATTTGAAATGGATTAACAATCCGAATGATAATACACTGTAGTAATGGTGACCAGGATTGCAGCAATATAATATAATAATATAAAGATTATCAAAAGAAATCAACACAAAAAATCAGAATCTTCAACTCAAATGTCCAACCATCCTATTTGTGCTCTAAAAACATGGAGAACAACAAAAACACACCATCCAAGAAGCTACAACTTTCAAAAATGGCACAAAGGGGCCAAAAAAAAAAATAGAAAATTAGAAGATTGAAGTGTATGGCCAAGATCACTAATGGGGAACTGAAGACTCCACAGCCAGACAAGTGCCCAAATCGAAAGAAGAGTTAAAAGAAAATGCTGGTTAGATAGGCAATAAAAAATGAGGAAATCTATTATAGTATTTTTTTTTTCCAAGGCATGTCCCATGTTCCTAGAATCCGCAAGGATTAAGAGATGATAAAGAGTAGACCAAAGGAACACATGGAGAAGAGAACTGGAGATAGCCATGAAAAGGATATACGAGAGAGCATTGGAAGGACCTTGAGATATGGCACAGTATAGGATGAACGTGGTCTATGAGTTGTGTTGAAGACCTATGCATCAATGGTACTTTGGTGATGAGCACAGCTGAATGGTGATGATGATGACTGGAATATCTGCATACATCTTCTTCAAAGTATCATTGTCAAATTGCATAGGGCAGTTCATAGTAGTCCAACACCTTGCTGTCCGCATAGTCTGACTCTTTATTAGTTCACGTTTTGTGAATTTTGTTCAGACATGTTCATTATGTTAAACTGTCCCAGTATATATCCACTGTCTTTGGCCAATGTCCCTGACTTTTTTTTTTCTATCAATCTTATCCCTGTTATAGTCTGTATCCCAAGATTACTGAACACCCAAAACCAAAATAATTCCAAAAATTCTAGAGTTTTATTTTTCGACCCAACATTCTAGGGCATTTTTTTGAACCGGTTTTTTGGGCGACTTTTGGTCGGGTATTTGGAAAGCTGAAAAAAATATCTGATTTCCAAAACACGTATGTACCCGAGCATTTTTTGTTTCTGGATACAGAAACGGTATATATAAAGTATTCCAGCTTTCCTCGTTCACCAACAGGCGTCAGAAGAAAGTGAGGGGCTTCCTTCTGGTAGTTGGATTTCTATTTCTTTTTGTGCAATGACCCCTTTTAAGGACATTAACATATAATATCTTCAACATAGCCATTTATAAACATTCGTCTGTGTGAAACCCCATTTCTGTGGCCTACAATATACCTTCTTCCTTCTTTAAATGATTGCCTGTGACTTTTTTTCAGGCTGCGACAGCAATTGGTCCTATGTAACAAATGAAGAAATTCACTTGTTCTTGCCTTTACATGACAAAGATTATGTTTCATAGAATGCTTATTATTGTATAACGGAATGCACTCTTTTCTGCTGATTTGGGATAAACTATTCCTCATTTCTGATATGTTGTCTTCGCACCAGATGATTGTTAATGCCAATACCTCTGGGTACAACAGTATATAACTACGAACAAAACCCTACCAAATTTAGATATATGAGGATCAAGTTAATGGTGTGACTTGGAAGTTGAGAACTCTGGAGGTGGACTCGTAATGCTTGTTGATGATGGCAAGATGTTTGGTGGACTGTGGTGTCATCCTGGGACTCACCCATAGGCCACTTTACACCCTTCCTCCCCACTTGGTTAACAAACGTGGCAGTACGTGAGAGACTTTTTTGGGGACTTTAAAAAAAAATTTTGTTTGTTTGTTCTTGTTGTTTTTTTTTTTTTTATTAAAATTTGTTTATTTGTTAGATTTTTGAACAGGGAGAAGCATCACACCATGGTACCATTCACCAAGTTTTACATTATTGATTTACTCTATTTGGCACTGAGTGGTGAGCTAGGAGATTGTGACCACACAAAAACTGCTTGAGGATCGCATTGCTTGTCACATTAATTAATTCCGCATAAGACACTTACTATCTCTCGTACACCACAATTGTCACATCTATTCCTGAGTAACCAATCAAACACCGAAATTTAGTCCCGTGAAAAACTGAAGTCACTGAATTACGAAAATGTGCTCATTAAAACATCCATTATATATTAAATATCAATATGCCAAGGTAATAATATCCTTATTCTTGGAAATCTTGAGATCTGACAAGCAAGATACAGCCACTAATCTCTGCCCAGCCTTCTCCACTCTCCCCGACAACCTTCCATGTTCACTACCTTCAGTCCCCAAGTTATCAACACTTCACATTTTGAAACAAAAAATAAAAACTGAATGTATGCACATCTGAAATGGCATAGTAATGGGCCACCTCTAAAACAAGTAAACATCGTCCTCAAATTGTGTAATTGTTTAATTCTCATGGAAGACCAAATTTGCACATAATAAATTTCATAAAAAGAAAACAGTAACAATTCTAAAGGCTACCAATGTTTTTCTTATGTATTTCATACGTGGAACTGAAATGATGAAATGAATAATAATCTTCAGAAGGTATATGCAACAGCTGTGAAAGGTAAACAAATATAAAATAAGACTGATGTGTTTTTTAGTAAGCACTTATATTTTGGATTTCATTGAAGTATTAATATACTCAACAAAATCTGCATTATGCCTTGCCATACATCATCATCTAATCTCAAACCGAAACCCAGTCATGGGTGTAGGGGTGCCTTATGGTGCGAAGCATCAGCAGACACGGGTCCGCATACTGCTCTTCTATCCACACTTGTAATTCGCATTGCCTTGACAACTATGTACATCTGCTCCAATCAATTATACTTTTTAATAGTTCCCCTATTTACTGCCAGTTTGGTATTTTCTAAATGTTTTGTTAATCATTCCTTTTTTATGTGTCATTGCTAGGTTCTGTACTCATAAATGCCACTCCTCAGCCATCATGTAAGTTAAACCCAGTTACTTTATATTATGTACTCTGAACAAATAGCCCCTGAGGAAGAGATTATGTAAAACTTGAATGTGCAAAATATTCCATCTGCATGTTTTAATCATGGCTTTGTGTTCGTATTTGTTTGTGCTCACTGACTTCCATTGTATGAGTTGTTTTGCATGAGAACAGATGTTCATTTCGCATTGCCAGTTTATTGAAAAATTACATCTTTTAAACATACTTAAAATGATTATAAATAATATTCAAATAATATTTCCGTCTATCCTATAAGTCATAAAATGTTGTTTTGTTTTTACCGGCAAAATGCAACTGTACAGTACTGTTTGGCAAAAAAACTTGCGACACAATTGGCAGCAAAAACAGACAACATAAGAAATACTTCAAATGTAGATTATATCAAGAGGGTGGGGTGTATTTTAAGGAGACAGAACCAAAAGAAGTTTTCTGGTGAAACTAGGAATCATAAGAGAAAGAGTAAAAAGAAGGAACTTGGAGAAATACAATACATGTACAACAAGATTACATCTGCACTGTCTTACTAAGAAACCACAGTTTTTTATTTTTGGTAAATTTATGTGACGAATAATATAATCCCATTCAACAACTCTGTCATGATAGTTAAATTTTAGGATTTATAGCGTCTTTGTATTCCTAGAAAACAATGTTCAGTAATTTGCTCGATACCCTAGATATTGCCAATTTATTTCTTTAACAAAATATATATATTTTAATAATTAGATGGCCAAAAACACCCTGCTACAGCAAAGTGTATATCTTCTTCTATTCTTGAATTAGTTTAGCGCCTTGACTGAACAAAGCAGTCAGCCCCATCAACCGCCTAGTGGCATCTTGTAGTTCAGCTAACAACACTGTCCACATTTTGCATCAATCGATGCCAATCACTTGTTGTACTGTGCCTCAGATCTTGGTTCATTCTTTTACTCTCAGCCTCCACTGTTCTCCCGCCAGGTTTCGTCTTTGGTCTACTGTGCCTCTCTTTCGCTGTCCTTTGCCGGAGGTCCATAAGCACCAGAGTTCTTGTTATGGTGTCAGTTCCTGTCTGGTTGACAGATGTCCAAATATCTGACAGTTCCAGCATCTGCCACTTTGGGAATGATGGTGTGCATGGCTGATTTTCCTGAGTGCACCATGTACAAGCAGTTAAGGATTTCCTGGTTGGAGGATGGTAATTACGGTCAAAAATTCACAAGAATTCTCTTAGGCCCAGGTCGTGTGACAGTATGGTTAAATAATTTGGACATTTCACATAGAAAGTATTGTCTGCTGCTCTCAAAATCATTTAGCAAAACAAAAAATACCTGCACAGATTCATGGGGTAACCTGTACTCGTTGGCATGTATGTCGTATATCTTTTTATTCAGTGTCAAAAGCAGCAATAGATATAGTTTTAAAATGTATATGCTGTATAAGTCCAGCAAACATAATCAAACTTTGCATTCAGTGTTTTGCACAATTAAGTATTTAGCACTAAATCTACATTCACAACAAAATTTTTTATCTTATTTTAGCTAACCCATTATAAGCGGCTGCTGAGAAATCATAACCATTCAAAACTTCAGACCCCATCTACCCCCATGTAGTTCCTGTAGGTCTCATGATAAAAAGATTAAAACAAAGCACAGATACTACCTGCACCCTTATGCCTATAGTTGTACAATAGACTAATTTGAGAGTTTGTTGCATAGGGTTCCGCAACCTCTAATATGAGA
Source organism: Oreohelix idahoensis (assembly GCA_024509875.1). NCBI lineage: Eukaryota > Metazoa > Mollusca > Gastropoda > Stylommatophora > Oreohelicidae > Oreohelix > Oreohelix idahoensis. The sequence goes on along the minus strand of JAMPIV010005219.1, from coordinate 1,179,936 downwards.
ACTAAATGCAACAGAAACCTACAGCTTAAGTAGCATGGACTATACTTAGTGCAGGGTCTTCCTGCAAGAGGACCCATGTCTACTTCGTACAATGCTGGATCCATACGCCATAAGGACACATTCAAGGGACTATGATGAGTACCTAAAACGATAGGTGACATCTCGTAAATAATACGTCATTTAACTAACTGGTTTTTTTCACTCGAGGGAAGATGAGGAGTACTGTGGTAAGACGTTTAGTACAGTTGATGGGTATACTGTAAATTGAAGTATGCCATGATATGCCCTCTTTTTATTATTTGTCAATAATCAAAGTAACTTAATCCAACGTTGCAATACAATTAATGCCCTTCACAGGGAAAAGGAAAGTTAAGAAAGTGAGGCTTACATAGGACACATAAGAATGCAATTAAATACTGACAACTTTCACCACATGGTTACTTCCTATAGGCAGCTAAACTCCTCGTCCATACGCCTGTTCGATAAGACGAACGTTTCTACGTCTTACGCTGATTAACTATTCTAATACATGTTTTTTAACATGTTACAAAAATGCTTGGACTCAAGACTCTTGACTCATCATTTGTATTTGACCACCGATAAGCACATTTATACATTATCACATGTAGGTGCAACCTGGCTTATTAAGTGTTGACTACTTTCACTCATTTTTATTATATTTAAAAATCCACACACTTCTATGGATCCTCCATCTGACCTAATAAATTACATTAGAAACCAGCATTGCACGATCGTAAAATTGAGAGTAAAAACACTTGTAGCCCAGTATGCAACATAAAGGTAATTAACGCACCTGGTTGGCTGAAAGAAATGTAATTCACTAAAGTTACGTATGATGCAGGGGGAGCGATAATTGGCAGAGTGTTCAACAAACAAGAATAGTAACTTCAATGCCGAAAATTCCAGAATACCTCAGAGCGACATTATGATGGAATTTCAAAATAATATAGAGGTGCCCGTGTTGATGACGGTTTGGCCAATGAAGTCCAGGTATGCAAAATAAATATCTCAATAGTACAACTAGCAAGAAACAGTTGTAAATGCCCAGATGAATTATAAGCAAACCTGGACTTCGCTAAACTGGAGCTCTTGAACTTTAACTGAGGGTAGTTTTTCGGAATGACTTAAAGCCACAGCAAACCTAGACAACTGTGCCTAGACTCAAACGCCAAAGAGTCATGCAATTGGAGTTGCAACTGGCTGCAAAAAAGCGAGTTTCCCCCCCCCCCCCTCCTTAGTATGACCACCACCAAAATGCAACAACAAGCAATTTGCAATCCATACTGTTTTTACGTGTAAGCACAAAACCTACTGTCTATGAGGTCTAATTACAAACCCTCAATTGACAACTTGTCCAATTATCCCCATTGCATTGTGCTTCATCAGGACCCCCAATTTCACCGACCATTTTTTCCATATCTCTCTATACTGAGCAGTGAGCCCCACGTGTTGAACTAGACCCCAGCCCCATTCACACTAACATGGAGAAGTTACTATGAACCGAAGGCGAAATATGTCTTGGCTTTTGACACTATGTTTAGACTGCATGCAGAAGATCTCACTCTGTGACTCACGTGATAGGCAGGTTTTGAACACGAGAATGGGCTTCTGTGCAACAGACTTAGACAATCCCTTGGGAGAAACCCATAACCCAGAGTACAGTTACTTTTTACACTGCATAGTGTAGGAGACCCCCCATGTATAGTTCGGGGAATGCACATTAAGCCACGCACTTCTTACTCCTAGCTTTGGACCAGATGTGACCATCCTTGAAATGCAAGCCTAGCTTGAGAAATTAGGGGTCCCCCAGGCTTCCAACACAGCACATTTCGTAATGGCAGAAAAAGCCACAAAAAACCTAGATCTACAATGTACAAAATACCAGGAGTCTTCAACTTGGATTAAATTCTAAACACGAGAGCTCAGCACTCAGTTTTAAACAACAACAACAACAACAATATGCCATTTACAGTGTGGCCTTCCTGTCATGTGTGCATGGCCAAGTATTAAAGTTCATTGAAGCTTCACAAGAAATTTGTAACATCCTGTATATAATAAATCATTGGTTTCAGTGCTGGTCGGTCCATTTGTGTAGCACGTTGGGGCATGGAGAGCATCCAGGTGGTGACCCTTTGGCTGCAAGACTTTTGAGATTGGGTACATTGTTGGGTGAAAGGATGAAATGAGTGGCAGCATTACGTGTGGGACTGTGACAGGACGGAAGTTGCTGAGGGGTGGGAAAATGATAGGAAGGACACTGGCCGAAGTGAGCACAATGAGAAACCTGTTGGATTGAAGGGTGTCCTTTTTGAGTTTTCAGGTGGGAGAGGTGAGAGAGACCAGGGAATACATTAAGAGGAAAGCTGATAACAACATGAAAGATAAGAAGAAAGCAAGACCGAGGGCTGATGCTGTGGGACAGAAAGTGGCAGACTCTGTTGAAGCCTATGAGGAGCCCAATGAAACGATACGATGATGAAGATATTAAACTGCTGCAAATGTTGGGTTTTAATCATTTAATCCATTAAGTATACATTTCTTACCCTCAAACTAATACACCTCTTCAAATTTATTCATCAGGCTGGCACAGTTTTCAAAGTATCTGGATTGGCTCACTATGTTGTTTCTCCCGACTGTCAGGGTCTTCTTGTACTTCATAGTTTTCCTGAGCTTCAATTGGGCCAATGAGTCCTATACTTTGACTCCAATTAGCCCAAAACTCATGGAAACTTGATTGCAGTTGGATCTCAAAATGACAGTTTGAATGTAAAGATAAACATAATTCATGAAAAAATGAATTATCTTTGAACCTTATTTTAAATGTAATAGCAATAAAAGCAAACAAATGTATCAATAACTAGTGAAACAATTGATGAGAAGGAAAATACTGTGAATATATTGGCTAACAATGAGGAAGACTATTTATTAGCATACAAGGTAGTCCTGTTCAAGAATCCCAGGTCAAAAAAGTAGAGACAGACTGAAGAAAAACTTGGAGAAAGAGACCTAAGACAGAAATAAAAAAGTAAGGGAGATATGAAAAGACCTTGAGCTCATGCCATACAACAAGAATTTGGCGCGTGTTTTTTGGAGACCTATGCTCTTTTGGGAGTTAAATGGTTATTGAATTGATTGAAAAGCTAAAAACCTTTGGTGGCCCAAAATAAAATGAAAAAGTCCTGATAAACAGAAACACCAAAAAAACTTCATCAATTTGATTAGTCAAGTCATGAAGTGCAGACACCAGATTTTTAAATTTTTTTTTTTTTTTTTTTGCCATGTAAAGAGAAGAGAATTAATTGAGAATCTGGTGACACCGGTAAATTTAACTGAAAGAAGGCAGATGAAAGCAAAAATAGAAATACATCAATAAAATGGCAAGATTATCTAAGCTGTCAATCTCTTCTGAATGACATTGTTCTTCTCCATGTAAAAAACGTTGCTGCTTATCCTGAGGGGCTTACCTTCATCTGCATTAAGATTAAATTTTTGGGGCACAATAAGAAAGGTTCATGCCTTTTGTTTTATTTTTTTTTTTGAAAACAACAAATTTCCTTAGGGAAAAGGGATCATTTACACGCCAATGAGGCAAATTGGGAATATGGTGTTTAGACCCATATTTTCTTGACCACGACACACTAGGGTGAGGTGGTCAGCATCAACCAGCCGCCCTTAACCTTCCCAGAATCTGCTCTGGTACCCAATTCATGAGCTGTGCTACCTCAGAGCGTTTGCGTCTAAAAGAACCCACCTCAACTGGATCAAACCAGACTGCTGAAATTTCCTTATCCATTCTTTTTTCTCTGATTTGGCAAGTTTTTTCTCATATCATACTTATATGAGGAGGTTATTATACTTAATTATAGTGACCATATTTGATCGATAACTAAACAACAGCAAATGGATTGATTTGCCGTTGCCCTAAAGACCCATTAGGCGTGATGGAAACAATGGCAAAGAAAACCTAACTCTGTTGCCCTAAGACGCCACTAGGCGTAATGGCACTACTGCTTTGACGGTCCGTGGGCTAAGGACGGAAAGAAGAAGAAGAAGAAGAAGACAAAGGTTTGGAAGATTATGCTATTTATCAGATATCATCGATAAAGAATGTTGAGCACCTGGTTAGTAAAACCAATTGAATTTATTCTGGTTAGTTTATTTTCCTATTTCCTCTGACTGTTTACCATCCATTTGTGAATTACTGCAGTTAACTTTATATGTGTCCTGTTTAAACTAAGTGGATACAATTGCTCATCTTATTAGAAAATTAACTTTATTAAGCTGCCTGTGTCTTCTAGATTTCAATTATTCCCCTTTGAAATTTGAAAGTACAGAAAATAATTATGCGCACCAGCAAGGAGACTAATTTAGGGTTGTGCACTGGGCTGGTGACCTCATCAAGTAAAACATTGCCACAGAAACCACTAGCTAAATGAGAGTGTAATGTATGATGCATGCTTCCTGAAGGTAACCATCTCATGGCTTGCTCCAGTGCTCAGTAGAGGGATTGGCAAAGGAAGATGATGATGATTTTTCACCAGCATCGATTGCTGATGGATAGAGCACTTTTTCCTCTAAGACCTTTTACCTGTAGTGTCACACCAAGTCTAACCCAACTTAAATAGTAATTGGACCCTGCCCTCTTGAGTTAGAAACTCAAAGGCAGGGAGGAAGGGATGTCAACCCCCCATCTAATAAAACTGGACCCCCAGTAATAGTGAAATTTCTAACACTTTTCAATCCCATATGGCAGTTTTTCCTTGCAGTGATACTAACCTTTGACATTACTTTTAAACAAGCACTCCTCCAACAGCCCTGGTTGAGTTTAACAATTAAAAAACTAGTTAACAATCACATACTGCATACATGCCCCACCTCGGAATGATAAACCTGTATAAAAAAAAATTCAAAAACCCCTGTACAAAACCCTCAAATCTTGTACCAAAAAAAAAAAAAAAAAGGTAGCAAAAGAGTTAAATGGCATGTAAAAATGTTTCTATTACAGCTGCATTATAATTGAGGCATGGGACTTTGCTTTTTAAAACAAGTCCTTCATTTATTTTTAAACTCAAACCACTAAATTTCCAGAGTTTTATAAAATTAAAAAATGATGTTTGATCGTGGTCATCACTTGTCCTATTTCTGACTTAATTTATCACTAACAGACCAGAAATCCTGTGTTTGATAGGATCCTTATAAATGATGACACAGTAAAATGAGTTACGGTTAGAAATCCTAAACTCAAACCTTTAACCTTAACGAACCGTTCACCACGTACAAGGAGACAATCGAAGAAACTTCCACACTGTTCTCACAACTAATTTTACTACCATCAATATTATTAATTGCAAAGAGAAAAAATTAAACTAAACTATATTTTCCTGTTATATGGGAATTGGAATGGGAAGTTTCTAGGGCGGTTTAGAATTAGTTCAATAAAAATAAATTGATGTAAATTATTTAAATAATAATAATCGTATAATGTTATCTTATTTTTTTCTATCTAATAAAAAGTGTCATGTTTGGTGTGCTACAAATGATAATTAAACTGCCTAGCGTAATATAATAGAAAATTGGTTGTGATACTTTATATTATTGAATAAAATAATAATGAGATATTTTGTGGTATTGATAAATAATAAAATATAACATTTGTTATTGTTGGGAAATTAAATAAGCAAAATTGATAAAGTAAAAAATAATGATTATAATCCTGGTTAAAAGAAAAGCAAATCGGTTTTAATAGAAAGGATGAGTAAAATAATAGTTGAGTAGGTATGTCCAAGTAAATAACTTTGTCCATGTTTGGTTATCTAGTATGGTTAATAATGACAAATTAGCCTTGGATAAATTCGTATATAAATAAAGAATTTTAAAAGTAAATTGGTTTTATGATTATTAAAATGTAAATTTCTAAAAGAGAAATCTACAGTGTATAATAATCAGTGAAAATTTAGTAATATGAGGTGGGTATTTAAATGGAGTTTTGTTGTGATTGTAGTTGAGCCTGGCCTTTCAATTAGTTTGAAATAATAATAGTGCAATGAAACAAAAGAACCCTTAGTTGTCGAATTGCTGTGATTCTTACATAGTTGTTTGGATTAGTAACAGCCTTAACTTGGCTCAGCTTAATGTTGGATTTGTGAGTTTTCTTAAATATTTGTGTTATATCATCGTTTTGACATGTACTGAGCTCCGTGGAGATTTGGGAGGGGTGGGGGTTGGATGGGGTGGGGAGTTTTATATATTTACCACAGTGGGTTTTATTAATATAAAACTGCATCCATGTTGAGGTTTGGGAAGGCTTGTTATTTATTGTTGTATTTTTATGTGAATTCCACGATTGGTTTAGGATATTTTTCTGCCCAGATCGCATTTGTTTGATTATTTGGGATTTGTGTGGTTGTGGGTTGGGTTCAAGAATGGTGTGTTGTTACAGGAGGATTTAACTAGATTATAGCTAAAAAACCGAAAATGAAAATTTATGTAATAAGTTTTATCTGCATCTGAAAAATGTTTGAAAACCTTGTGTTGTATTTAGTTGGGGTTTCGGGGGGAACCATAGGGATTTTGGCATTGGTGTGTCTAAATTTTTTGTTGTAAAAAAATGTATGCTATTTAATCATAGACTAGGCTGTTGTGCTTTAGAGGTTGTAGGGGTCTAATTTATATTTTGTTTCATGTGCTTTGGTCCCTGGTCTTCGTTTTTATGTAGGTTGTATTGGGGGTGGATTGTTGTTTTTTTTTGTGGACATTTGTATAAATAAAAGAAAGAAAACCTGAGCCTGTAAAGGAATAAATATAAATATTACACACATTTATAAATATTATGCTGGTGCCTGATTGGCAAGTGTAGATTTCTTTTAATATTAACACATCAAACTAGATCTATGGTGTGTTTCATCACCGGAGGTGCTGGTTTAGCCTTCTTGCCAAATATCTGCACTCTGTTGTTTTTTTGTGAGTTGTGTATTTATTTTCAAATATAAATATTTTTTGCATGATCCGCCTTTTAAATACGCTTTATTGCGTAAACTATTTATGATATAGATTATTAAAAATCTGAGATGTTCTAGTTGAATTTGTGTCTATTTAGGTGTTGATCCGATTGAAAGGTCATATCAGAAGGTTTTTCTTTAAGCTGGGCTTTGATGTCTTCGCCATAAAATTTTAGAATTAGATTATTGTGACTGTTTGGCTCCTCTGCCAGGCATTGATGATGGTGTTTGGTTTGTGCTAGTAGAATAACTAGTGGGAATGACTTGTTTTCAGTGCATCACAATGAATATAAATACACCATCATTTAGTGATATAAATAACAACGTAAATACTTTTGATTGTTTGGCATGGTTTTAAAATGGAGTTAATATTGTTTGTCTTTGAAGCTACTGTGCTTTCAGTAAGTTCATTTTTGACGAGTTAACGCCAAATTTGAAAACTTACAGTTTTTCCCTTTATGTTTTATTTGAAATATTAGAAGATGTGCCATTTTTGGAATAGGAGAGAGCACAAAAGATGAAAACGATTTGTAAAATTTAAGAAAAATTTAGGAATGTAAGGGGGGGGGGTTGGACCATTGTGATGTCAAAATGATGCCATATTAAGATAATCAGGAGATATTAATAACAATTCGTCCGGGTTTAATAACCCACCCCACTGTGGAGGTCCTGGGGTCATCTTTTTTGGTGGGGTTTGATTTTTTTCTTACAGGGGGGGGGGGGGGGTAAGAAATCCTTCACTTCTAGTTAGTGTGTTTTTTAGACTCAGTGGTGTAACGTTTTAAGGGGTATGGGGGAGGCCAATTGGGGTGTCTTTTCGGTATTCTCTGAAACGGGGAAAGGATTGAATTTCCTTATGACAATAACGTTCTGATTAAGTTAGTTTACAATATAATGAACGCAGAGTTGACATAAAGCAACGTCAAACTACTGAACTTCATCATCTGCCATAGATATGTTTAACCAGTCTTCGATTGAAAATTGTGATTGTTTAAAAAAATGTAATATCTGTGGTTAGAATTTGTTTTGTAATTGTTAATATACCATGTAAGTTAATTTATTGTGAAAAATAATTAGTTTGTGTTATCCTCATTGTTTTGAGTTGTGCTGAGACAAAACTTTTGATGAGTATTTGAAGTCTACTTCCATTGTTGTTGACGTTAGGCTATAACGCTTTAGTAATTGATATTTTTGTATTGTCAAGTTAAACTGTTTCTGGTCTTTGATTTGATAAGCTTCATGGCAAAAATGATTGTCTCACAAAAATGCTCTACAAAAAAATAGAACACAACTTTTTAGCGCCCATTTTCTCAGAAGTGGTAACGGTCCTTTATGGGGCAGTAATTTTCCACAAAATCAGCTCCAGTTTAGTGCCCCTTCTGGACGTATGGATCTGTCTTTGATGAAATGGGCACATTGGGAGTTTCACACATAACTTTGCAATTGTTAGTTCTGCAGGCTTGGCTGAGACTCCACTGTGCACTTGAATGGAGTTTGTTAAAAAGTTCCAAGGATTGTGTAAGAGGACGAAACATCTATCTCAAAATCTTGAAATCGACACCAAACTCAGAAAATCACTGTTCAATGTCATCCTGTGTACCTCCTGAAGTTTAACACTCTCTTTCTTTTGTTGCTCAGACACGCTGTTTACAAACAAGGAAAAACAGGAACTGGTCAGATCTTTTGCAAAGACAGTACTAAATAGGGGTGCCTTATTTCATTCTTTTGTGAAGCCATCAACATAGCCCAATCATTTGAAAAAATTGTTTACCTTTTCCTTGTAACTGCAAATTCCAGTACATTACAAAGAGTTGTTTATAATCTGTGAGAAATGCCAAGTGCTGAAATGAAATGAATATCTTTGAGTTATTTTTGAAGATCAATATGAACATGGTAACTTTGTCTCGCAGAAGATCAAATATTTCATCCTTCAGTTACAAAATCTTATTAAACAATTTTTTCCAATCGACTAAGCCATCTCACCTCAGCATGAAGAAGAACTCCACCGTAAACAGAATTAAACTTCTTCTAAAAATGCAAGGAACCTTCCGTGAGTAAGAGGGTGTCCTCCTCTGAATCAAATTCGTGGTAATTTCCACGACAGTAGCCCATAATGGTCATTTAGTATAATGTAGATTTTTTTGCACAAAAGGCCTCTATATGGTGAACTAATGCAATGTAATGATAGGCACGTCAATTTAATTGGCTTTTCAAAAAGTCCAATAAATACAAAACCAGTAATTATTCCCAACCATACCAAAAATGCAATCAGATCGTACACACAGCAGACAATTTGTCAAACCCACCATTATTCCTTCCATGTCATTTTGGGTAACTGCAGAAAAAGTAATTCAATCTCAGTGAGAATTTCTTGTACCAAGCAAAGATCAAACTTTCAAAATTCTCAAAACAGTAAAGTCTTCCTGGATCAAACTTTGAACCAAAATAAGAAAGCTGGCGGGTCTGTTGATATCTGAACTTTCATCAAAGCGCCGAGTGAAAAGTATGGACACATTTTTCATTAAAGAAATTCAAGTTCTGGGACAAAGAATGCAAACTAATATCTTACTGTTCATCCTATCTAACGGTTTTTGTTTTAGAAATAGAGGGTACATTTTGAAATTCTTGGTGGTGAGACAGAACTATTTTCTTCATTGAAACGCTTCTTCCATTGAACAGCATACACTTTTTTCACAAACCCTCCATCATATAAACGGCTTTTTTGCTTTTTGCAAGCACAATAACCCTAATCACATAGGAATGCCATAGCGATGATACCTGAATCTTATTCACAGACTCAAATTACTCTTTTTCTGAGATCAGTTTTTTCCTTGACTTGTTCAACCACAAGGAAAATAAATCGGGGGAAAAAGCTGGCTATGCTCCGTCGTGAGATTTTTCTATATTTATGATGTATTGAATTGTTTTCCAAAGTTACTATTCCTAAAACTTCACGACGCTTAACACTTGGGGGCAAACTAAAGCACTGGAGAAGTTTTATTATCCGAAAGAATTGATAAAATTAACAAATAATTCAACTCTTATTCCCTGATTTTTAAATGCCGGGATTTTCACTGTCCACTTTTCTATACTATGAAAAAAACATTTTTACAAATGCAAAACTCTATAAAAACAGAAAACAAGATGGAAACGATGCACAACAGCTACAAGCCCAAAAAAGTAAAACGGCTGATTTTATACTTTAAACAAATACTTTCGGACAAGAAAAACTGAGCACCTCCAACACCATTCCTATAGAAAATGTAACCTACCTATCCACCCACCACTCCCACGAATCACCTTTACCCATACCGATTGCTAAAGACAAAGCAACATCATTGATCTCAAAGACTTCCGACCCCAAAGAAAAAAGATTAAGTCAAAAGCATTTACAAGTTACTCAGTATCAAAGTAGGGTAACCCGATCACTGTCCTTTGCCCTTCCCTCGGTGCACGATCAGAGATTTTACGTTTAAAAATTTCCGTTTTGTCGAGCACTAACTAGCAAAACTCACTTAGTATGATAAGAGAGAGAGAAAGAGAAAGAGAAGAGAGAGAAGAGGAGAGAAGAAAAGATGAAGAGAGAAGAGAAGAGAAGAGAGATGTGTGTTGTGGAGGTGGGAGATGTATATCGTACATTTTAAGGTTTTAGGTCTTTTTGTTTTGTTTCCTGTGCCTGGTGCATTTCTATTTTGTAATGTTTTTTTTTTAGCACACGTGGTCGAGTAATACAGTAATTTTCAATCAACAATAAAAGGCCGCCAAAACATGTTGGCAGGCCGTCAAAACTGTTGGCCTGCCGGAATCTGGCCCGCGGCCGATATTGGCCACCTCTGTTCTAAGACTATAGATCTAACTTTTCTGTGCTTATCCTGCCATTCTGAAACTTGTTTGAGCCTGAGTCATGAGATTTCCACTTCTTTACCTAGCTATTCCTATACTGCTTGTCATGCTTTTTAAAGGATCTGCTACAGTAAAATGCTACCTCTTCATAAATAACTGTGGGCTTTCCAATACACAATGCTTAGGGCAGGTGTATGAACAGTAGAATACTATTTATAACCAATGCATTTGATGCTTAAATCTATTGGTTCCCAGTGGGAAATGGTGGCCATGTTGGATTTTTACTCCTGTATTTCAGTTCCTTGAAGGCTTTTTTTTTTTTTTTATATTTGTTGATTTAAGTGATGCACGCGCGCGCGAGTTGAAATGGTAGCTCATCAATTATATTTGAAAACTGTTTGTCGGATTAGATTTTAGATTTAACTTAAAATAAATCCTGAGATATGGAACTTTAAATATTTTACATAGTTAAATGGTAATTCCATTTTTTTTAAATTTTACAACCATATTTGGAAATGAAATTCAAAATTTTATAAAGATATAGAAAAATGGGAAATCCTGAAAACAATTTTATTAGTCAAATTGAAAGGTATCTGTGTTTAATTCTTAGACTGATTGACTAGAAAATATTGCGAAGTTGATTAGAGCATTACTTACAACATAAAACAATTCTAAAAATCAATGATTTTCTTCATAAAAAAACCAAATAGTATTTGAAGGAAATACTATTTACAAAAATTAAAATACTCCTACATATAATGTGTTCTGACAAATGATTTTTTGATATATTTAATTTTTAAGGAGAATTATAATTATCCTGGAATGTATGACTAATCCCCAATTTTTTATTTTTTGTTCTATTTTGAACAAATTGTACTGGTAGCTCCGCCCTTTAAAGATCTTCACATCTGGTTCCAAGCTAGTAATGAAAAATTAGAGGTGTGCATATTGTGGCAATTCCCTCAGCATCCAAAAGAGCACTCCAATTAAAAAGCGATGGCTAAGAATTTATGTGCTCTGGGTAGAGGTCTTCAAATGATAATTCAATTACATTCTGCCACAAGCAAACTTCCCAGTTTCCGTCACCCAACTTTTTAGTTAGTTTTATCAATAGTTCCAATTATTTAAGTTTTTGTGTAGACAAAGAAAGTACAAGTAACATTAAACTCAAGAATATCAGATTAATCTATCTATCCATTAGAGCATCCAATAGTTCATGGAATAGTAATGTACATTTGCGTCACACTCTTCTATATAGGTGCTCATTCTCCCTCAGCAAATGTCGAAGGGTATGGATGCTATTTGTTCTGGTAGTGCGCTGGTTGTATACATGACGGATGCATCGTCTTATATGTCCATCCTTGCTGGTCTTAATGTTTGATGCCGAATTCCAACAATCTTAGCCTATTTGATTTTTTCTGTTGCAGTGTCTTTCTCTAACAGGCGATCATCTGTTGTCCTTAATATCTCTCCCTTATCCATGTCCAGTGTCCTCACAATGGGTGGTCTCAAAACTAGTCTGTCAGCTCTCTCATTGCTGCATTCCACACTGTTCACGCAATGACCCTGTCCCTTTATTCTCACAAAGAAGCCCCATCCTGAAATTCCTCACTATGCACTAACAGACCCATCCAGTGTACACAATGGCATCATCATCCCCAGCATGATGACTTAGCTGATTAATCTCCAGCTCTGCTTTTCCATTCCCGAAGAGTCTGCACTCTCTTCCCAAAAGCTAATGATGACCTGCTGGTAGTATTATATCCATTCCACTCCCTCGACTTATACTCCACTCTTCCCCTTTGGATATTTTTTTTCAAAACCCTTGTCACACCTGACCAATCGTAAGCCACTGCCTGTGCCATCCAATGACATCCCCTCATTTATTCCTTGCCTTCTTTATGGTCAGCTACGTTCTCAATAGGGTTTCCATTTGTCAGTGGTTTACCCTCATACAGACTTTTTACCCTGGGCCAGATCGCATATCTGGATCAAATCACAGCACATCCGAAGCCTGTTATCTCTCAATGTCACAAATGGGTAATCAGGCGAACAAAGCCCAAAACGAGTCGCATCCGCTTCATTTTGAATGCGTTTCCAGGCCATTCACATTGTGATACTGAACAGTGTGAGTATTCCTAGCCCATACTCGATTACTGAAATCACGAGCTGATGATACAGGATGAAACATTAGTCTCTGTTTCCAAGCACGCAAAAAGCTTATCTTACTCCCTACAAGCTTCTTTGAACAATCTTTCCATATGACCATAAAGAACATGCCTCGGTCTTCCATATTTCATTAACAGTTGCAGAGTTTTTGTAATGCTTCTTTAGTACTGATTAACACACCCCCCTAATCTTTTTATGACTTCCATATAAAATATATAATAATCGTTATGTAGGTTTAAAATTATGATTTTTTGGCATTTGCGATTTCAAACAACATTTTAATTTCTTATTTTTTTTTTGTATTGATAATTAAGATACAGTATGCTGTTATATATTAACTTTTACGGGAGCCACACTGGAGTGTAATAGTTTACCACATTTGCGTTGCGATGTCAGGCCAGTCAGGTTCAAGCCTGGCGAGGGCATGGAAGGAAGTGTCCCACATCGACCGGATTTTGACATTCAGTCACCTGAACAGTTCCCAAGAAAAACCCTCTGTGGATGGGAAGGAGTGAAGCTCCTGACCAGGTTGAAAGGAAAGTCCACAGGCTCCCCAGCCTCGCAATGACCTGTCATTGGGCCAAGGGCTGAAAGCCCAAGTGCCGCTGGTTTAAGAAAAAGAAAAAAATTACTTTTACAAACTGCATTACTGAAATTAATATTTGCAATGCATGTGAGAATAAACAGATTCAGTATAAAAGATGAGAGAAATGAAGGGCAGAATGTTAGATTGGCATATATGCCCAATTCCCAACCCATTGAACATAAAGCTTGCTATTTCATACTTAAAAACAATTATTTTTTTAACTTGTCAGGCAGTAACACTGACAAACTAGGAACTTTCAGTGATGGTGTTCTCTCCTGTACTTTTCAACGACCAATTAGTGGATCAAACTAATGGGCGTGCAGATGTGAACAGTTACAAGGACACTGTTGTTTGCAAAAGGAACAGCCTCTGTTAGTAAGTATTAGAACAGGGTGATTGAAAATCACTTCCTGTTTTTAAACTTTTATTTCCTCACTTGTACCCATTGGATATGCATGAAACAAACTGCAATCTAAGGAGCAATAACTGTTGTTTGACAAATAAGTTTTTTTTTTTAATTCCCAGAAACAACATAATAACATTTAAACTTCCAATAAACTCACATTGCAAGAGATAGTTTTTGTTGCTTAACTAGGACTGTTGAGCTTCTTGCTCTTTAGCAGCCAATACCAAGTTGAAGACTCCTTGGTATTATCTACACTGTAGATCTAGGCTTTTCCTGTTGCTTTTCTGCCATTCCAAAACATGTTGAGTTGAAGTCATGAGCTCCAGCTTCTCCAGCTAGGCTTGCATTTAAAGGATCGTCACATCTGATCCCAAGCTAGGAGTAAGAAGTGCATGGCATACTGTGCATTCCTCACCATCCAAGGATGCTCTCCACCTATGTAGAGCTAAAATACTGTACTCTGGTTCCGGGCTCTTCCAAGGAATTGTCACGTCCTGCACAGACACACTTCTTAGTTTCTCCTGCCTATCACTGGGTCCATAGTGAGGTCCTCCTGCATGCAGTCAGCCAGGTCAGTGTCAAAGAATCATGTCTGGGACTCAAGTGACTTCTCTAAGCTTTAGTGTGCAATGCTGGGTTCCCAACAAGTTTCACCACAGGGAAATCCCTGGAAGTGTGTGGATGATTTCAAGAGTCAGTGAGGATGTAATTAGCCTCACAGATATATGTTCACTTCCACGTACATGTATTATGGCATTGTACATAGCTGGTGGTCATATAAGGATGACTTTAGATGTGCCTCCATGCATTTGCAAGAGATGGCAAAAATTGCCTGAAATCATGTGTTGAAATAACCAGATGTCATGTTGAGTTATGTTAATGGGATAACACTTTATATATTAAAATTGCAGTTAATTGTCTTTATTGTGGTTTTTATTTCATATAAATTAATTGATAGGAGTGAAGAACAGCAATTTTAAAATAGGAATTGGATTTTCAGTCACTCTGTATACTTCACACCACTCATAAGAACATTATCTTTTATAAATTCTCATTAGCATTTTAATGTTTATGGGTGATAGAATGAAAGATACCGCTTCAATATGATTGAATTATTTTATCCATTTCACAGGTGCAACAAATGCAGCAACAATTAGTTATCATGGAGGTAACAGATATGTGTCTGATGCACAGGTGACAGTCAATGATAAAGTTGATTTGGGAGCCCGGAACCTGGATTACCCTCTTATCAAGGCTCATGGTGAGTTTCATACTAAATTGCTTGAACCATTTTCGCTAACACTTTCTTACTGCTTGAAACCAAGTGATTTAGTTTCTTTAATAATGAAGAAAATGGAAAAGAAAACACACACCATGATGATCAAATAAAATTAAGAATTAAAGTTACCCAAGAAGCTGGGAAAGAAGTAAAAATTAGAACATTATCCACCAGTAAAATCATAAATATCAGAAAAAAGTTATTGACAAAATATTAGTAGCACAAATAAAAAAAAACCCAATATGGAAGCATATTTACAATTACCAATTCATGTTAGACAAAAGCACTAATAATAGACAGTGCAAAAATACCAGTTCATGTAAAATGTGCACACAGTATCAAAAATCGAGTAAAGGTATAGTGAAGATCTAGTTATGCATGTTTGCTAATATCAAATTAAGAATAAGTTAAATATAAGCCCACTTACCCTCAGTTTTCAACCCCCTCCCCTTTTTTACCTCAGTCACAACAGGTATGAAGGTTCTACAATTGTAGGAAATAACCTCGCCTCACACACACAAACAGATAATCAGACATAATAATCTGTATGCAAAAAAATGATGAGGGGGAAATAAAGCCATAAACAAATAGTAGCAGCTGAATATACTAAATAACATTTTAGACCCTGTATATCCTAATTACAACCAATCTGTGACTAATTATAACCTATCAGTGTGTGAACAGAATTTGTTTCCATTTGTTAAAAAAAAAAAATTATAAAGTTTAATTCTTTTTTTCTAGTTAAAAAAAAAAAAAAATATAAAAATTGGTCTGAATTCTAACGATAATATATTTTTAAAATTCCATGATCAGAAGAGTTTACCAAAGTGCACACTTATTACATGAAAATACTCCCAACCTTTGTCTCACAGGCAGTCTCATGATAGTCAGCATGGATATTTTTGGCTAGTATTGGTATTGTCTTGGCCAGATACTACAAACCTGTATGGAAAGGTCTCATCTGTTCAGAAAAAGTGTGGTTTCAAGTAAGTACTCCTCCATTCACAAAGCAGATGTAATAAAATTGAGATTGTTGAACCAACAAAACCTACATCATTTAAAAGAGTCTTATTAAATCATATACATGTCATCTTCACATTGAAGGTTGACTGTCATGTCTGGTAATAATTTACTGTCTCTTGCTTTGATGCTACTAATTCATCTTCTCATCCTTATTTTTTTTTCTTTTATATTTATTAGTATTATATGTCTATATCCTTTTTATCCAAACACACGAAAACCAAAATATTCTGAAAATAAAAAGTTTCTAAAGGCTACCTTTGCCTACTTATGATCACGTTGGTAATTTCTGACTATATTTTATGACTTTGAGCTCTTTTTTAACATACTTTGGGTGACTTGGGCTAATTGGGGCTACTTTTCTAATGTGATTCGGGCGCGGCTGCGACATCTGAAAAACTGAAAAAAATCTGGTTTTCAAAACAAAGATGTAAAAACTCAAGGGTTTTTTGATAAAAGATACAGACCAGTATATGTTTTATTGTCATCTTCTTCTTCCATCCTTAGCCATCGACCGTCAAAGCAGACAATGGCCAATCACGCCTAGTGGCGTCTTCAGGGCAACCCACAAATTAATCTTTATTTGTTGTGTTTACGTCCCTGTAATCAAAGTGACTGGCAAAACAGGTGATCAGCCCATTGTGCTTTATTGTCATAATTATTTCTAATTACTTCTTATCAATATTATTTTGCAGCTACACAGAATATGCATGATTCTTGTTTTGCACTACTGCTGCCGGCTTCATCATTATCTTTATTGAAGTTGATGGGTACAGTGATGTAAGTATGAGAGTTGTCACACACCATCCTCATCACGAAAGTTTACTTACTGTGTGTCTGTATTTGTTGTAATGCTTCAATGCTCATTAACCTCATATTAATAATGCTTACCTCTCAAACCTCCTGAGATAAAAACCAAAAACATTAAAAAAAAACCTGTATGCAATACCAATAAAAGACCTTAAAAAGTACAAACGAAACCTTACACAACAGTTTTTATAATACAGAAGATGAATAGTTTAAAAAATAGTTAAAAAAAACAAAAACAAATGTACTCATTTTTAGCTAAAATTAACAACTTAGAACCGTACTTAAAAAACCTGTACAAACTGCTTGTATGCCTGTACATGGACAACAATTTTAAATTCCTGTATGGATTATCCCTTCCCTGTACAAGTTGGCAGATATGATAATGTAATAAAAATAATAATAGATCCTTCAGCCATAACTGACTATGGGAATGTGCCCCTGAAGTGACAGCCCTCGGCTGCTTATTTTCTAGTGTTCCTTTCAAACATTTTCTCCACTCCGAGCTTTACTGCTTGCTATGAGAGCTTCTTTTTTGCCCAATCTTAGGTGGCGCTGTAGAGAGCATCACCACTTGGTGCAATAGGCAGCTTCATCCTCCCAGTTGCTGGATTTATATCCAGTGCCCATCATGTCTCTCTTGCACACATCATCTCTTGCACACATCTCTCTTGCACACATCTCTCTTACACATATCTATGATAATACATCACTAGTGGAACACAAGAATGGTTGTTGTGCTTATATGAGCAGCAGAGAAACACTATATTCTAACAGGCATGTTGTAGGTGGCTAAGGAGGCTAACTGGAGGGGCTGGCTACACTATCCTGTGGAAATTGAAGCTAAAAAATCTTCATCAACATGAACTAGTCAATTATACAATGCTACTTTACAGCAGAATAGACAAAGTTTAAGGAGAATAGACATAAACAGAGTTTGGAAAAAACAGACAGTCATATCAAAATAAGAAATACGCAAGAGGAGTTTTCACTGCTTTGGGGAAAATTTGAACAATTTTAAATGTCAAACCAACAAAAATATGAATTTTCAGTTCAAACTTTTATGGCAAGATCATCAGTGTAAACGGGGATTTCCCGTTACACACCCATCGACGCATATTGGGCATATGGTGTTAGGGCCATATCTTCTTGACAATCAGCACACTAGGGGTGATGTGGTCAGCATCACACTGGCTACCTATAACCTTCTCAAAATTGCTCTGATACCCAGTTCATGAGGCTGGGTCGACCCCAGAGCCGTTTGCGGTCTTTAAAATCCCTCCTAACTAGGGATTGAAAACATGGGACTACCGAGCTAGGAAGCCAGTTCACTAAACCACTACAATACCGAGGCTCCCAAGATCACCATTGTGTAGAACGCGAATGAAATATACCAGGGGGAAAAAGAGGTGAGAAAAAGAATGCTGGTAATGGATGGAATACCCATTGAGGAAACCAGTAAACTGTAGATAACACTACAGCGCAGTCCTTGATCTAGAGTCCCCAGGTAGAGAGAAATAGACGAAGTCCCCAAAAACACAAGAAGAAAGTGAATTGGAGACAGACCAAAAGAGGATAACGAAGTCATTGAAAGACCTTGAAAGGATGGCACAGTACATGAACACTTGGTTTATGAATTAAGTTGAAGGTGTATGCTCCAGAGACCTTGTGTAGTTTCCAGGGTTCTTTGAGGACATACATTAAAAATAGGTCTACTGCTCTGCTCTGGCATGTCGTAAAAATGTGACTAATATGAGTTGTTGTATGTGACTGGCAACCTCATTATGTCAAACTAATTGCTACATGAAGTACTGCTCGGCAAGCCAGCATGTGCATAATTTTTGGGGTAGGCGGCTTCACTGTAAGAGGGCAATGTAATCAATGATGAATGAATAACTAGTGCAGTTTGGATTCATTCATCATGTGACAATATTCCCTCTCCAGAACGTTGTCTCCATTACAGCTGCTCTGAACGCATCACGATTCTGGGCAAGTCGAGCTGCATCAATAAAAGACAAGTTCAGACTCTCTGTGATTTCCTGGGTCCACCGTCGTCTAGGTCGACACCTTTCCCTTTTTCCTGGGACCATGCCTTCCATCACTAATTTTTGCAGACTATTATGTCTTTTTATATAACCGAAACATTTTAGCTTCCTTATTGTGATGGTATTTAGGAGCCAATTTTCCTCTACGTTTAGTGAGTGCAGTACTTCTCTGTTGGTCTTTTTTTCTGTCCAGGGTATGTCCAGTGCAGTTTGATACAAAATCAAAATCATTTACTGGCTTTTATGCAAGCTATGTTTGTAGTTAGAAAAAAAAAAAGGTAAAGGATCCCGTTACACGCCCATTGAGGCATTTTGGGAATATGGTGTTAGGCCCATATTTTCTCGACCATCGGCACACTAGGGGTGATGTGGTCAGCATCACACCAGCCACCTTAACCTTCCCAGAGTTGCCGTGGTACCCAATTGGGGCTGGGTCGACCCAGTAGCCATTTGCGGCCTAAAACAAATCCCACCTCATCTGGGGATCGAACCATGGACCACTTAGCTAGGAAGCCAGTGCACTAACCACTATGCTACTGCGGTTTGTAAGACATTATTGATAATGCATGCCCTTTGCTTCATTTTTTTTTAACATATGCCCGCTATTACTCAAGGCGAAATCTCCGGTTAGTATATCTAACCTGAGACTGATTTTACGAGAGTGTCCTATTTTCTCTGTACGCTGACAGGTGTCTTTTCGCCATTCAGGCAGATACTCACCGTCTTCGGAGGGCTTTGCTTCATCATCCCTGTTCTTGCCTCATGTAGCCACCACTGCAGCTAGTCCATGTGCTTGAAGTCTGCACTAACCAGTCATGTGCTCTTGAAGCTGCGGTTTCTGTAGCTATTTGTTTTACATGATGAGGTTGCCAACCTCAAGCACAACCTCTCGTTAGTCACTTTTATGAAAAGTCTGAGGGAGCAGTAGTAGTCCTAATAATTCTCATTAGAGGCCCCCTGGGAGCCATGGTAGTGCAGTGGTTAGTGCACTGGCTTCCTAGCTCGGTGGTTCATGGTTTGATCCCCAGTTGAGGTGGGATTTTTTAGACCGCAAACGGCTCCGGGGTCAACCCAGCCTCATGAATTGGGTACCAGAACAACTCTGGGAAGGTTAAGGCGGCCGGCGTGATGCTGACCACATCACCCCTAGTGTGCCAATGGTCAAGAAAATATAGGCCTAACACCATATTCCCAATATGCATCAACGGGCGTGTAACGGGATCATTTACCTTTACCGAATTCAGAGGCTCCCTGGTGCTAAATGGGACACTGCATCAGCATGTAATAAATGTTATCTACAAAGCAGTTGCTGTTAAATACCAGATATGCAAATGATTAGACTGTGTTTTTTTTTTTTTTAAGTTATATGCTCCACAGTGAGTAGACATATACTGATAATGAGGATTATGTGAGCATGCCTCCCAGAACAAGAAGAAACCGGAACCAGTTTAGTATTTACAAACTCTGAATGAATGCATGTAAGCAAAAATTTGTACCTGATCTAAGAATAAAACACAGGGTTTCTTAACCTTTTATTTTATTGGTGCATGGACCTCTTTGATTGTCCAATGAAAGCTGTGGACCCCTCTGTCTAATGAAAGCTATGGACCCCTTTGTCTAATGAAGGCTATTGACCACTTTGATTGTCCAGTGAATGATATGGGCCTTTCTTGGAAAAAAATGTACTTAAAAGCATAATAAAAAACTTGACATTTAAAATTGTAGGTTATGTACATGGACCATCTAGAATCCATTCATGGAGCCCCAAAGTGCCCAAGGACCACAGGTTAAGACACCTTGATCTAGCAGAACTATCGCACATAACTGCATTTATATAGCAAGATGGTGTCTGACTAAATACATGATTGCACAGTTTTTGTCTACTTTTTCAGATTAATGAAAGCAGAGAGTTTCTAGTTGGTCACCCAATCATTGGTATTATTGTCATGATATTGACTGTTCTTAATGTAAGTATCTGCTGGTATATTTAACGTTTTGCGAGGTGTTTTTAAAACATCTTTTTTTATTTTGCTGTTACTTTGTACCAAAAAAAAAAAAACACCACATACACCATTAATTCCTTGTTTGCTCCCTATGTTACATGGTACCACCTTTACAGTTGGTCCCTTTGCAGGAAGCCTGCACCAAAGCATCCATATTTGTTAACAGTGGTGATTTCTGTAGCAAATTGTTTTATGTGATGAGGTTGCATGCCCCATGCACAAACTCACATTTCTCGCCTCTTGCAATGTACCTGAGGGAGCAGTAGCCATATTCTTTCTTTGTCTCCTCAGAGACCTCTAGGAACTACACAGGTTAAAAGATGCATAATGTTTCATCATTCTAACTGCGTGTGTCACAAAACAAATAATACAGGTCTGTATACTTTTATCAGAAATCCTTGGGGGAACATCTTTGTTTAAATACCAGATTTTTTCACGTTTTCATATGTCGGCTAAATTGTGTTTAAAAAATAGTCCAAAGTCGACTAAAATCGGTTAAAAAATAGCCCACAAAATAGTCAGAGATTACTCAAATTTTGATTAAAAAATAGCCCAAAAAAAAATCGATTTTCAGAATTTTTCAGTTTTCAAATGTTCAGATAAAAGGATGGACCTGTAACTGTGAAACAGATGAAACTCAAGTCAAGATTTCAAAATTGACAACTTTGGATTTTTTATTTCGATTTTGGTTTCTTGTAATTAAGAAAATAATATTTCAATGGGGATATTATAATCTTTCATCCTTTCTGTTCTGATGACTTTTTCTCCTCACCGATTTCAATTTTGGTTTTATGTAATTAAGAAAATAATATTTCAATGGGGATAATATAATCTTACATCCTTTCTGTTCCCATGATTTTTTCTTACCACCAATTTCAATTCTGGTGAGACTTCTTCAGCTCTTTCCTCAAAGCACCAGTTGCTTTAGTTTTCTTTTCTTTTCTAGGATCTCTTTGTGAGAGTTTTCCTCTTGTCTCTGTAATGTTATGATGTATGTATATAATCATTACCTCGTCATCTACACAAGCACACACATGTTTCAGAAAGCACTCAGTAAAAGCATGTTCAGTTTGTAGCCATGTTTATTTACAGTATATCGTACATGTGAAGATTCGCATATTGTTACAATGTGTGGTTCGTATTATTAATGTATTATATTACATCCCCCCTTTTTTGAAGAAAAAAAAATGTGTGCAAACATTTCCAACGAAATGTTTCATGTGAGAAAGGATAAGTATGTGTAATGCTCAGTGTGAGTATATATATGTCACTGTCTGTATCGGCTGGGAGGTGTCACTGTACGGCCAGAACGAGTGGTGTAAAGTGCTGATGGTTCTGCGGAAGTCCCTGGTTTAGCTTGAGTTGGTTGTGATTTCGGCCTTGGCGCTTGCTGGTTTTGTGGGGCACCAAGGTCTGGAGTTACTGCATTGTCTGTTGAAAGCATGGGAATTCTCTGTTCTGTTGTATTCTGTGGGATTTCTCTTATGTCCACTCTGTTTCGCCTCAGGAGGTTGCTGCTGCTGTCTGGTCTTAAAGTATAGCTCCTGGGTTCAGGGTTTCTGGAAATGATTGTTGCTTTTGACCATGTGTCATTGTTGTGGTTGTAGGTAGTCACATGCTGACCAGGATATAATGGTGGTAAGTCTTTAGCACATTTGTCATAGTTGGATTTCTGAACTTGCTGACGATGCTGAAGTTGATCATATGTGCTGTCTTTATGTTGTGGACGGAAGTGGACCTTAGATGGTAGGAGGTCTTTAATTCTTCTATCAAACATAAGTTCTGCTGGACTGTCGATCTTACTGTCTACCGGTGTTGTTCTCCATCTCAAGAGTGCTAGGTGTACATCCTCTGTTCTTGTTTTCTTCATGATTGACTTTATAGTTTGTATCTGTCTCTCAATGAAACCATTAGATTTAGGGTATCTAGGTGATGATGTTGTGTGTTTGATCTTCCAGTCCTTAGTGAAGTTTCTGTATGCTTGACCTGAGAAATGTAGACCGTTGTCTGATCTAATTTCATCTGGGATGCCAAACATGCTGCAATACTTCTTTGTAATGTCTGCAATAACAGCTGATGGTGAGGGTTGTGGAAGTTTCTCAATGATGGGAAATTTGCTGTAGTAATCAGCAATAATAAGATAGTCATTATTGTCGATTGAGAAAATATCAGTTCCTATAATGCTCCAAGGGCTCAATGGTATGTCTGATGGTATGAGAGGTTCTCTGCACTGCCTATTTGCATGTTCTTGGCAAATTGAACAGTTTTTTACATAGTGTTTCTATGTCCTTGTTTATCTGTGGCCAGTAAACATCTTTCTTTGCTCTCAGTTGTGTCTTCACAATACCAAGGTGACTATTATGGAGCTGTTTAAGGATGATATCGCGTTGTGTTTCTGGTACAGGGATCAGACCATCTTCGATGCTTAACTCGTCCCTCATCGAGTAGTATGGACGGATGTGTGTTGGAGCTTCCCTGATAGAGCTTGGCCATCCATGGTATATCAGTTCTTTGAGAGAGTTAAGGATAGGATCTCTCATTGTGTCTTCTCTGATGTGTTCAAGCTGATTATCGCTAAACTTGACAAAATCAACTTTGATGTTTGGGGTAAGATCTGCTGTCTTGTTGGGGTTTGGTAGTCTGCTGAGAGCATCTGCAAGACCTATATCCTCTCCTGGGATATACTGAATATTAAAATCATAACCTTGTGTTTCCAATAACAGAGCTTGTAGTCGTGGTGGTGCTGAAGCTATTGGTTTTTTATGAATCATCTCAAGTGGCTTGTGATCTGAGAGAATTGTAAATGGGCGGTTGAAAAGAAATGTGTGGAAGCGTTTGATTCCAGAACGTACAGCTAGCATTTCTCTTTCAATGTTTGCAAGTTTCTTTTCGCCAGAACTTAATGATTTGCTTGCGTAAGCTACAGGACGAAGTTCTTTGGCATAGTGTCCTTCAGGATTTTTGTCTGGTTGCAAAAGTGCTGCTCCTAGGCCTTTCAGACTGGAATCAACCATGAGAAAAGTGGGTGCTTGCATGTCATAGTATTTCAAGCATGCATCAGATGATATGAGGGTCTTCAAGTGGTTGAATATGTGTTGGTAGTCTTCTGACCATTCATACGGAGTTTCATTCTGTAGTAGAGATCGCAAAGGTTCTGCAGCAGCTGACAAATTTGGTATGAATTGTGCTAGGAAATTGACAGCACCTAAGAATTGTTGCAGTTCCTTCTTTGTAGCTGGTGTTGGCATGTCATGAATATCTTCAACCTTTTTAGGGTCTGGTTTTACACCATTCTGGGTGTACAGCAATCCAAAAATTGTATCTCCGTTGCCTTAATTGTACACTTTTTGCTGTTGAATGTTAGCCCATTGGCCTGTGCTACATGCATCAAGTTAATCAAGTTACGGTCGTGTTCTTGTTCTGACCTGCCGCAGACTACAATGTCATCCGCAATAGCCACTGTACCAGAACATTGCTCAACAATGTTGTCAATCTTCTGTTGAAAGATGTCTTGTGATACATTCAAACCAAATGGGAGTCTCTTGAAACAATATCTGCCGAATGGTGTTCGAAAAGTTGTAAGGAGTTGACTTTCCTCTGCTATCTCAACACTCCAGTATCCATGTACAGCATCTAGTTTGGAAAAGTATTTGGCATTGTGGAATCTGTGAGTTATCTCTTCCACTGTATGCATTTTGTGTGGACAGCGCTTTAGACTGTTGTTTAAGTGTTTTGGGTCAAGGCAAACCCGAAGAGAACCATCCTGCTTCAGAACGGTTGTGATACTACTACACCAATCAGAATGCTCTTCAACCTTTCTAATAACATCATTCTGCACCATCTTTTCTAGTTCTGTGGCAAGTTTCTGTTTAACATGTATAGGATACTTTCTAGTGGGTCTATCTTTGGCTCAGCGTTGTCTTTTAAAAAGAATCTTGCCTTTCCTGGAAGTTTGCCTATTCTGTCGAACTGTTCTGGGAATCGCTGTTTAAGGTCATCTACTCCAGTGACGTGTAGAGTAAGATGTTCTTTTTTGTCAGCTTTAATGTTGTTAATAGTTACCACACTCAGCTTTTCGCACATTGGTAAACCCAAAATTGCAGGTCCTTCAACATCTACCAAGTAAAATGTTGACGATGTCCATTCAGAGTCTCTGTATAAACATTCAAGTGTTACTGCTCCGAAACAGTCTATACTTGTTCCATTGTAAGCTCTTAGCTTTGTCCTGCCACTCCTACTTTTTACATCCCTTGTGGGAAATCCTTGCTCATCCACCTTGTCAGGCATGATCTGTCTGAATATTCTTAAGGGTAGAGTGTTACCTTGGGCACCTGTGTCTATCTTGAACCGAATATATCTTTCTTTGTGCCTTTTAATTCCTGGTATTCGGAATTGTACCTTGCAGAAAGCCTGCGTTCTCTTTGGTTCATTATTGAAAGTTAGTATCTTCACAGTATCAAATGTGGAAGGATCACTTTCTTCACTGGAGTCAAGGTCCTCAGTCATCATAAAGTGTGTTTGTTTTGATGACTCTCTGCTGTGAAGGTTGTGTTGAGCACTGTCTTGTTTCCTCTTGAAACATAATTTTATCCAGTGGCCCCTCTTTCTGCAGTAATGACATGTAGAGTCTTTAGCTGGACAGTGGTTTTGTATGTGGTTTAGGCCACAACATTTACACATAGCACCTCTGCTTGTGTTGTGTTTTTCTTGTTGCTTCGAACCAGTTGCTTTGTTTTGTTTGGGTTTATAGCTTTTTACTGCATCCACCTGGGCTGTTACTGTACCTTGCTGAATTTGTTTAATGTTGAGTGCTTGTGCCTCATGTTTCCTGCCTTCATCCAGAAGTTGTTGTAAAGTTAGTGTATCACTCTGGCTCAGTATCCATTTCTGGAACTCTGGCATTGGTGTGCTGAGAAGGATCTGTTCGATAATTCGCTCTTTTTCTTCTTCTTTGTTAAATTTACATACACTTGTTTTCTCCTTGATGCGAGTGAAAAAATCATCTAGACTTTCACCACGTTTCTGTCGCAGGTGGTGAAGTTCTAATCTTGCCGCTCTAAAGTTCGTGTGCTTTATTATCAGACGTTTTTCAAATTCGTCCAATATGGCTGCGGGGTCTGTCGCCGACTCCACAGGCATGGCGGTAGCAAACTGTTGTAAATTTTCAAACCTTCATCGTCCAATGCTTCTAGGATATATGGAGTTAGGGTTTGTCCTTCCAGACCAGTGGTCTTGGAATATAGATCTATGCGTTGGCGCCATAACAAGAAAGCTTCACTCTTATCATCTTGACCGGCGAATCTCATTTGCGGTGCGTTGCGATATTGTTTCGCCGCCATGGCTGACCTCGATGACGAAAATTAGTCGAATACTGTACTCACGTGTTATCGTGTAGCTGTTTTTTGCGTCAGTCCGGTATCGACCGATGCCACCATGTAATGTTATGATGTATGTATATAATCATTACCTCGTCATCTACACAAGCACACACATGTTTCAGAAAGCACTCAGTAAAAGCATGTTCAGTTTGTAGCCATGTTTATTTACAGTATATCGTACATGTGAAGATTCGCATATTATTACAATGTGTGGTTCGTATTATTAATGTATTATATTACAGTCTCCTCCATGTGGCATTCCAGTCAATGGCATGTTTTTTTGTCTCTTATATTATCTGCTTATATTATTAGATTTGTATGTCTGAGGCCTGATTTTTACTGTTTGTCTCTTGTGAGATCATATTATGTGCATCTTCTGTAAATTTTCTTCCAAATTCCACGTTGGTTGTCTGTACTCTGCTGCAGTTTTCTTTTTAATTTTAACTTATTTTTGTTTCTTGGCTTCAGTTTTATATTTTTTTAATAAGTGCATAGACACAGAAAAATGCAATGAATGTAAACAGGCACAAAAAATTAGAAAGTATGTTAAATTTGCAGAAAGTATACATTGCATTAGTAAATTAATAAACAAGTAGGGAAAGCACTAGAGGCCACAAAGATGTGGTTTGACAGAAGAATGTTAAAAATATCATGGACAGCCAAAAAAAACAGTAATGAGGATGTTCTGAAAGATGCCAATGTGCAAAGGAAACTTATTTCACAAGTTAGAAAGAAGCAATCCACTTTTTTTTGGGCACGTTATGAGAAGAGGAAAGCTGGAATATATTGTAACAACAGGTAAGATTGATGGAAAAGGAGATAAAGGAAGACAAAAAGAGCAAATACTGGACAGTTTGACATCGTGGCATGGACAGAAGTCAACAACAGAATTGATCAGTTGTACTGAAGACAGGAAGTTGTGGACAGACAAGATCTTCTATGCCACCAGGCATGGTACTTGAATGAATTCATTGCATAAATTTTCTCCATCTGATAATTTAACAGCTTTTAACAAGGATTAAACAAACAGATAAAATGTATAAGATATTTATTTTGTTTTATCCCCAGCCGATTATGGCACTTTTTAGGCCTCACCCAGGAACATCCAAGCGACCCATCTTTAATTGGGCACATTGGTTTGTGGGTACTTCAGCCCATATCTTGGGAGGTAGGTATTCTGGTATTGACCATTCTTAGATCTCATTTGCAATGGAGTCAGTTATATTAATTGTAAAACAGTTTCATGCAAGTATTTAGGCACAGTATATAATAATAGAAATTAATAGACTGAATGAAAATGTGTCAGAATTTAGTTTGCTAAAAATTTAACATAATATAACCTAGTGACATAACATAACCTTCGTGATATAATATAACCTACGTGACATGATATAACCTATATGACTTGATATAACTTATGTGACATGATATAACCTACATGACATGATGTAACCTACATGGCATAATGTAACTGTAACCTATGTGACATAATATAACCTACATTACATTACATCATATAACCTACATGACATGATATAACCTACATGACATGATATAACCTATGTGACATAATATAACCTGCAAGACATAATATAACCTATGTGACATAATGCATATTTTCGGCTGAAAAAATACATCACGTTATATCTCCCAAGACTGGTGCTATATATAAAATGTTATTCCTATGTAAAAAGTGGATATCAATAGGACATACCCACATTTCTTCCATTTACCACATATTTTTGCTTTTACAGTGTATTGCAGTTAACCCTTTTTTGATGTTAGAAAGAACCAGTCCTAAAATATGGAAGTGAGTTATGGACAATTAGTAAACAAGTAGACAAGACACTAGAGGCCACAGAGATGTGGTTTTACAGAAGAATGTTAAAAATACCATGGACAGCTGAAAAAAGAGTAATGAGGATGTCCTGAAAGGGGTCAGTCTGCAAAAGAAGCTGTAATCTCATGTTAAAAGGAATCAATGCATTTTCGTTGAACATGTTATGAGAAGAAGAAAGCTAGAATATATTGTAACAACATGAAAGATTGTAGGAAAAAGAAATATATACGAGGGAAGGTCAAAAAGTAATACCTCCTATTTTTTATGTATGTAAATACTGCATCGGTGTGCAATTTGTAAATTTAGCAGGATTCCTCAAAACTCTTCTGCACTGTATAGCATTACCAACCTGTTTCAGTAACAGGTGGCACCACTGTAACAGTTTAAAAATGGCTGCCAAAGACGTTCGGTTAAAACAACGTTATGTCATAGAATTCCTCAATGCTGAAGGCGAAACCCCAATTCGCATCCACGAACATTTGAAGAATGTTTATGGAGATTCAACTGTGGATGTTAGCACTGTCCAACGTTGGGTACATCGTTGTGACGAAGCTGAAGTAGGTCAATCAATGGCTCACGCAAAGCGGACTGACTGTCCGTCTACTGCTGTGACTCCACACAACGTTCATCGAGTTGATGGCATCATTCGTGGTGACCGTCAGGTAACACTGGATGAACTTTCTTCCATGTTGTCCATTATTAAAGGCAGTGTCCAGAACATCATTAAAGACCTGGGTTATTCAAATGTTTGTGCACGGTGGGTACCCAGAACGTTGACAGACAGACATAAAGAAACAAAGAAAACCATAGCCATCAACCTCCTGCACCGTTACGAAACTGAAGGAGAAGAGTTTTTATCGAATATTGTGACAGGTGATGAGACTTGGGTTCATTTTTTTGAACCAGAATCCAAGAGGCAGTCAATGGAATGGCCATCACACAACATCGCCGACAAGAAAGAAGTTCAAAAGTTCACCATCTGTAGGGAAAGTTATGGCCTCCGTATTTTGGGATGAGAAGGGTGTGATTCTTCTCGACTTCTTGGAACAGGGAAACACGGTGAATGCAGACTGTTACATTGAAACTTTGAAGAAGCTTAGAGGTCGTCTTCGGCGACTTTACCCATTAAAAGATCAGAGAACTGCACTACTGTTGCACTTTAATGCCACGCCACACACCGCTAAACGCACCATTGATGCGATTGCAGAATTTGGCTGGACATTATTACCACATTCCCCCTTACAGTCCCGATCTTGCACCTTCTGACTTCCATCTGTTTGGACCACTGAAAGAAGATCTTCGCGGACATCACTTTGAGGACACCGAGACCCTTAAACGCGCCGTACGCCAGTGGTTTAGGAAAAAGGACACCAATTTTTACCGTGCGGGGATACATGCCCTTGTGAGAACATGGACAAAAACTGTAACAAATAACGGAGACTACATTGAGAAATAAATTTTTGAAGTTCAGACTTGGGGCTACATTTCAATGTGAATTTTTTCTGTTTTCTTGCCTATTGAAAGAAATTAAAAATTACGAGGCATTACTTTTCGACCGTCCCTCGTAAAAGATACTGGACATCATGTCATAGAAATAAGTCAATAACAGAATTGATAAATAGGACTGGAGACAGGAAGTTGTGGAGAAACATATATTACAAGGTATGGTACATGAAGCAGTAGCAGTTAAGCATATATTATTGAATAATTGTTTTAGTCCTTTGTATTTGTGATTTTTCAAGCTGATCCTAATGTAAAATGAACATTTCTCTGCTTCCTTCCTGGCTAGTGGTGAATATTTTTTTTGGAGTTTTACTGACCAAATCAGATGTTCCATATTACCTGATGTACATCTTGGGTGCATATGTGGCCTGGCAAATCTTTGTGGAATTGCTGCTGGAAGCTATTTCATGCTTTGGAAGAAGAATAGGTATCTATATTTCTATACTATGTGGTATACTTATATTTTAGGACTATTGGATTCTATTAGTTATAGTTATTAGTTTTAGATGTACCTCAAAAGGTCATGTGATACACATGTGTATTTTCTTAAAAGTCACATGTATATTAGCCATAAGAGATGCTTCTGGAAAATTATCATATATATATATATATATAGGGTAAAGGATCCCGTTACATGCCCTGTTGAGGCATATTGGGAATATGGTGTTAGGCCCATATTTTCTCGACCATCAGCACACTAGGGGTGATGTGGTCAGCATCACGCCGGCCGCCTTAACCTTCCCAGAGTTGCTCTGGTACCCATTTGGGGCGGGGTCAACCCAGGAGCCGTTTGCGGCCTAAAAAAATCCCACCTCATCTGGGGATCGAACCATAGACTACTGAGCTAGGAAGCCAGTGCACTAGCCACTATGCTACCGCGACTACCGCGGAGTACTACATCGGGTTCTAACTTCTTCTAAGCAGTACATAATCTGTTCACACTAATTTTTGTGACCATACATTGAAATACCTCGTTAGTTTCAAACATCCATGTAGTACTCAGGGAGAAAACACAGATAAATAGTTGTACCACTTCCTTAAGCCCTCTGGTATATCATAAGAGGCAGCTAACGTGAGGTTCATCATGAGGCTGGCAATCTTATCATCTAAAGCAAATTGCCACAGACACCACTATTGTAAGAGTACATTTATGCTTTTTTGTGCAGATTTACTGAAAGTGGATCAGCTGCAGTGGTAGCTTACTTACTTACTGAGTTGTTCCCCTTCTACCGTGAGGTGAAGAGGTTTGGGAGAGAGAGCGCCAGACTATCCTATCAGCTGTCTTCCTCCTGGCCTGGTTCCATTCTAGTCCTCGGTCCTTCAAAGATTGTCTAATGTTGTCCTCCCAGCGGACTCTGGGTCGTCCTGGAGGTCTGGATCCCTGGCTCTTTGTTTCCCATGCTTGTCGTGGTAGCCAATCTTCTCCCATTCTGCAGACATAGCCAAACCATCTTAGTTGGGACTGTTCTACTTGGGTCTGCAGGGTGTGGGATTTTAGGCCTTGACTTATCGTCTGGTTGCAGACCATGTCTCTTCTTGTTACTTCAACCACCTTCCTCAGATACCTCATTTCTGAGGTTTGGATCTGGCTTTTGTGGGTTGTAGTCATTGCCCATGACTCGCATCCATATGTCAAGACTGGGACATAGGTGGAGCGGTGTCGCGAGAGGTTCAGATGTTATTAAAATTAATAAGATATCCTGGACATACAGGTATATCAGATAATACCAGGATAGTGCCAGATAAGAGTCTGGACTTATTAGTAATACCCCCTTTTCTGAAGAGAGTAAGGGTGTATAGACACAAAGGTAGGGTCAAGCTATGTAAGTTCCCAGAGAAGATGGTGATGTAGTACTCTGAGTCCCTAACTGCTACATCTCCTGATCCTCCTCTGTGATTATGGTACTTACTAGTGTTTCTGCTAGGGGTAATTTAAATAACTAAATTCACCAACAAGAACTGTAATTCAACTTAAAGAATTTAAGAAAGTCTTCTGGTGAATATTTACAATTTAATTAAACAGCTATTCTTTTCTGTTTGAAAAGTTTTAAACTCAAAGATTTTCCAACAGTAAATAAATAAAACAGTTCAACAAATGTTTTTCACTTGGGTCAAAATGTCTATAATCTTGTAGACAAAGCTTGCTTGATCATTCACTTGAAAATTATTATTATTATTATTATAAGTTTTTTTGAAACTCTATACTATTAATGGTCATCACAAACTGAATGCGGTTTATGTTTTTGGTGAGTATGGATAAGCTGCACAGTTGCCTTAAGCAACTTAGGTGAGTCACTGCAGATGGCTCCCTTTAATGCTGGATAGAATCTTCAGATGAAATCGTTCCAGTAGCTACAAACGTTATGACTGGTCTGCTATTACAGACTGGCACTGCATTCGTTGCAACGTTAGTACTAGGAGCCTCTTCTTATTTGTAGACTTTAGGTTAAAGGATTAAACCTGAAATAAATTCAAACGCAATCCCTGTATTTGTCTATCCATATCCCTCTATGACACAGATGGGGACGATAGACAGTTTCAGATTAGCGTGCCAGCAGATGCACAAGGTATAGTATAGTAGCATCAATCATTTTAATTCAATGTGATCATAATTTTCTGCTAACTTATTAATTATCAATAGTTTCCTTTGAATGATTCGCCTCCATACGATAATTTGGTTGTGGGTAAAACTATTAAGTAATATGTCAAATTATACATTACTACCATCCCTTTCATCCTTCCTTATGGTCTGGTAGGTGTCTCATTCCATTCAAGAAATACTCCTTCAAATACTTTAACAAACCTACAGTCGTACTTTGACCATTATTTTCAATATTTTAAATATTTCCGAAGGCGGACTTGCCTCTAAAATTACACATGAGCCTGTAAGTTTCATCAGTACACACTGTCTATTCCTAACACATCTTATACACGTCGTATCGCACAGATGGATTAATCAATATAATTCCACATATATATATATATATATACATACATACGTACGTACGTACGTACGTACGTACGTACGTACGTACGTCCGTACGTCCGTACGTCCGTCCGTCCGTCCGTCCGTCCGTCCGCCCGCCCGCCCGCCCGCCCGCCCGCCCGCCCGCCCGCCCGCCCGCCCGCCCGCCCGCCCGCCCGCCCGCCCGCCCGCCCGCCCGCCCGCCCGCCCGCCCGCCCGCCCGCCCGCCCGCCCGCCCGCCGCCCCCACCCCCCCACCCACCCACCCACCCACCCACCCACCCACCCACACACACACACACACACACACACACACACACACACACACACACACACACACACACACACATACACACATACACACATACATACATACATACATACATACATACATACATACATACCAGAATCTTTATTCTCCATAAAATACATTAATATGTACAGACATGATATAATAGATACAACATGGCAAATAGGAGAATCATTAGAATTTACATAAAGTGTTGAAGACGTCTCAAGTAGTTATATGTGGGTGTTTTTACATCGAACCTTCGTTTTACACATACATAAAAAAATTTTAAGCTTTCTAAAAGACATTGGCATATAATGATATGGTATACCCTGCCAAAAAATGAGAATTATTGAAATTTACAAAATGTGTGAGGAATACCATTCAAGTAGAGCAATATGGTTGTTTTTACATGGAGGTTTTATCAGAATTTTGTTTGCCATAAAAAAAAAAACTTTGACCGCTAGTGGAGTGAGATATTAAATATAGCATCAAATACAATAGTCGTATGGTATAGTATACAGAGGAGCACAATTGAGTTTAGACTGTGTGGAAAACATCCCAGCAATTCAAAATGGGTGTTTTTTACATCGAAGTTTCCATATTCTGTAAGAACCTATAATTGCACTAATACTGACATATTTACATAAAACCTTTGCTTCAAATACATACATACATACATACATACATACATACATACATACATACATACATACATACATACATACATACATACATACATACATACATACATACATACATACATACATACATACATATATTCGTTCTTACCCTCAGGCACACACAGACTAGCCCTCAATGGTTGATTAAGGTCTGCTAACAAGTGTAGAAGGCAAACACTGGCATTAACATATGCACTGCATTCCCCCACTTTCTGTGCTTTCAAATAATAGTGACTAAACCTAGTTCATTAGGCCAGTCTATTTATAGTTTGACCTCGGACGTACGAGATGGAACTCCCTAGGAATGTAATTAAAATCAGAAAATGTGGGTACCTTTTAGCCTATCGTACAGTGTAGGAAAACTGCTTTTTTAATTATCTCTGTTATTCCTGATGCGATTTTAGTCATTTAAAGCTTACATTATACTTGGAATTAGGCTTTACACATCTAGGTAATAATCTTTTTGGTTACTACTTGCATTTTCCGTTATGCACAGTTTAAACTGCTAAATTTTTTGCCACCCTGAAGCTTCGAATGCATTTAACCTAAGATTTCTCCTGTCCTATAATATTATTAGTAAAAGTATTACTACTTACGGGTAGAGTAATATCCCTAATATTGTGTTGATAACTTCTGCCAAGTGGTAATCCTTCTATAATGCTGTAGTAAAATTCCGAAGTTAATCATGTTACACAGATCGGGCCTTGCCATCTTTATTTTTCCAGCAGTAGTAAACACAGGATCAAGAAAGCGTTTTCATTGGTCAGTGTATCTTATCTTTTTACAATGTATGGTGTACGGTATGGTCAGAATATTTAGAATTCGTGATGTGAGACAGACGTTATTTCATGACAAGCGGTATACAGCCATCTTCATTTTCTTACCAACATCTCTCTTGCTGAGGAATCCTCAATTTATGGCCTGAAAAAGTCTCCCAGCTGCTGCTTTTTGAGTGGCCAACTCTTCTTTGATGCCTCCTTTTCGGTCTATAATAGCTCCAAGGTATTTAAAGTGGTCAACCTGTTCTCCCAGCTTAATCTGATGTCTTCTTTCTTCTCATGATATCACCATGGATTTTGTTTTAGAGCTGCTTATGACCATCCTTCTCTTCTCCAGCTCTTCCTTCCAGACTTGCAGGTTGGATTGGAGATGTGCCTCTGATTTAGCAATCAGGGCAACATCATCAGCAAATGCCAGCTCTGAAATACAGACCTGTCTCATCTTCCAGTACCCCACTGAATACTTTCTTGTTCTCTCTCCTTACATGCCTTGATGACATCGTCCGTGAGGAGTATGAAAAGATAAGGTAACAGGATATCACGTTGTCTTAAACCAGTCTTCTTCTTCTTCCGTCCTTAGCCACCGACCGTCAAAGCAGTCAGTGGCCATTACGCCTAGTGGCGTCTTAGGGCAACAGCAGATAGGTTTTCTTCGCCATTGTTTCCCATCACGCCTATTGGCGTCTTTAGGGCAACGGCAAATCAATCCATCTGCTGCTGTTTCCGTAATCGAAGTGACCGGCAAATGGTGATCAGCCGTTGGACCTTAAACCAGTGGTGGTCCTGAACTCTTCTGACTTATGGTTTGCTGTCCACACATAATTTCTGCAAGACTTGTAGAAGCTCTGTATAGCATGAATCAGAGGTGCTGGAATGTTCTTCCTTGCCAAACAGTCCCAAAGTTTGCTCCAGTGGACCCTGTCAAATGCCTTTCCCAGATCTATGAAACAGAGATGGATCTCACTCTTATACGAAAGGGCCTTTTCACTCAGCTGTCTGAGTGTGAAGATTAGGTCTTAGTACTTCAGTTTGCTCGGAATCTGCACTGGACCTCATCCAAATGTGACTCAGCTAGGCGTCAGAGTCTCTGCTCTAGGATTCTAGAGTAGATTTTACCAGGGACACTGAGAAGGGAAATGCCTCTATAGTTTCCACATTGTCGATTGCCACCCTTTTTGAAAATTGGTGTTATGATGGCAATTTCCCAATCCTTTGGTATGGTCTTGTTGCACCACGCTTCCTGTAGGACCCTTAAGAGTAATAGGTCGCCTGATGCTCCCATGTACTTAACCATTTCTGGTGTTATACCATCATGCCCTGCTGCTTTGCCAATCTTGATTTTCTCCAGTGCTGCCTTCAGTTCTTCCATCTTTATGTCATCTTCACCATCATTGGTTTTCTCTTCTGTGCTAGTGGTTATCACTTCTGATGCTTCACCATGCTCACCATCCAGGAGTTATGAGAAATGTTCTTTCCATCGTTCCATTACTTCCTTCGGGGCAGTAAGCAATTTGCCTTGCTTATCCTTTATAAATTTGAGAGGGCATTGTTTTTCCTTCCTCATGTTCTTTACGGTCTTAAAGAACAATTTCTGGTTTTCTTGCGCATCTTTTTCTAGCTTTTCTCCAAATTCTTCCCAAGACTTCTGTTTTGCTGCTAGCACCTTGTTATTTGCTTCTGTTCTGAGTGTCACATATTCTCTATATTTCTCCATTTGTCCTGTTGTGTTTTTAGCTCCTAAGTATTGTTTCCATGCCATTTTCTTCTCTCTTATTTTCTCTTTGACTTCCTCTGTCCACCAAGGTGTCCTCTTTCTCTTGTTCCCAAGTCGGACTTTACCACATGCTTCTGCTGCAGCTGTCTTTATGATGTCCTTGAATTTAAGCCAGAGGGTTTCCAAGTCATCAGGTCGTTCTTCTGAGTTGCTCACCGCCTCAGCAATAAGCCCCTGATATCTGGTCTTAATTTCTGGTTCTCTTAGCTTGTAGGTCTTAATGCTCATTTCTCCTGCTCGTTTACTTGGTTTCTTGCGTGATGTTGGGTAGTTCCTAAGCTGAGCAACTCTTTCAGTTGTTCTTTTGATTGTAAGCAGGTAGTGATCACTTCCAATCTCTGGCCCCCTCCAGACTCTAGCTTCCTGGACATATTTGAATGAGCTCCTCCTAACAATGCATTGTCGATCACTGACTTCTCATTCTTTGTTGGTTCACATCTAGTGTATGCATGTATGCGCTTATGGGGGAACATTGTGTTTGTAATGATTAGATTCTGCTCACTGCAGAATCTAAGGAGTCGCTTTCTATTGTCATTGAGAGTATCTTCCGATAACTCCACCCCATCTAGCATGGTCATTTCCAACTCTGGCATTGAAATCTCCGAGCATGATAATTTCATTAAGGCAGTCATCCACTGTCCTTTGAAGCAGCTCGAAGAATTCCTCCTTGACCTCTACTCTCTCATCCTCATTTGGCCCAAACACTATGACCAGGTTGACTATGGTTTCTCCTTTTAGTTTTACAACCATAATGCGCTCCGAGACAAAGTTCCACCCCTTGATACTGTCTTTTTGGTTTTTGGCGACAATGCAACCCATGCCCCCTTTAGCTCTTTCAGATGTGCAGTGGTAGCTCCCTGCGTTATAATGAGCAAAAAAGAGAAATGATGACTGATGATAAGAAATGACAACCCATAGGTTATGGTTGAAGATTAGTGTTTCAGTTACAAAAACCCATGTTATAGCTATAATATAGTGACATAGATATGGTTGTTATAGCTATAATATAGTGTCATAGATATGGTTGTTATAGCTATAATATAGTGACATAGATATGGTTGTTATAGCTATAATATAGTGACATAGATATGGTTGTTATAGCTATAATATAGTGACATAGATATGGTTGTTATAGCTATAATATAGTGACATAGATATGGTTTTTTATAGCTATAATATAGTGACATAGATATGGTTGTTATAGCTATAATATAGTGACATAGATATGGTTGTTATAGCTATAATATAGTGACAGCTTAATAACATAGATATGGTTGTTATAGCTATAATATAGTGACATAGATATGGTTGTTATAGCTATAATATAGTGACATAGATATGGTTGTTATAGCTATAATATAGTGACATAGATATGGTTGTTATATAGCTATAATATAATGACATAGATATGGTTGTTATAGCTATAATATATAGTGACATAGATATGGTTGTTATAGCTATAATATAGTGACATAGATATGGTTGTTATAGCTATAATATAGTGACATAGATATGGTTGTTATAGCTATAATATAGTGACATAGATATGGTTGTTATAGCTATAATATAGTGACATAGATATGGTTGTTATCGCTATAATATAGTGTGACATAGATATGGTTGTTATAGCTATAATATAGTGACATAGATATGGTTGTTATAGCTATAATATAGTGACATAGATATGGTTGTTATAGCTATAATATAGTGACATAGATATTGTTGTTATAGCTATAATAGCTAAATATAGTGACATAGATATGGTTGTTATAGCTATAATATATAGTGACATAGATATGGTTGTTATAGCTATAATATAGTGACATAGATATGGTTGTTATAGCTATAATATAGTGACATAGATATGGTTGTTATAGCTATAATATAGTGACATTGATATGGTTGTTATAGCTATAATATAGTGACATAGATATGGTTGTTATAGCTATAATATAGTGACATAGATATGGTTGTTATAGCTATAATATAGTGACATAGATATGGTTGTTATAGCTATAATATGGTTGTTAGATAGCTTATAATAATATAGGGACATAATATAGATATGGTTTGTTATAGCTATAATATAGGACATAGATATGGTTGTTATATTGCTAATAATATTAGTGACGTACATAGATATGGTTGTTATAGCTATTAATATAGGAGTGACATAGATATGGTTGTTATAGCTATAATATAGTGACATAGATATGGTTGTTATAGCTATAATATAGTGACATAGATATGGTTGTTATAGCTATAATATAGTGACATAGATATGGTTGTTATAGCTATAATATAGTTACATAGATATGGTTGTTATAGCTATAATATAGTGACATAGATATGGTTGTTATAGCTATAATATGAGTGACATAGATATGGTTGTTATAGCTATAATAATATAGTGACATAGATATGGTTGTTATAGCTATAATATAGTGACATAGATATGGTTGTTATAGCTATAATATAGTGACATAGATATGGTTGTTATAGCTATAATATAACATAGATATGTTGTTATAGCTATAATATAGTGACATAGATATGGTTGTTATAGCTATAATATAGTGACATAGATATGGTTGTTATAGCTATATTATTATTTAGTTGTTAACTAGTGACATTGATATGGTTGTTATAGCTATAAATATAGTGACATAGATATGAAGTTGTTATAGCTATAATATAGTGACATTGATATGGTTGTTATAGCTATAATATAGTGACATAGATATGGTTGTTATAGCTATAATATTGACATAGATATGGTTGTTATAGCTATAATATAGTGACTAAGATATGGTTGTTATAGCTATAATATAGTGACATAGATATGGTTGTTATAGCTATAATATAGTGACATAGATATGGTTGTTATAGCTATAATATAGTGACATAGATATGGTTGTTATAGCTATAATATAGTGACATAGATATGGTTGTTATTGCTATAATATAGTGACATAGATATGGTTGTTATAGCTATAATATAGTGACATAGATATGGTTGTTATAGCTATAATATAGTGACATAGATATGGTTGTTATAGCTATAATATAGTGACATAGATATGGTTGTTATAGCTATAATATAGTGACATAGATATGGTTGTTATAGCTATAATATAGGGACATAGATATGGTTGTTATAGCTATAATATAGTGACATAGATATGGTTGTTATAGCTATAATATAGTGACATAGATATGGTTGTTATAGCTATAATATAGTGACATAGATATGGTTGTTATAGCTATAATATAGTGACATAGATATGGTTGTTATAGCTATAATATAGTGACATAGATATGGTTGTTATAGCTATAATATAGTGACATAGATATGGTTGTTATAGCTATAATATAGTGACATAGATATGGTTGTTATAGCTATAATATAGTGACATAGATATGGTTGTTATAGCTATAATATAGTGACATAGATATGGTTGTTATAGCTATAATATAGTGACATAGATATGGTTGTTATAGCTATAATATAGTGACATAGATATGGTTGTTATAGCTATAATATAGTGACATAGATATGGTTGTTACAGCTATAATATAGTGACATAGATATGGTTGTTATAGCTATAATATAGTGACATAGATATGGTTGTTATAGCTATAATATAGTGACATAGATATGGTTGTTATAGCTATAATATAGTGACATAGATATGGTTGTTATAGCTATAATATAGTGACATAGATATGGTTGTTATAGCTATAATATAGTGACATAGATATGGTTGTTATAGCTATAATATAGTGACATAGATATGGTTGTTATAGCTATAATATAGGGACATAGATATGGTTGTTATAGCTATAATATAGTGACATTGATATGGTTGTTATAGCTATAATATAGTGACATAGATATGGTTGTTATAGCTATAATATAGTGACATAGATATGGTTGTTATAGCTATAATATAGTGACATAGATATGGTTGTTATAGCTATAATATAGTGACATAGATATGGTTGTTATAGCTATAATATAGTGACATAGATATGGTTGTTATAGCTATAATATAGTGACATAGATATGGTTGTTATAGCTATAATATAGTGACATAGATATGGTTTCTACTAAATTATAATCTCAGACCTAAGGGTCTTTTATATTTGGACATGCGCCCTAATATAACCAACTAGGTTGAACGGGACATGCCTCATCAAAACGAGGCAAAACTTTATTTAAAAAAAAAAAAATTTGGTTTCTACAGAACTTCTACATATTTACTTACATTTACTTGTTCCATACATTCTTGTACGCAGCATATAGGAAAGCTGAAGTTTCCATTCTTGAGCCAAGTGTGTCACTTTAGCTGCTTGTGAGCCCAGTTTATTGTAGGATTTCTGTAATGTTGTCTATCCATCTGCCTTTTCATCTTCCCTATGCCCTATAAAAGTAAATCTTCTACTATTGTACGTGCAGAGTAGCAATAAACTGAGTATCATTCTTAAGTGATGGCAAAACCACTTAAATTTCTGTCTTTCTTTATAATAGTTCGTACAATTTTTCTGATGTTATCCTTTCTCATTGTGTCTCTGCTGGTAACATGAATGGATTTTCATAAGCACCTGGATTTTCAATGAATGGATTTTCATAAGCAACGGAACTTACCTGTAAATTAATATGAAACAAATATAAAGGTATCTTATAAGGCACTCGTAGGAAATAAAGAAGTAGAACACTAGCAACAGAAAAACAACAGACATGAGTGGCTTACCCAGGATTTGAACCCTGGACCTTCCGTGCGACAACACCGCCTAGCTATGCAAGCAAATCACACTGTCCTCCCTGCCATCTACGCATCCCCAAAAAAGGATGTTTCAATGACAGGTCATTAGTGCGAACCTCTATACATAACACCAGAAGTTTACCATGGGCAGTTCAGCCTATTAATGACGCAATCACTTCTGTTGTTCCCCTATATATCAGTATTGGTCAGTCCAACAAGACAAAGACCTTAATACTGTGTCCAGTATGATAGTAGACTTAGAACAGTAAGAACAGGACAGAGGGTAGGTTTGGTATTGTATACACATTTATAACACATAAGGAAGGGAAACCACGAGGCCTGTAAACAGTAAATTAATATGAAACAAATATAAAGGTATGTTATAAGGCACTCGTAGGAAATAAAGAAGTAGAACACTAGACAACAGAAAAACAACAGACATGAGTGGCTTACCCAGGATTTGAACCCTGGACCTTCCGTGCGACAACACCGCCTAGCTATGCAAGCAAATCACACTGTCCTCCTTGCCATCTACGCATCCCCAAAAAAGGATGTTTCAATGACAGGTCATTAGTGCGAACCTCTATACATAACACCAGAAGTTTACCATGGGCAGTTCAGCCTATTAATGACGCAATCACTTCTGTTGTTCCCCTATATATCAGTATTGGTCAGTCCAACAAGACAAAGACCTTAATACTGTGTCCAGTATGATAGTAGACTTAGAACAGTAAGAACAGGACAGAGGGTAGGTTTGGTATTGTATACACATTTATAACACATAAGGAAGGGAAACCACGAGGCCTGTAAACAGTAAATTAATATGAAACAAATATAAAGGTATGTTATAAGGCACTCGTAGGAAATAAAGAGTAGAACACTAGACAACAGAAAAACAACAGACATGAGTGGCTTACCCAGGATTTGAACCCTGGACCTTCCGTGCGACAACACCGCCTAGCTATGCAAGCGAATCACACTGTCCTCCTTGCCATCAACGCATCCCCAAAAAAGGATGTTTCAATGACAGGTCATTAGTGCGAACCTCTATACATAACACCGGAAGTTTACCATGGGCAGTTCAGCCTATTATTGACGCAATCACTTCTGTTGTTCCCCTATATGATGTGATTTTCCTCTCCTGTGCTCTGGACAGGGACCATGTTTGACACTGATAGCAAAATGTTAAGAAAAACATACTCTTTATCAGCTCCTTTAGTTTCCACACTGATATTCAGATGTTTGAGCGGTGGTGACAGTGGTATTCAGATGTTTGAGCAGTAGTGGCAGTGGTAATCTGATGTTTAGTAGTGGTAACAGTGGGTAAGTCTATGCACTAGCTTTTTGACATCTTGTTTCAATTTCTCTGTCAAGTCTTCTTTTATTTCTGTGAAAAGGCTTCTCAGGTATTTGAACTCTGGAGCTAAATTTAGTGGTGGTGTTGACATGTATATTAAGTGGGTCTCGTAATCTGCTAATAAGTATCAGAAGCAAAGACCTGGATGAACTGAGATTTCCTAACTAATCAGAATTATCACCCAACCAATCAGAATCATTACCTAACTAATCAGAATTGTTATCTAACTAATCAGAATTGTTATCTAACTAATCAGAATAGTCACCTAATTAATCAGAATTGTTACCTAACTAAACAGAATTGTCACCTAACTAATCTGAATTATCAACTGACTAATAAAAATTGTCATGTAACTAATCAAAATTATCACCTAACTAATCATAATTGTCATCTAATTCTTTGAAATTGTCACTTAACTTATCAGAATTGTCATTTAACTAATAAGAATTGTCCCTTAGCTAATCAGAACTTTCACCTAACTAATAAGGCTTAATCACCTAACTAATCAAAATTATAACCTGGATAATCTGAATTATGGAGCCGCAGTAGCACAGTGGTTAGTGCACTGGCTTCCTAGCTCATTGGTCCATGGTTCGATCCCCACGTGAGGTGGGATTTTTTAGAACGCAAACGGCACCGGGGTTGACCCAGCCTCATGGATTGGGTACCAAAGTAACTTTGGGAAGATTAAGGTGGCCGGCTTGATGCTAACCACATTACCCCTAGTGTGCCGATGGTTGTGACAGTATGGGCCTAACACCATATTCCCAATATGCCTCAATGGGCATGTAACAGGATCATTTACCTTCTTTTTAATTTGAATTATAACCTAACTAATCAAAATTATCACCTAATCATTCAGAATTATCATCTACCTAATTAGAATTATCACCTAACT
This sequence comes from Oreohelix idahoensis, assembly GCA_024509875.1. NCBI lineage: Eukaryota > Metazoa > Mollusca > Gastropoda > Stylommatophora > Oreohelicidae > Oreohelix > Oreohelix idahoensis. Next base: position 1,136,528 of record JAMPIV010005219.1, on the reverse strand, counting down.
AATCAGAATTATCACCTTAATAATCAGAATTATCACCTTACTAATCATAATTATCACTTAACCAGTCAGAATTATCACCTAACCAAACAGAATTGTCACCTAACTATTTGGAATTGATACTTAACTAATCAGAATTATTACCTAACTAATCAGAATTGTCACCTAACTAATCAGAATTATGATTTAACTGATCACACTTATCAGCTAACTAATTATAATTATCACCTAACTAATCAAAGTTAAATCCTACCCCCTGCAGACCCAAGTAGAACAGTCCCAATTAAGATGGTTTGGCCATGTCTGCAGAATGGGAGAAGATCGGATACCACGACAAGCATGAGAAACAAAGAGCCAAGGATCCAGACCCCGAGGACGACCCAGAGTCCGCTGGGAGGACAACATTAGACAATCTTTGAAGGATCAAGGACTAGAATGGAACCAGGCCAGGAGGAAGACAGCCGATAGGATAGTCTGGCGCTCTCTCTTCCAAACCTCTACACTTCACGGTAGAAGGGGAACGACTAAGTAAGTAAGTAATCAAAGTTTGTTTATTCGTTGTTGTTTCCGTAACTTCAATTTTTTTTTTTTACATAGACAGGGGTGTCAGCCCTATGCTAAAACCCCCCAACCTGGAGGACCAGGGTGTCTGCTTTAGTCTGACCCCTGCCCGCGCAAACCTGTCCAGCTTGGTAGAACCTTCCAGGCGTAAAACTCCCGCTGGCATAGCTCTGGGGGTAATCAAAAGAACATCACATGAACAGCTATGCTTTGGACCCCTGAAGGAAAACGAAAGAGAGGCCGACCAAAAACAGCCTGGCGGAGGACTGTGGAGGCTGAGATGCAAAGAATGAACCAGAGTTGGGGCACTGTACGAAGGATGGCCGCCGACCGAGCAAAGTGGAATCAATTTGTTGTTGCCCTACAAGACGCCACTAGGCGTGATGGCCACTGACTGCTTTGACGGTCAGCGGCTAAGGATCAAAGAAGAAGAAGAAGAAGAACTAATCAAGATTATTATGTAACTAATCAGAATTATCACCTAACTAATCATGATTATTATGTAACTAATCAGAATTATCACCTAACTAATCAGAATTGTACTTTTATAGACAGGAGTGAAGCATATGAACTGAGTGCTGATGATAACCACAAACAGTTTACTGCAGAAGAAAGTTCAGGAGTAAGTACACTCAGAAGAACAATAATAAGAGAAGGAAGAACGTTGGGCCTAAATAATGTGCAAGAGCTAAGAGGAGTGGCGTCACAACGAACAACCTGGAGAGCACTGGTTTCTGCCTTATGCGCCGTGTTTGGTGCTTAAAGAATTTATTATTATTACATGTACATTGGTGTTTTCAAATATATATAAATTACAAAATAATATGGTATGAAATCAGTTTTACAAGTAAACGGTACACATGAGACAAGGGACGTTTCGGGTTTTACCCTTTGTCAGCCACAGTTACAAACAGATGACAAGGACAAGAACTACATATAGGTACTACAAAGGTCTATGATGATGAGGAAAATGTCAAATGAGCGATACAAGCAGATGAAACCACGGTGATGAGCAAAACGATAACAGTAATAATGCAAGAAAATCGTGAAACCAGAAAGACATGTCGAAACAAGAAAGTAAATAATCAATGAAACGAAGACAGAAATGGACAACACATTGGTGTTTTGGTTGTTCTGTGATTCTACTTATTCATACATTACCTTTAGCTTCCCAAGGAGCATAGGCCTTCAACAAATGTATGCCAAGACCTTCTGTCACGTGCCATCAGTTTAAGGTCTTTTCATGTCTTCCTCATCATTTTCATTTCTGTCTCCAGTTCTCTTCTCCGTGTGTTTTTAAGTCTGTCTCTGCTTCTCTTACCCTTGTGATTCCAGAACATGGACTGCCCGGTAATGCTATCAGCAGATTTTTCTCACTAGACCTGATTGGTGAGCAAAGACTAGTTACACTGTTAGCTGCCGTGCATGTCATAAAAAGTGACTAACAAGGCTTGGACTACACCACCCTGTCTGCATGGAGGCATATCTAAAGTCATCTTTATATGACCACCAGCTGTGCACAATGCTACAATATACATATGTGAAAGTGAACCTCTGTCTGAGAGGCTAATTATACCCTTGTTGACTCTTGACAACCCCTTGTGGTGAAACTTATTGAGAACCCAGCATTGCACACTAGGCTTTGAGAAGTCACTTGAGCCCCAGACGGGATTCTTTGGCTTTGACCTGGTTGACTGCATGCAGGAGGATCTGACTATGGACCCAGTGATAGGCAGGGGAAGCTGAGAAGTGGCTCTGTGCAGGACGTGACAATTCCTTGAGAGAGCCTAGAACCAGAGCACAGTATTTTAGCTCTGCATAGTTGGAGATCCCCCTTGGATGGTGGGGAATGCACAGTATGCCACACACTTCTTACTCCTAGCTTGGGACTATATGTGATGATTCTTTAAATGCAAACCAAGCTGGAGAAACTGGATCTCGTGACTTAACTCAGCACATTTCGGAATTGCAGAAAAGCCACAGGAAAAGACTAGATCTACTGTGTAGATAATACCAAGGAGTCTTCAACTTGGTATTGGTTGCAAAAGAGTGAGAAGCTCAGCAGCTCTAGTTAAACAACAATTACACCACCCTGTAGAAAATTTAAGCTAGAAAAACATCAAGAAGCTCTTTTTGTTAATACAAAGAAATTTAATGATAACTAATTAGAAATAAATTTTTCTAATTATTGTTTGAGCATAAGAAGTTTTATAATGTTAATTCTTGAAAATGTTGTGAAAGTTGTTGTTACTAAGAAATGTTATGATAATTGTTAATACAAGAAATTGTATTACTGCTGATGTCAAGAAAGTATGTGATATTTGTTAATATTTACAAATTACGTAATAACTATTAATACTGTCTACATTTTATAGATCTTAATACTACAACATTTTGTAGTAACTTAATATTAGGAAATTGTTTAACAGTTAAACTTTAAAATTTTTTAATGATTGTTAAAACTAGAAATTTTGGCAACAGTTAACAATATGAAATTGTAATATAATTACTTTCTGTTTCAGGCAATCTTAACAAAGCGCATCATTCTTGTGGTCCATTGCATCATTGTAGCTGCCTTTGCTGCGGTGCTAATTGGTCTCTTAGCTACAGGAAAGAAAGAACTGGGAGAGGACTAAACAGAATGAACTGTAGCAACAGTAATCTGCTCTGATTATATAAAATATATAGTGTACAGAGTTTCGCTCATTTGTTTCCTGAAAATAAAATTGTTTCTGCTCCGGTGGCAAAATAATAGGAGTAAGGTCACACAGATAAGTAATATTCATGGTATGAAAACTGCAAGGTTGTTTATATTTTTTTGCTTTGCTTGTTTGTTGTTTTTTTAATACATGGCACAATCAAATTCAGTCTTATGGTTTTTTATCTGGCTTTCTTGCTCATTATTCGAGATTGATATCATCTAAATGATCGATACCATGTGCAAACTTACACTGTGCTAGGCTATGATATGCTAGGCTATGATGTGTATATTGGATGAAAACTTTAAACAGACAAAAATAGGCTGATAATGTACCAAAAAATATTGTTCAGAACCAGTGGTTCCTAATGATGTCATACTTCCCCCTGGTCTCTTGGGTAGTGAGATCAGATGTCTAGCCATCTTGGATAAGGGCGAAAAAATAAGAGGTCCCATGAGCAAGTTTCGCATTTTAAAAATCCCTCGGCAGTTGGAAATCATAAAGAGTAGGCCTTGAGGCAGCAGCCCTGGCAAAATTTAAAAATTATAAACCTACCCACCACAAAAATATTTATAGAATGTGTGATTCCTATATACACACATTGGGATTCTCGCCTGTGCTACGGGGTTCGCACACTGTGCTGAGATCCTCCTTGTGTGATCTAAGGGAGAAGATAGGAGCATTGATGTTGTCCATGTGCAATGAAGATAGTCCTTAAAAACCAAAACCAAATCAACCAGGCAAGAGACAAAACATGTTGAAAATCAAGTATGTTCATAGTAGATAGAGCACTGGATCTGACATGCACCAGTGGGGACAAGCTGATGAAGTTGGCATTGCCAGAGAGACAACAACAACAAATAGAAATAGCCTATCTAGAATAAGTTAAAGGCACAATAGCCAAGATGAATAAACATTCCGATTTTGCCTTGAAAAAAAAAGTTGGAAAGAAGGCTTTATTTAAGTGAAGCATTTAAAAGCAGAAATTTTGAACTTTTTCATCCCTGAAGAATTAAAAATCATAATGTTCTAAGTTTCTATAAACCTTACTTACTTAGTCAATCCTCTTCTACCGTGAGGTGTAGAGATTTGGAAGAGAAAGCGCCATACTATCCTATCGGCTGTCTTCCTCCTGGCCTGGTTCCACTCCAGTCCTTGGTCCTTCAAAGATTGTCTAATGTTGTCCTCCCATCAAACTCTGGGTCATTGGCTCTTAGTTTCCCATGCTTGTCATAGTAGCCAATCTTCTCCCATTCTGCAGACATGGCCAAACCATCTTAGGATCCCGTTACACACCCATTGAGGCATATTGGGAATATGATGTTAGGCCCATATTTTCTTGACCATCGGCACACTAGGGGTGATGTGGTCAGCAGCATGCCGGCCGCCTTAACCTTCCCAGAGTTGTTCTGGTACTGAATTCATGAGGCTGGGTCAACCCGGAGCCATTTGCAGCCTAAAAAATCCTGCCTCAACTGGGAATCAAACCTTGGACCACCGAGCTAAGAAGCCAGTGCACTAACCACTGTGCTACTGCAGCTCCCAAACCATCTTAGTTGGGACTATTCTACTTGGATCTGCAGGGGTTGGGTTTATAGGCCTTGACGTATCGTCTGGTTGTGGACTATGTCTCTTCTTGTTACTTCAACCACGTTCCTCAGATACCTCATTTCTGAGGCTAGGGTTTGGCTTTTGTGGATTGTAGTCATTGCCCATGATTCGCATGCATACGTCAAGACTGGGACATAGGTGGAGCGATATACAGCCATTTTCGTCTTCTTACCAACTTCTCTTTTACTGAAGAATCCTCGATTTATGGCCTGAAAAAGTTTCCCAGCTGCTGCTCTTTAGTTAGCCAATTCTTCTTTGATGCCTCCCTTCCAGTCTATGACAGCTCCGAGGTATTTAAAGTGGTTGACCTGCTCCAGGACCTGTTCTCCCAGCTAAATCGGATACCTTCTTTCCTCTCGTGATTTCACCACAGGTTTCTATAAACCAGTACTTCTTAACTAGGGGTGTGAGACTACTAAAAGGTTTAGAAACACTGCTATAAACTATATATTAGAAAACCAGGGCAAACTCGGGTACTTAAATCTACTATTTTATAAGTCTTTCATTATTCTGTGCAGTGTTTCTCAACACATGTTCTGTAGACCCTGGGGTTCTGTGAGAAAAAGTTTGCAGTGATGGAAAATTTATAATCTTCTTTCTTCTTCCTCGTTTGTCCTGAAAAGGACATTGGTTGCGTTGTGTCCGTTTACAGCGAAGCTGCAATATCTGCACCTTTCGGCCGACACATCCGACTTCAGCACGGCATTTTTGGGACCAGGTTTGCCTTACCACTTTGATCCCTACTGTCTCAGCCAGACTGCAGTGATGCAGCCTGCTTCCAGGACCACCACTTGGAGGTGGAGTAGGGTCTTGGTCAGCTCTGGTTCGCTGACCCTGACGCAAGCAGTCAAGCTATGGGTCGCTGACTGCATTCTCTATTGCTGAATCTTTGGGTCCCAAATTTATAATAAGGTTAGAACTACTTAAAAAAATTCAATTAGAAGCGTTTATGTATTTTTGTTTTAAAGTGTGCTTATTGCTGACCACATCACCCCTAGTGTACCGATGGTCAAGAAAAATATGCCTCAATTGGCATGTAATGGGATCCTTTATCTTTTTTTTTTACTTGCTTGAACGGAAGAGCACAAGAATAAGATAACTGTTAACTTTCACCTTGCGTCTGCATTAATATTATATGTCATTGATGGGATATAGTTTTCTCCATACAGACATCAGTAACAGAAAGCAGTACAGGTCAGTAACCCAGAATCTGAAAATATTTCTAAAATCAAGAGTTTTTTGGGCCGCTTTTGGACGATTTTTGAACCGATTTTTGGGCAATGTTGGGCTACTTTGGATGATGTTTATGCTACTTTGGACGATATCCGAATACTGAAAAATTCCAATTTCCAAAACATGGCCGTTCTACAGGTCTTTGAATGTGCATACTATAGGAGAGGATATTTTTAATGTATACTTATTTGTTTTGATGGAAAACAGTTAATTGTGGGGGAAAATTGATTTCTCATTGCTTATGTAAAGGACAGTATGCTAGATGTTAGATGGAGCCACTGTGTTATACATAGACAGGTGTTGGCGTGAATGAAAATTCCACATGCACTGAACCTTCTTACAAGTATTGATGAAACCATAAAAACTGTCTGTATCTAAAATAAAAACCCACAAATGCAACACTTTTCTGTGCCTTTTTTTTTTTTTTTTTTTTTTAAAGAGATGGATAATCAATTTACAACTCTAATTTTTTTTTTTGAAATAAGGTGGTTGTTACATGGAAAAGCTTTGATCGAACTGTTTGTTGTATGATTATAGAATCTTCATCCAATTCATCATTACTGCTGTGTGATCCAAAATTGTTACACCTTACTAACTGGTATTTTAATGCATCTTAATGAATTAAATCTGTCTCTTAAGGATATTTCTATAGCTTGAATTTTAAATGTGATACAACTGACTCTATTTTGAAATTAAGTTCCTGGATTCATTTTTTTAAACACTAAATGGCTAATATAATGGTGCCCTGCTTTTTGATTATGTGTTAGAACAAGAAAAATCTCTATCAGTCTCTCTCTCCCTCTCTCTCTCTTTCATATTTTCTTTCTCTGCAGAGGCATATCATGTATAGAAATTTGAGGGGGACTTCAGTCACACATGTCACATGCTATGGTTTACCCACAATCTGTACAAGGTGTTTGCGTTTTCAGATGTGTACACCCTGTACATAATTTCTGTACAGGTTTTCTAACCTTACTTACTTACTTAGTCGTTCCCCTTCTACCTTGAGGTGTAGAGGTGTTTTCTAACCTATTCCCCTTATTACTGTGTCTCAGAGTTCTTTTATAAGGTCCTATTGAACACAGGATTTCCCAGTCTGTTAGTGATAATTAAACACAGAAATAGACTAAATGATGACACCATCACATTGTTTTTACAGTGTAAAATAAAATCAGAGATTTATTGTTTGGGTTTTAAAATAAGTGAAGACCTGCTTTAAAAGGCAAAGTCCCCGTGCCTCATTTATAATGCATCTCACTGTAATTGAAAATATTTTTACACGAATTAACCCTTTTGATATGTTTTATTCAGTCTTTGTACAGGTTTTGCGGGTCTTTGTACAGGGTTTTGGTTGTACAGCTCTGAGGTGTGGCATGTATGACTTCAGTAGTGTATTTAAAACAATGGGATCAGCAAAAACAGGCAATAGGGAAAGCCTACTGCGACACAGGGAAAATACAGCCCATTTACCATTTGATCAGACTACAACTTCTTTTTTACTTGGATATATGTCCTAACATATTTGATAGACCTTGCATCTAGGTTGAATGGAGCATGCCTTGCAAAAACCAGGAAAAACTCCTTAATTTAAAAAATAAATCATTATATGATCTTGGATGGAGTCACATAAACGCTGTGCAGAAAGACGGCAAAAACTTATCTACATGCCATTTAGAATTTCCAGGTATACGTTAAATTTGAGACACTCTTTTCTAGTGTATTTGAAATGCATTCTTGAGGACCAGTAAAGTTTGTGAGGTCTGCCAGTTGAATGTACATAAACTGGATTTTATGAAAATATTAACAATATGTGTCTTTCAGCATAAATGTTCAGCACATTTTCAGATTATGTTATTTAGAGTGTGTTTCTTTAAAAGTCGGCGTCTGTGGCCTAATGGATATGAACGCAGTTTCATAGTCCAGATATACCAGGTTCGAAACCTGTTGCAGGCGGTTTGGTAGCAGATCACTTTGTGTGGATTTTTAACAATGGTATAAGCGCCGTACCATTCAGAAAACAATGGCAAACTACTGAATGAAAAAAATTGCCTAGAAAAATCACAAACAGCCAATAAAAGCTGGGGTTGATTGCCACGTCCTGTAAAGGATAAGCAACTAACTTTTTTTTTCTTTAAAAAATAGATAGTGGGCTTATGCCATTTGCTTATTATATTCATATATTTTTTTTTTTTTTTATAAATTCATGCCATTTCCATGATTGTTGAATTGTATTTTTCAGCCTGTATGTTAAACCCATGACCTGGAGGGCCAGGATTTTTTCTCATGGTTTACTCTCTTAAGACTTATCCTCTTCTAAGGTTTCCTAAAAGTAGTGGGGCTTCTTATCTGTGACTGAAAATTTGGGTCATAAGTGCCAAAACAAATGCACAAACTGATGGGTCTGCACCAGCTCACTCTCATCTCCTTTTGTGTTTTACTCCATAAGGAGTATGGAAAAAAATGTTGCAGCTGACTCCCTTCCAGGAAGCCTGGGTCAAAGGATATGCTCTTACAGGGGTAGTTTCTGTAGTAACTTGTTTTGGATTATGAGATTGTCATGCACATGCACAACATCACATTATTTGCGTTTTATGACATACCAAAAAGAGTAGGTCCTAAATTTGTGTTGTCTCCCGGAATGCTGGAGAGTTACAGAGAAGGAAATGTCGAAATTGTCCTCTTTTCACACAACATGCCTAAGAATCTTTTGGCTGAATACCATCACAAACCAAGATCTGCTTACTAGGAGCAAGCAAGAGGACATGCACACCATCGTAGCTGGTAGGCGCTGGAGCTGGGTTGGCCATGTCTTCAGAAGAGACCCCGATGTCATCACAAGAACAGCTATGCTATGGACCCCTGAAGGAAAACGAAAGAGAGGCCGATCAAAAACAACTTGGCGGAGGATTGTGAAAGCTGAGATGCAAAGAATGAACCAGAGTCGATGCACTGTATGAAGGATGGCCACCGACCGAGCAAAGTGGAATCAATTTGTTGTTGCCCTACAAGATGCTACCAGGCATGATGGCCACAGACTGCTTTGACGGTCGGCGGCTAAGGATCAAAGAAGAAGAAAAAGAGTAGGTCCTAAATTTTTGTTGTCTCCCAAGAGACCCCAGGGATTGCACATTAGGTCATTAAAAAAATTTTTTTTTTTTTTAAATTGATTGAAAACACAAGTATGATGGAGCTTAGAAATGTAAACTGGAAAGAGAACATCAATGATAAATGGAATGCAAACACACTGTGTTTGCAGAAAACAGCGTCAAAGGTAGTCAGATAAAGAGTAAGTCTACAGCTCTCTTGGAATGACATAAAGGATGATTATTTTGAGGCTGCGCATGGGACTGGCAACCTCATCGTGTAAAACTGATTGCTACAGAAACCACTGTGGCAGGAATATGTGCTTTGATGAAGGCTTCATGCAAGGGGATTAGCTGTAGTGCTCCATAAGGGGAGAGCAAGGAGGCTATGAATGATGATGTAAAATAAAAACAAGAAGCACATTTTTGGCAAAGTTTTTGTCAATATATTGTTGTGTTGTTCCCCAGACTAGTGACAAACTGAGCATTTTTAACTTTCTAAAAAGACATAAAAAGTTATAGGTCTAGTATATGTTTATTTTGGAACATTTTTGGTTTTTTTTTTTTCAGTGTATAATATGTTGTATCTCACAGTTGTGGTACCCAAATGTTTTTACGTTCTCTTTTATCAAAAAAATGCAAAGCTAATAGATTATAACAAATGCAAATAATTATGTCAGCAAGAAAGACTAGTGATGAACACTGGCAGTTATTTGACAATATTATCTTTTGTTCCATTCCCTGTACAATACTTTTTACAATGAGAATTTAATTTGTAACATCTTTCTGAGATTTGGTGTAGAAACTTAAGTACGACAAGAGAAATTCATATTTAGTATCTTACTGAGATTCTATGTGTAACCAAAAGTGCTCCAAAATAATACTGAATCTGTGTTGCCAGGGCACTGTTCTGGTAACATTATAAAACTACTGACATTGTCTCTAAGAGTAGTATTAAATGCCATGATGCGCTTCTTTATCCTTTTTCAAGTATATCTAAGGAGCCACGCTGGTGTAATGGTTACCACACTGTACTGGCAATCGGGTGATCCAGGTTCAAGCCCGGGCGAGGACAATTGAACGAGTGTCGTCGACTGGGACTTGGACTGGATTAATTTGAGCCCTGGTGAAGACATTTGAAGGAGTGTCGTCAACCAGGGACTGGCGGCTCCTGAGCCGACCCAGCTCTGATGGGTACATTCCAAAGACGGCGAGTATCTGCCTGAATGGCGAGTGGACTCCTGTCAGTGTATAGGGAAAAAAAGAGATACTCGCGTAAAAATCAGTCTCAGGTCAGATACACTAACCGGAGATTCTCGCCTTGAGTAATAGCGGGCGTACGTTAAAAAAAAAAAAAAAATAAGTTTATCTCAAACTCCCTTCTCTGTGTTTTTTTTTGTTAATGCTTTGTTGAAGGCTTCCTGCAAGGAGACCAGTTGCTATGGTGCTTCTATGTTCCATAAGGAGCAAAAATAAAGACAACTATGAATATTTTTAATCTCCTTCTAAACCTTTTATTTTGTGGATTTCAGAACAAGCACTGCCTTGTGACGCTGTCAGAAGGTTTCTTCAGCTTTGGTTTTCTCCATTTTCTTCACTGGTATTTGTCTTCTTTCCATCAATTCTACTTTGGTAGTCTAGTTGATTTAGGTGCTCAGTCTCCTTCAGTATTTGTCGAAGAGTGTGAATGCTAACTGTTCCTATAACTCGCTGGTTGTATACATGATGGATGCATCCTCTCATACATCCATCTCTGCTAGTCTTACACTTGATACCAAATTCCAACCGTCTTAACCTTGATGATTCATCTATTGCAGTGTCATTCTCTAACAGGCAATCATTAATTGTTCTCAGTATCTCTCCCTTATCCATATCCAGTGTCCTCACTATGGGTGCACTTGATGATAGTCTGTCAGCTCTCTCATTACCGCATACCCCTAAATCATAAGGAAGTGCTAAATAAGAATAAGATTGAATAGGAATTATGTTGCTCAAGTTAATCAACACTTAAACTGTAGGCAATTTCAATGTATTCATGATCTATGTGTATGTGTGTCTTTTTTTTTTTTTTTTTTTTTTTGTAACTAAACATTTCTTGATGATGTCTGTTTTTTTTTCAATCTGAAATAACTTTTATAACAAAAATTAATATGGCTTTGTAAAAACAAAATGAATGGTCATAAATGTAAATTTCAATTTTAGTAGACATTATTTTCTTTTAAATTATATTTTTTTAATCATTAAACTTGTTATTCTGGTTTTATTTTCTAACTGTCAATAAAAACAAACAAAATTGGTGACCAATCCACTTTCCACTTCTTGCTTTAGTTAAAAAAAACGTTATACTGCAATAAGAGTCAATAGAATGCACTAACATAACCAACCTTGGTGCAACCAAAAAGAAGTGTCTTCACACTATATGTATATTTTTGCAAATGTATGTTTTAAGTGATAAAAGTGCACTGAAACATTAATATTACTTTTTTTAAACATCTGGAAGAGTTATAAAACCTTGTTCAGCCTTAAATTCGTTAAAATAATGGTATACAGTGTCTATTACAGGTCTGTAACCCTTTAACTGAAAACCTCGGGAACAGCTTTGCTTCGTAAACTGGATTTTCTTGGTTTTCAGGTGTCACCAAGATCACGTTAAGAAAGTAGCCTACCACAAATTGTCCAAAATATCCCAAATTCACACAAAATAGCCAGAAATAATCCAAAATGTGATCAAAAAGTAGCCTGAAGAAGCTTTCGATTTTCAGAATATTTCAGGTTTTGGACAAAAGGTTATAGATAAATAAGTGTAAAATATAGCAAACAGCCTATTCTAAACAGAAAGTAGAATATCATGAGCTATTTTGCTACAGCGCTGCATTTGGCATGGTGATAAAATAATGTGAACTACAATTGTGCATATTGTGCAGTTAAAATGGGCTAGTTGCTGGAGACACAATTATATAAAAATTCAAAGAATTATAGCTAATTAACTAATTGTATTTATCCGACTTCCTGAAGGGGGATAACTGCAGTGGTGGCCCATGCTTTTATCATTCATTTCACTACTTCTATGAATGCCTTGCTGCTAGGAGATGGGAGCTTGTAAAATATTTTTTCTTAAGTTATAAATAAAACATTGATTTTTTAAATTTAAAAAAAGACCTTACATGTCATTTGATCATAAATGTGTATAGATAAATTCGTTTTTATTTTACATTGCATGTGCATGAACAAGTGACATTATTATACCTGTATGCATAAAATCATTTATGTCTTTTCATTCTCAAGTTTTTTTTTTTTAGCTTATACTTTGTCTCTTCAAATGTTGTGCCAAGTTTAGCTTCGCATCTGGGGTACTTACTATCTAAGCACCAGAGTTACACTTTGAGAGCTGCTTAATGTAATGATGATAACATTCTCATGAAGTCCTTTCCACAGCACAAACTGCGTGGAACAGATCCATTGTATCTCATTGCACAAATTATTTTATTTTGAACCACTAGTGTGAATCTCAGATTATAAAGCGTTATTTCTATTATACACAATCTGCAATTATTTTTATTTTTAAAAATTGTAGTTTTTATTTTTTAGCATAATTATTTACAAATATCATTTGTGAAAGAAAGATTTGTATACGACTGTTTACTTTCAGGTTGTTTTTTCTTATGCCATAGATTATATGCAAAGATTGATATCAGCTAACCCTGCAGACCCAAGTAGAACAGTCCCAACTAAGTTGGTTTGGCCATGTCTGCAGAATGGGAGAAGATCGGCTACCACAACAAGCATGGGAAACAAAGAGCCAGGGATCCAGACCCCCAGAATCCGCTGGGAGGACAACATTAGACAATCTTTGATGGACCGAGGTCTAGAATGGAACCAGGCCAGGAGGAAGACAGCCGATAGGATAGTCTGGCGCTCTCTCTTCCAAACCTCTACACCTCACGGTAGAAGGGGAACGACTAAGTAAGTAAGATATCAGCTAACTGCTTCTTTTATTACCTTTATCACGTAAAGGTTTAAAGGTTCTGAATCCTTTGTTGCTATCAATGACAGGCACCTTAGAAGTTCAGTATTTCCTTCCTCCTACCCATAAAAAAAAAAAGAAAAAAAAACTTGGGGTCTTGAAGTCACATTTTTTTTGAAAATCTCAGGTGGGTATAAAGTATTTTTTGATAAAGTATGATTTCTAATTTAAACTTGGACAGGGTCTCTATTTACAATGAACACATCCCAGTTAATCACAATAAATTTCTGCACTCATTTCAAAATATGTGATTTAAATGCTGTTTTAAAATGTTTAAAATTGTTGTGACAGGAAAACGGGATCAGAAAAGTTTGGTTTAGTTTACTTAATTGTCTTACATATAACCTCATCTAACTCACTTCCTTTGATGTCCTTAGTGGTTTTTAGCCTCAACACAACCTCACCTAAATCACCTTTTGTGATGTGCTTAGTGGTTGTTTGCCTCATGCACCTCACCTAAATCACCTCTTGTGATGTGCTTATTGGTTGCTAGCTTCATATACAACTTCACCAAAGTCACCCTTTGCAATGTGCTTAGTGGTTGCTTGCCTCAAGGCAATCTCCCTAAACCACCTTTTGTGATGTGCTTAGTGGTTGCTTGCTTCTTACATCTCACCTAAATCTCTTTTTGTGATGTACTTAGAGGTTGCTAGCCTCACACACAACCTTACCTAAATCACTTCTTGTGATGTGCTTAATCCTTGCAGTAGTTCTGTTTCTGTGAACATGCTTCTCGTGTACTTGAATTTCATTATGTGTATTTCTTATTCTTTTTCTTCTTCTTCCCATTTAAGCTCCTTGTGAATCATAGGCTTCCACCAGTTCTCTACTAGTTCTCTAATCTTGGGCAATTAGTTCACGTTTTTGCCATATTTTTTTCCCTACCCTGTTCAAATAATATCCAAACATTCCATGTACCTATTTCAGACATTTTTTTTCTACATGAAAGTAGGCAAGACAGCAATCCAGATGTCTTAAAGTAGGCAAGACAGCAATCCAGATGTCTTAAAGTAGGCAAGACAGCAACCCAGATATCTTGATATTCATTTTATTATCTGCATTATAATCCTTTTTGGGGTTAAGTGGATCTGGGGTTCTAATGACCATCATCTTTATATTTTAGATGTGCAGTAGAGAGATGAGTGGCAGGGTGGTTAGAATGCTTGCTTCTTGAGGCAAAGTTACCAGATTTGACACCAGGTAATGTCACTCACCAATCTACCCAGCTGTAAATTGGTACCTGACTCTGCTCTTGAGGAAGGCAAGGGTAGTGAGGAAGGGAACCAATCATCCCAGAAGTGAAGAAAGTGTCTTAGAAACAGTTTACGGAAAATGCAACTAGCACAAAGCTTCTGTACAGAACAGCATTTGATAAGCTGTCAGTGATTTCTGACATGCTCCATTCTTCACATTTTTCTCTGAAAGATTATCTTCTTCTTTGTTCAGTTTGTAGTTATGCTAAATCTGCAGATTTGCTGCCAGGACAAAGTTCAGTCTTTTGCTGGTCCATACAGCAGCTCCATAGCTTGAGCTGGCGTCATAGGTCATCGTGGGCTGAACAGTTTTGGAGAATGTTTTCAATGGTCTGGATTCCAGTTCCATATGGACATTCACTAGTTCTTTATAAGATTCTGTACATGTTTTGTGAAGCCAAAAATGATAAACTTTTTTTTTCTTTTTTGTGAAACAAAGTAGAAGTTTCCATTAACCATCAAGTTCATGAAAGCCTAAAAATGCAGATTTTAAATAGGTAAATCAAATACGATTATATTATACTAATGGAGTTTGTAGGATTATGTTGAATCATCATGATCAACTTTCAAGTCAACTTACGCTGTTTTTTTAAGAAATATTTTAATAAATTGTTTTTACTTGATAAGACAACTAATTTCTAATCACTGCATTTAATTTTTTTTTAATTAAATGTGTACTCATATTCTTGTTTAAATTAAACAAAAAACTATATGCGAGTAGATTTAACAATCAATTGAATGTACAATATTATACACCTGTGTTTTACCTGAGTGTGTTTTACCTGAATGAGTTTTCATTCTTATTTTTCATTGTGCCTAGCATCATCTAATAAACAATAGATTTTAATAATATGGTGTTGTAATTATTTGGCATTACCTGTCCTTAAGTGTGTCATTAATTTACAATACATTTTGGTCCTATACAGAAAAGAAACTCATTGATAGAATCATGGAATAGTACACAGATGCATACATGTTAGACAACTGCCTACACATACATCAACTGTGTTGGTTACTGTTATAAAACCCATGCCCACTACTGCTAACTTTAACCATAATGCTAAACAATTTTTTTAGCTGTTTCATACAAACTTTGAGGCTGTGCATTAAATACAAACAAGAAACAACTTACTGCTCATGAACTCTGTAAATCTATATAAAGCCATCAACGACATGCTTCCATTCAACCAGACTCATACTTCTCTTAACATTTTGGACATTCGTAATGTTCTGTAATGAAACCTAACTGATTTTTTTTTAAATAAAGTTTTGGCGAGGTGCGTCCCGTTCAACATTGTCGGTTATATTAGGGTGCATGTCCAAATATAAAAGACCCTTAGATCTGAGCTAACTGATATTTTAATCACTCTAAATGACACCGCTGATGTATCCATAGTTATTTCGGAGACAATGCTAAAAATTGCCAAGTGAGTCTACTATTCTGTGATTCAGCTAACTCATTTAAATGAGATAGGACTTGTCCAGAATAGAAAGGGCAAGGAGGACGATCAGTTACATTTTAACACAGAACTGAAGAACAACATAAATAACAACCAAAAGGTTACAAGCTTTCATTTTTTAAAATTTTTAATATTAATGATGAAAAATATCCCGTTCAACCTCTGATGGGTTATAATTAGGATATAATGTTTTCAATTCCAAATAATATGAACAACTGCCGATATGAGAAAGTGGCATCACACTTGTTAAACCATTGTAATAGGGCAAATCACAATTAGCAATTATGCTTGTATGTTAAAATACAAAACCAAAAAAACTCAAACAAACAAAAATGAGATAAAACCGAACAAATTCAAACAGAAACTGCAAACAAGAACAATTTTAAGGGTGAGGGGTGTAAAGGCCTAGTGGTTCCAGTTATATAACTGACTTGAATAGATATTTAATTTACTTTCAACTGTTAAAAGTCATATGCATTGTAAGAACAGCATCAGACCATCACATTCCCAATTACTATATAGTAACCTTTGTTCGTGTTAAATTTTGTTTGACTATGTATTATGCAGTTCCCTAGGTCTGTCTATTCATTAACGCTTCTTTTATATTGAATAGGCTTTCATAAATGGGTGCAAATACAGTATAAAAGATAAAGATAGTCCTACAGCAGATACTGCAATAGGGAGTGAAGTGTTAGAGACTTTACTATACTAGGTCCATCATTGAGAGGTGGGATGACCAGTTCCCTTCCTCGCTGTCTTTTCCTTCCTTAACTCAAGAGCAAAGTCAGCTACCCATTTACAGCTGGGTAGACTGGAGCATGTCAATACCATGAAATGAACTCGGCACCTTTGCCAGTTCGATGCTCAAGCACAATATAGAATGATTAAAATATGGCATGGCAGCATCACCAATGTGGGACTTCTTCTTTGTCATGTGCTCTCAAATAACCACATGTATCTCTCTTACAAAGCTGGCAGGGTGCCTCAGGCTTCTCTTGCCACCATACAGTTTCTCCACTCATCTGGGTTGGAGATGGTCATGTGTGCCACCTTGCTCCTTCTCACGGAGTCAACAGTCAAGGAGGACATGTTCACTGAGAAAATGATGAAAAGAACCAGAGTAATATGAGTGGAATAAAAGGTGAAGGAAAGATGTTGGTGGCAGACAGACCTCACATGGAGGAAAAAGATGATAGCATCACAAGGCGGTCATACCATTTTAATCCTTCTATTCTACACAAGCACCCATTTATGAAAGTCTGTAGCTTTTTGGTTGTTGTCTTTGTTGTTCTCCATGTCTCAGAGCCATACAATAGGACTGACTTCACATTTGAGACGATGGCGATGGATAGGACACACATTGAGGAAACCTGTTGATAGCATTACAAGGCAGTCCTTGTTCTGGAACCCCCAGGGCAAGAGAGGCAGAGGTAAACCAAGAAGCACATGGAGAGGAGAGCTGGAAACTGAGGTGAAAATGATGAGGAGAACGGGGAAAGAACTTGAGATGATGGCACGTGACAGGAGGACTTGGCATGTTGTGATGAATTTACCATGATACAACGTTAAAATCTCTCCAAATTTAACGATAAAATGTAAGGATAAAAATAATGCGTAAGATACTAGGAGACATGCTCGCCCATGCCCACCTTTTCCCCCCGCCATTTAAAACTAACGAGTTAGACGTGCAGACGAAACGTTTACCCTTTGTAGACGGGAGGGAAACGGAGATCACAAAAGGAAAAATATGACTGAACACGTGTTTGAATATAGCAAGGCTAAAAGACGCAATTGGTGGTAAAAGAAAAAAAATTCACGTCACTAGTTAACACAATGTAAGGAAATGGACAAAAAACGACTTTAGCTCTTGTCAGAAACAGTCATTTCTTGGACTTTTACAGCACACCAGATCTTGCTATGGCTACAGATGACATACATCGACTCACCACCAGAACAGTAAATACTCAACTTGGGGGTAGCGACCATGTACCAGTCACATTACAGATATCTGAGATAAGAAGTGCAGGAGAAATCAATATGTCTCCTAGCTGGAATTTCAAAAAAGCAAACTGGGGATTTTTTAAAGAACAAGCTGACAATTTCTGTCAGAACATTGCCCACTCAAATAACATCAATAAAAACATCTCCATCATCAGTGAGGCAATCATCCAAGCAGCAAAGAAGTCAATTCCACGAGGTAAACGACGAGACTACAAACCATACTGGAGTGACAACCTGGGAAAACTCCATAGTGAATTAAATAAAGCACGGGAAACTATGGAGCAAAATCCCACATTAGAGAACACACAGAGGCACAACAGCATAAAACAAGCTTTCAATGAACAAAAGAAAGCTGAAATCCAAAGGAGCTGGCACCAGAAGACTAGCAGTCTCAACATGGAAAAGGACTCAAGCAAACTATGGAATCTGACAAGAGTGCTAAATGAAGAAACAACAACCAGCTACTGTAAGACTGTCATCATCAAGGAAAATGAAAAATACCACACAGGAAAGATGGCAGCAAACATCCTGGCAGATTTCTACAAGGAAGAAAGCACCACATCACTTTCACATGCACGGATCCAAGAAGTACGTAAGGAAGTAAAAGAAAAACTGAAGCACCAAAACCCAGATATCTGCATGAAGTCACCCCTTACTATGAGAGAACTCAGTGCTGCCATAACAAAACTAAAGAACAGAAAAAACTCCAGGAAAAGATGGCATCACAAATGATATGATCAAGAACCTTGGACCTGTAGCCAGGCACAAGCTCCTCCTAATCTTCAATCAGTCATGGAGTACTGGAAAATTTCCAGATCAATGGCGAGAAGCAATCATTGTTCCCATCAGAAAGAAACAAAAGGAGAAAACAAGCAAGTCCAGCTACCGACCAGTTAGCCTACTGAGCTGTCTGGGTAAGGTAATGGAAAGAATGGTGAACTCAAGATTACTGAAACATCTGGAAAAAAACCATCTGCTTGATAACACACAGTCAGCATTTAGGAAAAATCGCAGCACCGAAGACCAACTAGTATATCTAGCCCAGGAAGTAGAAAATGCCTTTCAGGAGAAAAAGAAAGTGCTGGCGGTTTTTGTAGACTTGACAAAAGCCTTTGATAAGGTATGGAAAGAAGGACTCCTCCTTAAGATGCTCAACAGCAAAATTGAAGGGAGAATGTTCAACTGGATACGGGACTTTCTTCGATACCGCACAGCAAGAGTAAAACTTGACGGGAAACTGAGCCATCGCGTCACTCTACAACAGGGTGTGCCACAAGGAGGAGTTATCTCCCTGATAAGTCCAAATCTAAGCAAGGGCAGTAATCGTTATGAGTCTCGGATGTATCATAGATTATAGTGGTTATTCCACTTGAACAGCTGTTGTCTAGCTGTTAATTTATTTAAAAAAATATATGAGTGTATCGCATTCGAATCTTCGAGATTCAGAACGCTTGTCACGGTGGCGGAGTTCCACGTGAGTTAAGTGTTCTAAGCTATTTTTGAGCTGTGAGCGAAAGTTCTCGGAAAGTTAGCCCCAGGCTTTTTTGTGATTAGTTGGGGTGTAATGGGGGAGAATGTTTTTGGTGTCAGAGTGTGTACCGGGTGAGTGCACTGAGGAGATGTAAAGTGTTTTTCAATGTGTACCAGTGTACAGGCATTTATGCTGAGATATATTATGTGTGATTATCCCAGATGAGATGTATTAGCTAAGGAGATGTTTCTTAGGCCTTTGAGTATACAGGCCAGTGTTTAAAGATTATGTACATTTTTGAAGAGTTTGTGTCCTGGGCGTGACTGGAGAAATCAGCCCAGTGTTTTCGAGGGAAGCCTGTACACTGCTTGATGTGTCGACTTATATTATGAGGCCTATTATTTATCAGCAGTCTTCTAGATGGATTAAACTGCGTTAAGACGTCATATATTGGTGAGGCCTATTATTTATCAGCAGTCTTCTGGATGGATTAAACTGCGTTGAGACGTCATATATTGGTGAGGCCTATTATTTATCAGCAGTCTTCTAGATGGATTAAACTGCGCTGAGACGTCATATCTATTTGAGGCCTATGGCTGTTAGTGCTGCCGTGTCGGCAGTCTTATGGATGAGTTAAAGAGCGCTGGGACGTCATATATATTGGAGGCCTATTATTTACTAGTACTGCGGGGTCAGCAGTCTTCTGGATGGATTAGATAGCGCTGAGGCCTAATGTTATTTGAGGCCTATAACTATTGGCACTGCGTTTGCCAGTAGTTCTTTTTGATGGATTATTGTTATTATATAATGTGGATCCTTCTTTTGGTATGCTATTATGACCTGTGTAACATGCTGTATTTCGTCTACGTTATCGTGACCGTGTTGTGGTGTAAATAAACTGTTCATTAACTGTCACAAGGCGTTTAACCTGTAATGTTATTCATTCATTCATTCATAACCCTCCACTCCCACAGGAGCATAGGCCTTCAACAAACACATGCCAAGTCCTCCTGTCACGTGCCATCATCTCAAGTTCTTTCCATGTTCTCCTCATCATTTTCACCTCTGTTTCCAACTCTCTTCTCCATGTACTTCTTGGTCTTCCTCTGCCTCTCTTGCCCTGGGGGTTCCAGAACAAGGACTGCCTTGTAATGCTATCAACAGGTTTTCTCAGTGTGTGTCCTATCCATCGCCATCGTCTTCTTCTCATTTCTTGTTCCACTGGCACTTGTCTAGTTCTTGTCATCAGTTCCACGTTGGTAACCTTGTCATACCATTTTAATCCCTCTATTCTACGCAAGCACCCATTTATGAAAGTCTGTAGCTTTTTGGTTGTTGTCTTTGTTGTTCTCCATGTCTCTGAGCCATACAATAGGACTGACTTCACATTTGAGTTGAAGATTCTTATTTTCGTGTTGGATCCTATTTCTCTTGATCTCCATATATTTCCCAATGCAATGAAAGCTCCTCTTGCCTTTTGTATTCTTATTTTGATATCGCTGTCTGTCCCTCCAACTTTGTCTATATTACTGCCAAGATATGTGTATGATTCTACATCTTGTATTGGTGTTTCTTCAAGTTCAACCCTGTTATCATTACCTGCATTTATTCGCATTATTTTTGTCTTTTCCCTGTGTATTTTCAGACCCAATTGCTGTGACCTCTCATCAAGTGTTTTCAATTTGTCCTGCATCTGATTACGGCTATGGGACAGAAGAGCCAAGTCATCAGCAAAATCCAGATCATCCAACTGCTTAGTCAGAGTCCACTGGATTCCATTTCTGTTGTGTGTTGCCGATGATCTCATAACCCAATCTATTGCCAGCAAGAAAAGAAATGGAGACAAGAGGCATCCCTGTCGCACTCCTGTTCTTATCCCAAACGGTTCTGTAAGCTGTCCTTCGTGAAGAACTCTGCATGTCATGTCTTCATATGTTTTCTTTATTAAATTAATGATCTTCAGGGGAACTCCATAATGCCTCAACAATTTCCAATGTGATTCTCTGTCTACACTGTCAAATGCCTTTTCGTAGTCCACAAATCCGATGTATAGTGGTGAATTCCATTCCAGACTTTGTTCAACTATTATTCTCAAAGTGGCTATCTGGTCTGTACATGATCTGTTTTGTCGAAAACCTGCTTGTTCATCTCTCAGTTTCTTGTCTATGGACTCTTTTAATCTCTCAAGGATAATCCTGTTTAATACTTTTCCTGGCACTGATAGTAACATTATTCCTCTATAATTTGTGCACTCTTGTAAATTTCCCTTCTTAGGCAACTTAACCAGATATCCTTCCTTCCATTCTGCTGGTATCTCTTCCTTTTCCCAGACTTTACCAAGTAATTTATATAACATCTCTGTAGTCGTGTCGATATCTGCTTTGATGGCCTCTGCTGGAATGCCATCAGGTCCAGACGCTTTTCCATCTCTTAGAAGCTTTATGGCTTTCTTTATTTCTTCCTTCGTTGGTCTTTCACCGTTAATTTGTAGCTCTTCTTCTGCTGGCTGGATGTCCGGCGGGTTTTGTGGAGCTGGTCTATTGAGAAGGTCCCCAAAATATTCTGTCCACCTCTTCATTTGCTCTTGTATATTGCTGAGCAGTTTCCCATTCTTGTCTTTTATGAGGCAACTTGTTTGCTTGTATTTCCCTGTTAGCTTCTTTGTGCTGCTATACAGTTCTCTCATATTTCCTTTGGCTGCAGCATCTTCTGCCTCTCTTGCCACCTCCTCAATATACTTCCTCTTGTCTCTTTTGATACTTCTTTTTACTTCTTTGTTTGCTTCTGTGTACACTTCTTGAGCCTTGGCTTTGGAACTTCTGGTTTTGCTTGTGTTTAACTCTGCTTTCTTGTTTTTTCTGTCTTTTATCTTATTGATGGTTTCTGTTGTTATCCATGCTTTTTGTTGTCTTTCCCTTTTCCCCAGTATTTCTTCACATGTCTCCTTCCATACAGTTTTGACCTGCTGCCAATAGTCTTCTGTATTCTCTACATCTTCCAGCTGTTGGAGCACTTGGAATTTGTTGGATACTGTGACCGCAAATTTGTCTCTTGTTTCTTGATTTCTTAGCTGTCCTACATTATACTGTTGTCTATAATTTTGCATTGTTGCATATCTCTTGAGTTTCATTTTTATTTTGGCTATCAGAAGATGGTGATCTGATGCCACATCTGCTCCTCTGTATACCTTTACATCCTGCAATGATGATCTAAACTTCTTGTTTATGCATATATGATCAATCTGATTTTCTGTTCTATGATCTGGTGATATCCATGTTGCCTTGTGTATTCTCTTATGTGGAAACATGCTTCCTCCTATAGCCAGTTGATTTGAAGCACAGAAGTTTGCGAATAGTTCTCCATTTTCATTCATTACTCCTAGCCCATGTTTTCCCATGACTTCTTCAAATCCGGTGTTGACTGTACCTATCTTTGCATTCATGTCACCCATCAAAATTGTGATGTCTCTTCTTTTTACTTTATCTATAATTTCCTGTAGTTTAGTATAAAATGCTTCTTTCACAGACTCTTCTTTGTCATTAGTTGGTGCATAACATTGGATGACATTTACATGAATTTTCTTTTTAGCTGTTTTGAAAGTAGCTGTTATTATTCTGGGTCCAACAGCTTCCCATTCAATGAGTGCTTTCTGTGCTTCTTTAGATAACATAAGAGCTACCCCTTCACTGTGGTATGAACTTTCGTCTTCATGTCCTGAGGACAGCACCAATTCACCTGTGATGAGTTTCTTCCTGTCTACCCCCTTCCACTTTGTTTCACACATTCCCAAAACCTCGATTTTGTATTCCCTCATTTCTGCTGCCACTTGCGCCACTTTCCCTTGTTCGTTTAATGTCCGAACATTCCAGGTGCCAAATCTGGAAGTTCTCCTAGAAGAAAGAAGGTTAGTCAGCAACACAGACTCCTTTCGGCTTTCTCTGTGTTGCATCATACGCCTCCCCGCGAGAGGACCTTCCCCTGTCTTGGATGGCTGTGTTTTATTTTCTTTATTTGACTTGTCCATATTTGTTGAAGTTTTTTGTGGTTTAAATTTTTTACAGGATGGGGTAACCGGCCCCATGCCCAACCCTCCTTAGTCGCTTTCTACGACATGCTTGGCAGGGGACAGTGTTACTATTCTTTGCTCCCCTTTCGGGCCCCGGTAACACACGGGTGCTGTAATGTTATGATGTATGTATATAAGCATTACCTCGTCATCTACACAAGCACACACATGTTTCAGAAAGCACTTAGTAAAAGCATGTTCAGTTTGTAGCCATGTTTATTTACAGGATATCGTACATGTGAAGATTCGCATATTATTACAATGTGTGGTTCGTATTATTAATGTATTATATTACATCCCCCCTTTTTTTGAAAAAAAAATGTGTGCAACATTTCCAACGAAATGTTTCATGTGAGAAAGGATAAGTATGTGTAATGCTCAGTGTGAGTATATATATGTCACTGTCTGTATCGGCTGGGAGGTGTCACTGTACGGCCAGAACGAGTGGTGTAAAGTGCTGGTGGTTCTGCGGAAGTCCCTGGTTTAGCTTGAGTTGGTTGTGCTTTCGGCCTTGGCGCTTGTTGGTTTTGTGGGGCACCAAGGTCTGGAGTTACTGCATTGTCTGTTGAAAGCATGGGAATTCTCTGTTCTGTTGTATTCTGTGGGATTTCTCTATGTCCACTCTGTTTCGCCTCAGGAGGTTGCTGCTGCTGTCTGGTCTTAAAGTATAGCTCCTGGGTTCAGGGTTTCTGGAAATGATTGTTGCTTTTGACCATGTGTCATTGTTGTGGTTGTAGGTAGTCACATGCTGACCAGGATATAATGGTGGTAAGTCTTTAGCACATTTGTCATAGTTGGATTTCTGAACTTGCTGACGATGCTGAAGTTGATCATATGTGCTGTCTCTATGTTGTGGACAGAAGTGGACCTTAGATGGTAGGAGGTCTTTAATTCTTCTATCAAACATAAGTTCTGCTGGACTGTCGATCTTACTGTCTACCAGTGTTGTTCTCCATCTCAAGAGTGCTAGGTGTACATCCTCTGTTCTTGTTTTCTTCATGATTGACTTGATAGTTTGTATCTGTCTCTCAATGAAACCATTAGATTTAGGGTATCTAGGTGATGATGTTGTGTGTTTGATCTTCCAGTCCTTAGTGAAGTTTCTGTATGCTTGACCTGAGAAATGTGGACCGTTGTCTGATCTAATTTCATCTGGGATGCCAAACATGCTGCAATACTTCTTTGTAATGTCTGCAATAACAGCTGATGGTGAGGGTTGTGGAAGTTTCTCAATGATGGGAAATTTGCTGTAGTAATCAGCAATAATAAGATAGTCATTATTGTCGATTGAGAAAATATCAGTTCCTATAATGCTCCAAGGGCTCAATGGTATGTCTGATGGTATGAGAGGTTCTCTGCACTGCCTATTTGCATGTTCTTGGCAAATTGAACAGTTTTTACATAGTGTTTCTATGTCCTTGTTTATCTGTGGCCAGTAAACATCTTTCTTTGCTCTCAGTTGTGTCTTCACAATACCAAGGTGACTATTATGGAGCTGTTTAAGGATGATATCGCGTTGTGTTTCTGGTACAACAATGCGATCTCCTTTAAGGATCAGACCATCTTCGATGCTTAACTCGTCCCTCATCGAGTAGTATGGACGGATGTGTGTTGGAACTTCCCTGATAGAGCTTGGCCATCCATGGTATATCAGTTCTTTGAGAGAGTTAAGGATAGGATCTCTCATTGTGTCTTCTCTGATGTGTTCAAGCCGATTATCGCTAAACTTGACAAAATCAACTTTGATGTTTGGGGTAAGATCTGCTGTCTTGTTGGGGTTTGGTAGTCTGCTGAGAGCATCTGCAAGACCTATATCCTCTTTAATGTTGTTAATAGTTACCACACTCAGCTTTTCGCACATTGGTAAACCCAAAATTGCAGGTCCTTCAACATCTACCAAGTAAAATGTTGACAATGTCCATTCAGAGCCTCTGTATGAACATTCAAGTGTTACTGCTCCAAAAACAGTCTATACTTGTTCCATTGTAAGCTCTTAGCTTTGTCCTGCCACTCCTACGTTTTACATCCCTTGTGGGAAATCCTTGCTCATCCACCTTGTCAGGCATGATCTGTCTGAATATTCTTAAGGGTAGAGTGTTACCTTGGGCACCTGTGTCTATCTTGAACCGAATGTTTCTTTCTTTGTGCATTTTAATTCCTGGTATTCGGAATTGTACCTTGCAGAAAGCCTGCGTTCTCTTTGGTTCATTACTGAAAGTTAGTATCTTCACAGTATCAAAAGTGGAAGGATCACTTTCTTCACTGGAGTCAAGGTCCTCAGTCATCATAGAGTGTGTTTGTTTTGACGACTTTCTGCTGTGAAATTTGTGTTGAGCACTGTCTTGTTTCCTCTTGAAACATAATTTTATCCAGTGGCCCCTCTTTCTGCAGTAATGACATGTAGAGTCTTTAGCTGGACAGTGGTTTTGTATGTGGTTTAGGCCACAACATTTACACATAGCACCTCTGCTTGTGTTGTGTTTTTCTTGTTGCTTCGAACCAGTTGCTTTGTTGTGTCTAGGTTTATAGCTTTTCACTGCATCCACCTGGGCTGCTAATGTACCTTGCTGAATTTGTTTAATGTTTAGTGCTTGTGCCTCGTGTTTCCTGCCTTCATCCAGAAGTTGTTGTAAAGTTAGTGTATCACTCTGGCTCAGTATCCATTTCTGGAACTCTGGCATTGGTGTGCTGAGAAGGATCTGTTCGATAATTAATTCGCTCTTTTTCTTCTTCTTTGTTAAATTTGCATACACTTGTTTTCTCCTTGATGCGAGTGAAAAAACCATCTAGACTTTCACTAGGTTTCTGTCGCAGGTGGTGAAGTTCTAATCTTGCCGCTCTAAAGTTCGTGTGCTTTATTATCAGACGTTTTTCAAATTCGTCCAATATGGCTGTGGGGTCTGTCGCCGACTCCACAGGCATGGCGGTAGCAAAACTGTTGTAAATTTTCAAACCTTCATCGTCCAATGCTTCTAGGATATATGGAGTTAGGGTTTGTCCTTCCAGACCAGTGGTCTTGGAATATAGATCTATGCGTTGGCGCCATAACAAGAAAGCTTCACTCTTATCATCTTGACCGGCGAATCTCATTTGCGGTGCGTTGCGATATTGTTTCGCCGCCATGGCTGACCTCGATGACGAAAATTAGCCGAATAAACTGTACTCACGTGTTATCGTGTAGCTGTTTTGCGTCAGTCCGGTATCGACCGCTGCCACCATGTAATGTTATGATGTATGTATATAAGCATTACCTCGTCATCTACACAAGCACACACATGTTTCAGAAAGCACTTAGTAAAAGCATGTTCAGTTTGTAGCCATGTTTATTTACAGGATATCGTACATGTGAAGATTCGCATATTATTACAATGTGTGGTTCGTATTATTAATGTATTATATTACATAACCCTCCATGACTCGTACGTGAGCTATCGTGGGGTGAGTGACTGTTTCTACACACCCTTCACATATCATACACGGTAACAGCACAGCAGTACACACATGGATAATTAGCCTATATAGCGTATGCAATGAAGAAACTCTTACCTCTGCAGTGGTGAATACACATGAACAAACATTATGTAAACAGACAGGAATGGAATAACAGTATTTATCAATTGGAACAACATACTTTATCAGTTGGAAAGAATACGAGGAATAAAGCTTCTGTTATCACTCCCCCACACTTTTTATCATATATATAAATGATATTGCAGAGAAACTGTCCGGGCATATCTCCAGGGCTCTTCATGCTGATGATTTTGCTGCCTGGTGTGCTGCTGAACATTTGCCTACTGCGAAGTTCAGGATGCAAGCAGCGCTAAATACCATCGGTAAATGGGCATCAGATTGGGGAGTACAGATAAACCTCTCCAAGACAGTAGCAACCTGCTTCTCTCTGTCAAATCACCGAGAAACGATTAAACTGCAGCTAAATGGAAGTGAACTTCCAATCGAGGAAAACCCAACATACCTAGGAGTCAAGTTGGATAAGAGACTCACCTGGAAGCCGCACATAAAAGCAGTAGAACAGAGAGCAATAAGAAAGCTCTCTATTATGAAGAAACTGGCTGGCACAAGTTGGGGGGCAAATACCAACATACTAAAAAAAAGTCTATACAGGCACAGTCAGACCTGTACTTGAATATGGCATGTCAGCCTGGGCCACAGCATCTAAAACAAACACAGAATGTCTAGGGAAAGTGCAAAATTCAGGCCTTAGACTAATCACTGGAGGGATGAAGACTTCTCCAATCCAGGCAATGGAGCGATACACCAACATCCGCTCCCTTGATGACAGACATGAGGAAAAGGTATTCACTCACAGTGAGAAGCTTCTACGAATGCCAAGACATCCAATGCATGCCAAACTCCATAGTGTGACAAAGAACAGGCTGAAAAGAACCAGCTTCCTAAACATCTCCAAACATTTGCATCGATGCCATGAAGACCTCCTCCCAAATCGATCTACTGAGATTGAAATGTTAATTGATTACGAGGAGCCAGACGACTGCCATGGAAATATATCTATCATCACAGAAGTCCCTGAAATAAAAAAGAAAGGCCACCTGACCCCTCAACAACTAAAAACTTTGGCTCAAGAAATGATTGAAGAAAAGTACAACCCGAAGGAGTGGACACATGCATACACAGATGTATTTGCTGGGGGGGCAGTAAAGAACGGTGGAGGAGGCATTTTTATAAGATTCCTAAATGGAAAGATCATCCGAAAGGCCTTCCCAACTGGAAAGATCTCCTCCAATTTTAGGGCAGAAGCTATGGCACTACTGCAAGCCCTGAAGATCCTCACCAGACCTGAACAGCAGCCACAAGCTAAGATAGTATTCTTCACTGACTGCAGATCATTACTTGAATCAATACAAAACACCAGAAATGATAACATGATGAATGAGATCAGATCTGAGCTTAACATCATCCAAAGGTCATCAACCATTGCCCTTCAGTGGTTACCTGCCCATTGTGGAATCGCTGGTAATGAGAAAGCAGATGCTCTATCAAGAAGTGGCAGTAAAATGGAACAATACAGCCACCCATTGTCGGGAAGCAAAAACCATCATCCACAACAAGTACAAAAATCAGTGGAAGGAGGAAGGGGATATATACAGCAGAGATGACCCAATCCACCACCTAAACAGACACCAACAGACGACAATTTTCTGCCTGAGAACTGGTCACTGCAGATTACTTGGACATCTCTATCGCCTCAAGATATCCCACATGAATGAATGCCCTTGTGGAACCAATATCCAGACTCCAGAACACATTCTCCAGAACTGTCCAACCCATGATAAATTGCGACGTGCGACCTGGCCAAAAGGTGATGAGCTCCAGCAGAAGCTATGGGGCTGCCGCGCCGACCTGGAAAAGACTGTGGACTTCGTCCTGGCGACAGGCCTGCAGATTTAGCATGACTACAAACCGAACGCAGAAGAAGAAGAAGAAGAAGGACTTTTACGATACTTGGTTGTTATTTGAATTCAGCGGCAAACGCCGTGGAGAAGGTTCTCGAACATATTTCAAAAAAAAACCTAACCTTGAAAAAGTAACTTTTTCTTAATAATAATGTTATGAATATAAAACCTAGCTAGTTTGATAGCCCGTCTTGAGCAGAGAAATAATATACTTTAAATTATACAGACGGATAGATAACAAGGAAGATATTGACAAAAGACTGTGTTGTTCATATCAGACGAGCGACTGCACTGTTAAAAATTTCACTAAAGTTTCAAATTTTCGTCCTTGAGACACGCAAATGCAAAAGGCAAGCTGTAATTAAAGAGAGGGGAAAGGTGGAGAATTGTGGCTAAAAATAACTTCGGAGGCAGAAGTGTGTAGGGTATTGCATGGCGTTGGTCCAAGAACCAAGCGTGTTTTTTATGAAAAAACAAGTAGAGACAGACGGACCAACAGACCGTAATACATACTTGACTGAGAGCTGACTGAAATTTGACTTTTGGTTGTAGATTTGAAAGTTGGGGGGGGGGGGGAGTCTGTGATTGGATGAATGAAATCATAGTAGCGGGGTAGAGGCACACATTTTGCCATTCGTTACAAGACTGTCCAGAGACACAGTGGTTTATTGCCTGTGGTGTTGTTTCCAGAAGTTATTCTATACATTTAGTGGAACGCCATCATATAGCCAGCAGCTCAGCTGAGTTTTGCTAAAAATTAACTGTGTTCTCAATTCTGAATTCTGGTAAGAATGAAAGCAATGTTTTTGTATATTTTAATATTTCGAGTGATTGATACTGCCATATCATATAAAATGATTACGACAAGTAAGTGCTCGCTCTAGGTCCCCAGCCCAAGTTCAGGGTCTAGAGACAAACAAAATATATGGACGCCTAACTAAGACTATGGAAGGCGGATCTATTGTTGAGATCGGTGGGAACATATCACCTATCTTATTGAATGAAAGGAAACTATTGAACATATCTCAGATGCAATGCAGTCTTGGGGAACTAGTACTATATGAAAACAACAGGGTAAGATGTGCTGTGTGGTCAGAGAGATCTGACCCAGTCTGTGTGGTGTTGTTGTGTAGTGTTGTGTGCAGAAGTGGCTCAGTAGGTAGAGTTCTGACCCATGCCACAAAACTTTTATTTCAGAATTGTGAGTTTCTGTTTGGCACCGAAGAGGTGCCAAATGCTGTTGTGAAATACACAAGCGTGGACCAGTGCAGTCTAACATTGTGTCAGAGCAGCCGAATATTGTACTCCAGCAACGGAGAGGAGGGGCCACCAGACTCCTGTACAAGATCGACGCAGTCGAGATACGTGAGATTCTGGCCTGCTGGAAATTCACCAACTAATTCACCAACTAATTCACCAACTAAAAAAGACATACCATTGTGGGAAAATAAACCATGTATTCATCCCATAAGTCAATGGACAATGTTTTGGTAGTCACAGATTGGGCGTGATGATACCACCCCAACAGTACATTCAGTAATAGTTCTCCTGGGACAATCTAATATAATTAATATTAACCAGTCTTTTAAAATATTTATGTACATGCATTCCATTTATAACTCCATAATATTTCATATGTTCTGACCAACAAACATTGGTTCAGAACAAATAAATTTAACAAAAGATTTAATATTTAAACTAAAACAGCCTGAGTTAGTTCAGTGTGTTATAAATATTATTATTATTATTAGACTTATTAAATATCTGTGTGTGTGTGGGTATTCTAATACAACACATTACATTTCAGTACCCTAGACTTTTAACGTAGCTACATTCATATTAGTAGAGAAAAAAAAAAAAGATATGTTTGAGGTCGTAAGTGGTAGTAAGAAGGGCCTTCTGTAATTCACATCTACATTTATCTCAGGAGCCTTCACAGCTGACCTCATACATTACACTAGGTAACATCACAACCATACAATACCATCAAAATCCACTACACGTGTTTGTTGAAGGCCTATGCTCCTTTGGGAGTGGAGGGTTATGAATGAATGAAATCACAAGGCGGTACTTGTTCTGCAAACCCAGGTTAAATGAAATATATGAAGACACAATATATAATGTAAATATAGAAAACACACATAGAAGAGAACTGAAGACACATAAGAATGATAAGGAATGTATGTAAAGAACTTAAACATATGGAGGGCGTGGTCTCAACTTATTAAATGTCTGTGTTTCACAGGTAGCTGAAAGGCCAAGAGGAAGAAGAACCAAACTGTAGACTGTGAGCTTGAATCTTTCAGATTACTTTAGAATAAACGGGGAAATAGCGATGGTTCAGGACTGTGGAAAACTGCTTGTGACTGTCATATTCTCCAATGGGGCTGACTAAGATTAAGAAGAAAAATGAAAAAAGGCAAAGCTTTGTTTATTTTTCTATGGAACAATACAATTAATAACATGTAGCATTTTTTTTTAAATAAAAATCTTTTTTCGGTCACAATAATAATGTACACAAAGAAAACAAACATAATTTTATATACATTGGGTTTTCTTGTTTTTTTTCCCCCTATTTTTGCATGCGATTATATTTTAGACCACTCTCAATGGGTCAGAACTTGGGCTCCAGACATGGATGGTTTTCCAGGAAATAGCTACAGGACGAAAACATTTGAGAAGCACTGTAAGTAGGGCAGTTCAAAGTATGTATATTTTTTAACCTTGCAGCTTTCCATGGAGCATATGCCCACAACAAACGCTTGTCAGGTCTTCCTGTTGCAAGCTATCAGCTTAAGACCTGTCATGCCTTTCTCATCTTTTTTTTAATTAGGAGGTTTGGTGAGACACAAGGTCTGTTGGTTATATTAGGGCGTATGACCAAATATAAAAGACCCTTGTGATCTAATTTATCTTCCTCATCATTTTCATTTCTGTCTCAAGAAGATAAGTCAACAACCCAAACTTCTGTTAGCTTTCTCTGGCCTTGCGTCATGTGCTACCTTACCTGAGGACCATCTGTCTTAGATGGTTATGGTAAAGGTAGTAGCGTAGCCATAGGGGGTATGAAGTGTTACAAACTTCATTAGACTAGGTCCAGCTTTATTATGTGGAGTAACTAGTTCCCTTATTCGCTGTCTTTGCCTTCACTAATTCAAGAGCCGTACACAGCTGGGCAGACTGGAGTGTGACGCTACCATGTTTTGATTCCAGAACCTGGTAACTTGTCCGCAAAAGGTAAATGCTCTAACCACTCTGCCAATCGGATGCTTCTGTCTTGGATGGTTGAGTTTTATTTTCTTTTGTTTACTTGTCCATATTGTTTATTTACTGTTTGTGGCTTAACGCTTCTATAGGATCGGGTAGCCAATCCCGTGCCCAACCCCCCTTAGTAACTTTTTGATGACTTGCATGGCAGGTTACAGTCTCCCATTCAGGGCATTGGTAACACACGGTTGGTTGAAAGTGTGTTTATGTTTGCCACAGAAGATGCCAAGAAAACAGTTTCCTATCCCGCTGTTGTCTAAAGGTTGTCCTGTTTAGAGGAAGCTAGAAATGTATTATATTTACTATATACTCAGTGACTGTCAATTTCATCAGGTGCCATCTCCACAAGATTGGCTGCAGTTGATCTACAATGTCTTCTGTCTCTTGTCTTGATGGTACACTCTGATAGACTCTTTCCTGTCCATCTCTTGATGTTATCTTCCACCTTGTAGCATTGTCTTCCTCTTGCACGTTTGCCTTCAACTCTTCCTTCTATTATGGTCTTCAGCAGTGGCGTAACTAGGGTTGATGGCGCCCAGGGCAGATACAAAAAATGGCGCCCCTTGAAAACTTGTTCTTTGAAATTCTGACTGAATTTATGGTAGATTATTTGTAATGAGATAGATAATGGTCAAAGAGAGGTAACCGAGTTTAACAGAGAATAATAATAAAGTAATAGTGGGACATGAAGAGAAAAGGGGATTTGAGTAATTAAGGGAGATGCCGTGAGCAATCACATGGTATGGGTTCTAGATGATTCCATAAGCCTGTCTATAAATAGGGGCAAACCACGTGCCTCTTTCTCTTTTGCGCCAAATAACTCAGTGAGACAGTAGCAGAGAAGTCCTCAGCTACATATTCGACTTATGGTAAAAGTCGTGTCTGCGGTTGACCGGACATACTAGTCACAGAGGGAACAAGATGTCTGATGACACCTAACATCACTGTGTGATCAGAGTCTGATCAACAAACTCAGTAAAGGATTCTGGTATGTACAGTGTTAGAGCTGTGACAGTATTGCCTCCCCTGCTTTGCCCCATCAGTGGCCAAAACTCAAGAATATCTAATATGGGCTTCAAATGTGTCTATTTTTGCACAAGATTACTCTTGGCAGAGATGTAGATAAAATGGTAATGACACTTCTGTCACAAAGTGAGTATTCACAAGATATTCAGTTAAGTGAAAACAATGCTGTTTTGGCTGAGCACGTTAAGTCTAGAATCTGCCGATCACTTTTGTGAAGAATTAAGCAATGATTAATTTTAGCTCGTTAAGCCCCAACCTCTGATTAACTCAGGGGAATTCTTATTATTCTGGTATAACTCAGTTTAGAGTGTGTGTAGTACTGTGTAGTAAATTGACTGAGAAAAACATGCAGAACATTTAAAAGGATTAAATCGAAGTTAAATTTTTAACATTACAAATAACACAATTTAACAATCACTCAAGTTTTAACAGTTAGAAAATAATTTGAATAGTTTAGAAGAAAAGTTTCATCATTGATTGGTAATAGAGACAATGAAAAAAAAATTCACTTTGGCAGCATATATTTTACACTTAGCTGACAATAGTAGTTTCTGCTCCCGCTGATGGGTTCTTTTTACACTGCTCACGCTCGTTGCTGGTCAGGGTTGTCGGGTGTAGCTCGTTTCCCAGAAATGTCAAGGAGCGTCTACAAAGTCGGTCCCTCATCTTAAAGCGTAGGCTACTTGTCCCTTCTTGTTCCAGAGATAGTACTTTCTGCTGGTACCACCAATAACTATGATAAAGAATAGAAACGAAACGCTCTTCTGAGTATTGCGTTTCCCGACACATACTTATGTGTCCCCTTTCCTCTATTCTACCCTCCCATTTATCTCAGAGTTTACCCTCAATGAGAATTAAATTTAATCCCTCGGGATAAAACTTTCGGTTCTTGTGTGATTATTCACCGCTTAAATCAAATTGTGGAAATTTATTACCTAAACCGAGAACCGTACTTTTTCTTGACTGAAAAAGTGTCATGTTTCTCCCCTTTCCCCCGTTGTGTAGAATTTTTTTTTTAAACACGCCTGCCGTTCGTAAGGTTAATTTAAACCGTCTGCCGTAGGGGAGTGAAGTGTCATAGACTTCGATGTACTGGGTCCCAGCTTTATGAGGTGGGGTGGCCTGTTCCCTTCCTCGCTGCCGTTGCCTTCTCTAATTCAGGATCAGAGTCAGGTACCCTTTTACAGCTGGTTAGACTGATGCGTGACATTACCTAGCTTTGAACACGAAACCCGGTAACTTATTGCGGTAGTAGAGTGTTAAAGACTTCACCATACTAGGTCCAGCATCAAGAGGTGGGGCCTACCTAGCTATAAATGGGTACTTAACTTTGAGTTAGGGAAGGAAAAGACAGCGAGGAAGGAAACTGGTCTCCCCACCTCTCGATGCTTGATCTAGTATGGTGAAGTCTCTAACCCTCCATAACCAGCTGTAAATGGGTACCTGACTCTGATCTTGAGTTAGAGAAGGCAACAGCAACGAGGACGGGAACAGGTGTCACGCATCAGTATAACCAGCTGTAAATGGGTACCTGACTCTGATCTTGAGTTAGAGAAGGCAACGGCAGCGACTTCCCTTGTTTCCTGTGTACCGTTAACTTGTAGAACTGATTCTTCTTCTTCTTTCTTCCTCGTTCGTCCTGAAAAGGACGTTGGTTGCGTTGTGTCCGTTTACAGCGAAGCTGCAGTATTTGCGCCTTTTGGCCGACACATCCGACTTCCGCACAGCATTTTTTGGGACCGGGTTTGCCTTCCCTCTTCGATCCCTACTCCTCAGCCAGACTGCAGTAATACAGCCTGTTTCCAGGACCACCACGTGGAGGTGGAGTAGGGTCTTGGTCAGCTCTGGTTCGCTGACCCTGACGCAGGCAGTCAAGCTATGGGGTCGCTTACTGCATTCCTCACTTTTGATGCATCTTGGGTCCCGAACTGATTCAATACCGTTTTATTGGTTTATAAACTTAAATAAAAATACGGGGGGGGGGGGGGGGGGGGGGGGGGGGGGGCTGTCGTAAGCGTGTCATCTAAGAATGCACAAGGAACGCAATTTTTTTTTTAACTTGCCCTCCCAAATCACAATGTGAAATGAAAAGAAAAAAAAACATTTATTGACAATCATCTTAACAAGACAATTTCGAGAACTACACGTTAAATCGTTGAAAGTATTCAAAAAGAGACATGAAAATAGGTCGTAGGCCTATATCTTTATCATCACTGCCCTACAGATCGCAAAGGAGCATGATGATGATGATGATGAAAAAACGGTAAAGGTAGTCGCATAGCAGATACTGCCGTAAGGGAGTGAAGTGTTAGAGACTTCACTATACTAGGTCCAGCATCGAGAGGTGGGGTGACTAGTTCCTTTCATCGCTGCCTTTTCCTTCCCTAACTGAAGGACAAAGTCAGGTACCCATTCACAGCTGGGACGACTGGAGCACGATGATACCGTGAATCGAACCCGGCACCTTAGTCGCAAGAGACCAGCGCTCTAACCACTCTGTCAATCGGACACTCATTAAAAAAAAACGTGATAACGGATACAAACAGAATGTTAAAAACATGAAGGGGAAAGGGGGAGGGGGGAGGAAGAGATTTGTGACGTCGCGTAAGGTTGCGTGTAAAATGTGACAACTCCATGGCCTTGATACTACGATTGGATTTGCCGAACTGAAGAAAAAGTACGATGCTCCGTTTACCCTAAACATTTCAAAAATTTTCATCGACGGTGAATTATCACACAAGTACCAAGTTCTTGTGTGATTATTCACTGCCAAACTTTCTTTTACATTTAAATTGAATAGCTTTAGCTTTACATCACATTTAAATGAAAAGGTTAATAGTACAGATAGAATGTGTTTACATTTACATTTCCACTGATTGAAAAGTGTTCGCAATATAAATTGAATATGTTTTCATTTATGTTTACACTGATTTTAAAAGTTTGAAACTTCCATTAATTTTAAAGTGCATATGTTAACATCGACATTTACACTGGTTTGAAACTGTAAGAATGCACATCATTTCTTTCATCTTGTCCTCCCTGCTCCATATGGAACCTGGGACTCTTTATGCGTTTAATTCTCTTTAAGAAACTAGCAATAAAGCAATCACCAGCCAGTGCAGTGGTGGTTCGGGAATCATCATTCTATACGCTAAGGTTGCCAGCCTCAAATAACTAGGACATCCACTAGCGATCTTCACATATTAAACTTCACATGGCCATCTACATATATATGTTAGTTCACATGTTAGTAATAAGATATAGAATGTAAAATCGCAACTTACGCCAATCCTGGCTCACATACTTTTTAGCTCAGATGAATAAAAGAGACTTGAATTGGCCTCTTACACGCGTTCGGGGTGTCGTTTCTTTAATAAGACAATTCCCTCTCAGACTCCGTCTGTTTCAGTTTCCTCAGATATTCCGGTTTTCCTTATTTAAAATGTTAAAGATTTCCTGGGCTGAATTGTAATTCCTGATGATTACTCCAATAAAAGGTGTCCGGTCTGATAAATGGAAATTCTGACTTCTAACTACAAGCAAGTCTGGTGTCTTTGGCAGCGTGAATTTCAAAGTGAAGTAAACTGACTGAAGCGTCAGGTTATATTCACTGTCCTCCCCCGCTCTGTTTGTTATGGTTCTCAAATGATCAGCCAATCTGATTTGAATATTTTGCTTGACTCATCTAGTGCAAAATTTTAAACATTACTTTTCTGAAAATGGGCTGTAAACATACGATTGCCTGGCAGACGAACTCACAGACACATCTGTAAACTGTGTTTTAGATGTAACAATGTATTACTTTATCAGAAAGTAATCTCTTTGTAACAAGGTGTACCGGAAACGATTATGTCATGCTTGACTGTCTAGAATGTGTCACGCGGACGATTAATCTCTCATCTGTCGCGCACCCGGGCCTAATCTTAGCAAAGCTTTGCCGCATCCTGGTAAACGCGATGTATTATCACCTACAAGGAGTGTCAAAATAATTTGACAATATCAAATATCTGCTACTTAGCAGAGAAAGAAAGAAAGAAGTGTGACAATTGAAAGCACGCAATAAAATCTGTACCACAAATGTACCGATTACTGCCGTAGTGAATCAGAGATTAGGAAGAAGAAGGGGTCGCCCCAATCCATTGTGTGACAAGAGCAAAAATGTGTAGCCCCGTGGAGAAATGTAGTTAAGTCGTGGGAAGACGAGGCCACGTGTTGGGGGCTAGAAACATTTAATAACAAGAATAGTTATAAGTTTTAAATAGAGAGACAGCAGCATTTAGGCAAAAGTATTACAACCTAGAGGCGTCCAGTCGAATTAGCCAAAACCTGAAATAGATGCATAAATCAAAAGTAGAGTCCAGAAGAAATTAACAGACTGAAGAGCTAGCAGATATAGTGAAAAAGCTTCTATGACCAACAAGAACATTGTGATGTATTAGAATATTGTTGTTAGCATGAGGAGATATGCCCTGCGGAAATCTATGTTGGTCATTTCTTCATTTGAACCCCATGTAAATATGTTCAATAAACGTTCATAAACAGTGTACACCCTGGGGTAAGTAGACAAGACTAGCTGGCTTGTTTATACATGTGTGTCACGCAAAATCATCATCATCAGAGTCACCATCACGTCAAGAACAAGAACTTGGCAGTATAGATCATGTAAGCAAGAAAACTTAATATATTGCCAACCTTCCAGTGAGATCCTGCCACAAATTCTTATATTGGTAGTTAAAAAGTTACTTGTTATAATACCGATTACAAAATAATAACAGCAAAATACACTTTTATATTTTTAAAAAAAATGAAGCTTATATTGTTGCTAATATATTTTTATAACTATAACAACATACTTATTTCTCACTTTGTCAATGCCACTTCATTTTAGAAATAGTAATAAGTTTCTGTGCAAAAAAAAAAATTTTTTTTTGTATTTAGAACAAATTACGAAAGTAACAAAAAAATGACTTTATTTTACTCGATTTTTAAAAATGATTTGGGAATTCACATTAAAAATGGATTTTTTTTACTTTAGCTGATGCTAACTGATCAATAATGTCATCAATGTGTTATTTTAGTTACTCATGTTCAATGCTGATCAAGGCTAAAGCAAAAGTCTCTCTTGCTGCATTGAAACTCTCAAATATAATAAGATCAATTATAACTTAATAAAAGATCGCCCACAGCTGGAAACTGAAATTATAACAGTGAGCATTATCTGAACAGCAATTCACAAGTTTTGAAAAACATTTTCATCTCCATACTATGCTAGCGGGAGTTTTACTCCTGGCACGTTCTTCTAAGCTGGACAGGCTATCCCAATGTCCTGATCCATGGTTGCTGTTGAAACTTGGGAGTGTCCTCTCACTGTTATTACATATCCTGTGGTATCCCTGCTTATGCTGAGATTGATTACATTTCCATTTCTTCCTTTCACATTCTGTATAGATGTTTCTCCTCTCATGCATGTGTTGTCTGTTCCTGTCTACAACTGAGCTATCCCAATTCATTTTCCTATTTCTGTATTCTTGACATGTTTGCTGTTGTCATCTTTCCATGTCAAACCAACTTCCACGATGGTGTACTCTGGCCCATTGTCTATAGTCTGGTTGGTAATTATTTCTATCATCTGCCGTAATTATCTCTATCATGTAATTATCTCTATCATGGGTAGGCGTCAGACTAAAGCTGGCACCCTGGTCCTTCAGGTTGGGGTTTTAGCACAGGGCCGACACCCCTATCTGTGTAAAAAAAAAAAAAAAACAATCACGTTACGGAAATAAGAGACCCCGATGCCATCACAATAACAGCTATGCTATGGACCCTGAAGGAAAGCGAAAGAGAGGTCGACCAAAAACAACTTGGCGGAGAACCGTAGATGCCGAGATGCAAAGAATGAACCAGAGCTGGGCACTGTGACAGTTTTCGTCTCCCCTTCTCCGCAGAGGTGGTCCAACAATGGCCAAATTAGAGTATAAGGATGAGGGTTTTCAAAGGTATACCTCAAGATTACTCTTGGCTGAGATATAAATAGAAGAATGATGATGCTTCTATTTCAGGGACCTCACGGGAATGTGAAGAATTCAAGCATGACAACTGAGGTCCTCTAAGCCGTTATGCTCTTTATATCTTCCCGCCTTTTCTAAGAAGTAAATTTTGCTTGTGTTTTTGAGCCCCTGGCTGAACGTGATTCAGCAATTGTTAATTGTATAATCGATATGTTTAGGTTACTTAACACAATATGAGTCATACGGGTGCAGACATACAATTTCTTCAGTAGTGATTAATCCAACTATAGCTTTAAAGTTATAGATCAACAGGTTTAATAATCACTTTGAGTTTAACCATTTTAAAAATAATTAACTTTGTTTAGGAAAAAAAAAAAGAAAACGGTGATATTGAACATCATAGGATCATCATGCTTTTGCTGTTTTACATTTGTTTACTATTTCCTTATTTAGTCTGTCGTATTCTTCTTTGTCTTACTTCTTCTTCCTTCTTGCATCCATCAGTTTTAAAATTTCACCTGTCATCCATTTCTTCTTTGCAATCCTCTTTACTTCTGGTACGATTTCTTTTGATGTATTGATTCCTTTAGCATTTCTCACTGTTCATCTATTCTCTGTATTATGTCTATTGCATTGTACCTATTTTGTATTGTAATGTTGTATCTTTCACGTATTTCCTTATCTGATTTAAGTAAAGCTAAGTCTAACTTGATGTTTTTGTAAGCTCCCTATACTTTCTTAAATTGTATTCTAAGTTTTTCTTTTACTCGTACATTGCAGTCTGCTCCTGGCCTTGTTTTCAACCATCCACTACCCGGTTGACGCACCTGGTATGAGAACTTCTTCTTCTTCCTCGTTCGTCATGAAAAGGACGTTGGTTGCGTTGTGTCCGTTTACAGCGAAGCTGCGATATGTGCGCCTTTCGGCCGATACATCCGACTTCAGCACGGCATTTTTTGGGACCGGGTTTGCCTTCCCTCTTAGATCCCTACTCTCTCAACCAGGCTGCAGCCTGTTTCCAGGGCCACCACTTGGAGGTGGAGTAGGGTCTTGACCAGCTCTGGTTCCCTGACGCAAGCAGTCAGCTATGGGTCACTGACTGCATTCATCACTTTTGCTGCGTCTTCGGTAGGAGAACAAGTTCCTGTCCCAGGTTAAATGACTTACTCCTTCAATAACAAAGATAGATATATAAAAATTGGCCTACACATAAATTAAAATATTGCAGGCCCTCGTAAGGAATAATGAATTAGAACGAGATATTACTTCATAAATTAAAAATAAATAAATACAATATTGATGTCTTCTGATTACATAACAGATTTGGAATATCTAAAAAAAATTTCAAGGCGACAGCTCCACGTGAAATACATGTTTGAATGTATCTCGCAGCTTTCGTTACGAAAGGCTTTTTTTTATACTAACAAATAAACAGATCAAGACTTAGTGGATACCTGTTAGATATACTAGAGAAATATTACTTTCCAGATTCGTCACAGCCTCAGTGCCACAACACAGCCCTTCAGCTACAGGCACCAGTAAAGGTCTTGGAAATAAATAGGTTACGTATCTGTCGGTAAGAGGTAATGTTCACCCTTAGCCCCACCGATGTCCTATTGTAACTTTTCGTTTACTTTGTACTTGGAATCGGAGTTTACAAGTAAGGAAACATTCGTACGAAATACGAATAGCATAAATGATGTTCCTCCGGTGGTCAGGACAGTAAATAATTATAATCACAACGTTACAAAATTAATGAAAAAAATATAATTAATTTGTTTGTAAGATAATGACATGTATTGACTTTAAAACATACAGAAATATTTTAAGATACCTGTTAGCTGCCCAAGGAGCATAGGCCTTCAACAAACGCATGCCAAATCCTCCTGTCAGATGCCTTTCGCGTGAGGTCTTTCCACGAATCCCTCTTCTTTTTCAGTTCTGTATCTAGTTATCTTGTCTGTGTGTGTTTTTTTTTTTTTTTTTTTGTGGGTTTACCTCTGACTCTCTTTAATAATTATAATCAAAGTGTGATTACATATATAAATATATGTATAAAACACTGTGATTATAATGATTAAAGAGCAATATATATAAAAAGGTCAAGGTCGTCCCATAGCAGATACTGCCGTAGGAGAATGAAGTGTTAGAGACTTCACTATACTAGCTCCAGCATCAAGACGTGGGGTGACCAGTTCCCTTCCTCGATACTTTTCTGATAACCCACCAGAAGCTGTTACGATATTTACAGACTCACTATCATCACTACAAGCACTAGAACACCCAGGTAAATGTAGCCGGCCAGACAAAAAGGAAGAAATTCTAGCAATTAATACATCACTAGGGAACAGAGGATGTAGTGTGAGGCTAGTGTGGGTTCCAGCACACATAGGTATTGCTGGTAACGAGTTGGCAGATCAGAACGCCAAGAATGGAAGAACAAGTAAAAACAATATAAGAGCAGGACTGGGAAGGTCAGAGATCAAGAGCCAAGTGAAGATAACTATAAACGAGGAATGGAAGACAACATGGAAGAACAGTAGAAAAGGCAGACACGCGTTCAAACTGCTGAAAGAACCAACGAGGACGTGCCAGGTCAGAGAAGAATTAAAGATACCATCAAACAAAAAACTGTTGCGTCTCCGTCTCTGTAATGTTATGATGTATGTATATAAGCATTACCTCGTCATCTACACAAGCACACACATGTTTCAGAAAGCACTCAGTAAAAGCATGTTCAGTTCGTAGCCATGTTTATTTACAGAATATCGTACATGTCAAGATTCGCATTATATTACAATGTGTGGTTCGTACTTTAATGTATTCATATTACATCCCCCCTTTTTTGAAAAAAAAATGTGTGCAAACATTTCCAACGAAATGTTTCATGTGAGAAAGGATAAGTATGTGTAATGCTCAGTGTGAGTATATATGTCACTGTCTGTATCGGCTGGGAGGTGTCACTGTACGGCCAGAACGAGTGGTGTAAAGTGCTGGTGGTTCTGCGGAAGTCCCTGGTTTAGCTTGAGTTGGTTGTGATTTCGGCCTTGGCGCTTGTTGGTTTTGTGGGGCACCAAGGTCTGGAGTTACTGCATTGTCTGTTGAAAGCATGGGAATTCTCTGTTCTGTTGTATTCTGTGGGATTTCTCTTATGTCCACTCTGTTTCGCCTCAGGAGGTTGCTGCTGCTGTCTGGTCTTAAAGTATAGCTCCTGGGTTCAGGGTTTCTGGAAATGATTGTTGCTTTTGACCATGTGTCATTGTTGTGGTTGTAGGTAGTTACATGCTGACCAGGATATAATGGTGGTAAGTCTTTAGCACATTTGTCATAGTTGGATTTCTGAACTTGCTGACGATGCTGAAGTTGATCATATGTGCTGTCTCTATGTTGTGGACGGAAGTGGACCTTAGATGGTAGGGGGTCTTTAATTCTTCTATCAAACATAAGTTCTGCTGGACTGTCGATCTTACTGTCTACCGGTGTTGTTCTCCATCTCAAGAGTGCTAAGTGTACATCCTCTGTTCTTGTTTTCTTCATGATTGACTTGATAGTTTGTATCTGTCTCTCAATGAAACCATTAGATTTAGGGTATCTAGGTGATGATGTTGTGTGTTTGATCTTCCAGTCCTTAGTGAAGTTTCTGTATGCTTGACCTGAGAAATGTGGACCGTTGTCTGATCTAATTTCATCTGGGATGCCAAACATGCTGCAATACTTCTTTGTAATGTCTGCAATAACAGCTGATGGTGAGGGTTGTGGAAGTTTCTCAATGATGGGAAATTTGCTGTAGTAATCAGCAATAATAAGATAGTCATTATTGTCGATTGAGAAAATATCAGTTCCTATAATGCTCCAAGGGCTCAATGGTATGTCTGATGGTATGAGAGGTTCTCTGCACTGCCTATTTGCATGTTCTTGGCAAATTGAACAGTTTTTACATAGTGTTTCTATGTCCTTGTTTATCTGTGGCCAGTAAACATCTTTCTTTGCTCTCAGTTGTGTCTTCACAATACCAAGGTGACTATTATGGAGCTGTTTAAGGATGATATCGCGTTGT
The DNA here is from genome assembly GCA_024509875.1 of Oreohelix idahoensis. Classification (NCBI taxonomy): domain Eukaryota; kingdom Metazoa; phylum Mollusca; class Gastropoda; order Stylommatophora; family Oreohelicidae; genus Oreohelix; species Oreohelix idahoensis. The sequence continues at coordinate 1,093,279 of JAMPIV010005219.1, read as the reverse complement.
GTTTCTGGTACAACAATGCGATCTCCTTTAAGGATCAGACCATCTTCGATGCTTAACTCGTCCCTCATCGAGTAGTATGGACGGATGTGTGTTGGAACTTCCCTGATAGAGCTTGGCCATCCATGGTATATCAGTTCTTTGAGAGAGTTAAGGATAGGATCTCTCATTGTGTCTTCTCTGATGTGTTCAAGCCGATTATCGCTAAACTTGACAAAATCAACTTTGATGTTTGGGGTAAGATCTGCTGTCTTGTTGGGGTTTGGTAGTCTGCTTGTGTTGTGTTTTTCTTGTTGTTTCGAACCAGTTGCTTTGTTGTGTCTAGGTTTATAGCTTTTCACTGCATCCACCTGGGCTGCTAATGTACCTTGCTGAATTTGTTTAATGCTTAGTGCTTGTGCCTCGTGTTTCCTGCCTTCATCCAGAAGTTGTTGTAAAGTTAGCGTATCACTCTGGCTCAGTAGCCATTTCTGGAACTCTGGCATTGGTGTGCTAAGAAGAATCTGTTCAATAATTCGCTCTTTTTCTTCTTCGTTGCTAAATTTACATACTCTTGTTTTCTCCTTAATGCGAGTGAAGAAATCATCTAGGCTTTCACCACGTTTCTGTCGCAGGTGGTGAAGCTCTAATCTTGCCGCTCTAAAGTTTGTGTGCTTTATGATCAGACGCTTTTCAAATTCGTCCAATATGGCTACGGGGTCGGTTGCCGACTCAACCGGCATGGCGGTAGCAAAACTGTTGTAGATTTTCAAACCTTCATCGTCCAATGCTTCTAGGATATATGGAGTTAGGGTTTGTCCTTCCAGACCAGTGGTCTTGGAATATAGATCTATGCGTTGGCGCCATAACAAGAAAGCTTCACTCTTATCACCTTGACCGGCGAATCTCATTTGCGGTGCGTTGCGATATTGTTTCGCCGCCATGGCTGACCTCGATGACGAAAATTAGCCGAATACTGTACTCACGTGTTATCGTGTAGCTGTTTTGCGTCAGTCCGGTATCGACCGCTGCCACCATGTAATGTTATGATGTATGTATATAAGCATTACCTCGTCATCTACACAAGCACACACATGTTTCAGAAAGCACTCAGTAAAAGCATGTTCAGTTCGTAGCCATGTTTATTTACAGAATATCGTACATGTCAAGATTCGCATTATATTACAATGTGTGGTTCGTACTTTAATGTATTCATATTACAGTCTCGGTGCAGCATACTTTATGATAGAAGAACCACACTGCCAAGAATGTCAGGAAGAGAATGACATAGACCACTACCTGATCCACTGTAAAAAGTATGAACAACAAAGGCTTGACTTAAAAACTTACTATAGAAATCACAATATAGACTTGACAGGTGATAAAGTGTTAAGTATAGATGCCCCAAGAGATGCCCAATCAATAGTTAAAAGATATATACATAAAACAAAGGAAAACATATAAGGTTAGTAACCAAAAACAAAGAAAAAAAAAACTTACTAACAACTCACAGGACAAGGAAAGACAACAAGGTATGAAATAAAAAAATTAAGACAACTCAATGAGAACAAATACTAAAACAAAGTAAAACCAAGTTTAAAGGACAATAGTTATCAAGAAACAATACAAAAGAGAAAATAAAATGGACAAATACTAATATAAATTGAAATCAGCAACTGCTAAAGACAATAGCTATTTAAATTGAATACAAAATTAAAAAATAAAATGACACTAAATACCCCAATTATAACCACATTTCAGGTTGAACAGGGTAGACCAAGATGGAACGAGAAGAGGCAATAACGGTCAGCTGTTAAGTGCCCGCTCTCCACCCATCACCTCATCAAAACAACAACAACAACCCAGTGGGTTATCTTCGATTATTTCTAAACTTTTAAGAATTGCTACCATCTCTGCGGGTTTTTTTTTTTTTTTTTTTTTTTTTTTGCGTTCGCCCGCTAATACTCAAGGCGAAATCTCAGGTTATTATTTTATGTCTAACCTGAAATTGATTTTACGTGAGTATCCCTTTATTTCTTGTACAGAGACAGGTGTCCCTCGCCATTCAGGCAAATACTCGCCGAATTCGGAGGTACCCATTGCAGCTGGGTCGGCTCAGGAGCCGCCAGTCCCTGGTCGACGACACTCCTTCAAATGTACTCGCCAGGTCTCGAGTTAATCCAGTCCAAATCCCGGTCGACGAAAAAATCCTCAAATGCCGTCGCCCGGGTTTGATCCTGTATCACCCGGTCGCCAGAGCGGTGTTGTAACCACTACGCTAGCGCGGCTCCCAGTCTCTGCGGTAAAAATTGAAGTCCCTTCAGTTACACTGTAGCTCTTTTTTATTCCCCACTGTGGTATTACGATGAAAAAAACTCTTGTCGTGGGTCAGATAAAAGAGTACCAGTTTCTGCCTCAGCAGACTGATAATATATATATATATATATATACCCTTCAAAAGAAGTTAAGGACCAGTAGGTGAAAATGACCCAAAAATTAAAAAAAATTATAATTCATAAGCAATTAATCTGACATTGATTTTTCTCGAACGACAAACATTAAACACGTGCTGCATGGGCCACCAGCATACCGTGTGGCTAGTGTTCAGCTCAGCAAGCACGCTAAAAAAATGCTGCTGAGACGCCAAAATGTGGGTGATTTTAATGATGTCTGAGAATGAAAATAATACCTGCTATTCCAAAAATGCGTGATGCATGTGGGAGACTATAGTGTTGGTCTTGAGCTGTACTCACAAAATTGTCTTTATAAGCAACACAAGTGCTGCATAACCATTGCACAACAATATGCCTCAATGACGAAAGCTGAGTGTTGTGGATAAAGGAAGAGCCATTGCGTGGTTGCAGGAAGGTCTTACTGTCCAAAATGTCGCTCAGAGGCTTGCTGTATCTCATTCAGTTGTTGTCAGACTGCAGCAGCGCTTTGCCCAGACTGGAATCGTCGAGGAACGGCAACGCACATGTCGTCCTAGAGTCACTACACCTCGAGAAGATCGCTTAATTCAGAGGCAAGCACTGCAATGGAGAACTGCAAGTGCAAATGTTATCAGACAATTCTTCAGAGATGCTACCAACACTGTAGTCAGTGATCAGACTATTCGGAATCGCCTTCACGATGCCAACTTCGTGCTATTCGACCACACTTGACTGCTGCCCACAGAGCAGCTCGTTTAGCATGATGTATGCAGCACGTGCAGTGGCGACGTGCACAGTGGGCTGACGTTATGTTCACGGATGAGTCCCGATTTGTCTTGGAGCCTACAGATGGATGAATCAGAGTATGGAGGCGTCGTGGTGAACGCTTTAGTGATGCTGCAGTCATCGAACGTAACCGATATGGTGCTGGATCAGTGATGATGTGGGGAGGCATTAGTTTACTCCACAGAACCCCCCTCTATCATGTGATTGGGACTCTGAATGGTGACCGCTACCGTGACGAGATTCTACATCCTCTTGCCATCCCAGCCCTGCAAGTTATTGGTGACAATGTAGTCCTTCAAGTTGATAATGCAAGACCACACCGTTCTCGTGCAGTAAATGCTTTCCTGCAAGAAGCGGGTGTCAATAGAATGGATTGGCCTGCAAACAGTCCTGATTTGAATCCCATAGAACATCTTTGGGACGAGTTAAGCAACATCAGCCATCTCCTGCAACTCTGCATGAACTGCTTCTGGTACTTCAGCATCAGTGGCAGGCAGTGCCCCAATGCTTCACTCGCAAGCTCATCATTTCCATGCGACAGTGGTGCCTTGAAAGTATCGCCAATAATGGAGGGCACATACGCTACTGAGAATGTTGACCTGTGGTGTTATTCTCATTGTGATAAAATTACATTGATACATCGATAAAATTATTAATTTTAAGTATAAAAGTCAAAATAATATAAGTAGAAACAATAATAGTATAGTTGAAACGCGTCGTCTTTCCCCTCGCCAGTCAACGCATTGATTGTAGCAAGACATAACGTAGTGTTAAGGGTACTATGACCTTGGATTTATAGATAACAATTTTGACAGTATTAACCTTGTTTCGGACTAAAAAAGAGGAGAGAGGCAAATGTATTTTTAGACTGAGGACACAAGTGGTTGAAACACGCCAAATTGTAGGAAACGCGGGCAAATATTGTTGGCGGCAGATGGAAAAGAAAGCCACAACTCAAAAAATTTGTTAGTGCATTGAGTACGTAGTGGAACTGTATAACCACACACGCCTTACTCTGTCTGCAAATTGATACATTTTATGACGTCACCAACTTGTTGTTGCTGCAATTTGAACGACGCGCGAACGGTGGAGAAATGGCGTAATTTATATGATAGTGGAAATTGAAACTAACTCTGGAAAAATATGGACTTCCTTATTAATATGTTTAGGATCATAAAAGTTAGTTAGTTTGAGAGCTTATCTTCTCTTGATAAATAATATGCTTTAAAATAGAAAATCCGACAGACAATAAGAAAGATATGGACAAAAGACGGTATTGGTTATGACAGACAGACCAACACATGCTCGTCTTTACTTTCATTAACGTTGATTTTTTGACGCGTCCTTGAAAAAGGCAGGAAAAGGGTACATGTATTCTATTGGAGGAGGGGTAGACAAGGGGAGAGAAATTATGGGATAGCTTAACAATAAATATATTTTAGCAGTAGAAATCTAAGAATGAGTGAGGAGAAAACTTGTTAAATCCAAAAAATCAAGTCTGTTTTTGCTTTTATTTTCAAATTCAAAAGTAGTCGTTCGCTCATTGGCCAAAGCCTTTTATAATATTGAAAAAATTCAAAGTCTCGAAGCCATTTGTATAATACAGTCCCTCGAACAGGACTTTTGAAATTCTGTGAAGTGTGACTTGCCTTATTAAATTAAATATATAAAGTAAACCAAAAAGGCATCACAGTCCAGCCAGCAGGACATCTGAAGTCTGCTAATCAACGTACCTGTGTGATTCATTGAATTTATGGGTTTTTATCTGGCACTAGCCCGGTGCCAGATGTCATTGAAAAGCAGTTGAGAAGTCTTTTTATTTCCAGTAGTGACAGGGGTCTACAGAGTCCACCCTGTTACTTTTGGGCCAGTATCAAAGTGGTCGATTTACAGCAAGAATACGGACAGTTCAAGTTGTGCCAGATAAGTATAATATCTGGCACCCGACTTTTCATCAGCATCAAAGACTAGTGCACCCCTGTGTAACATAATAAAAATATTCCCCAAAGAATAAAACATTGACAGTTGTGTATTAAAGAACTGGGGATGATTAAAGAATCCTAAACAGCCATCCAGTGTTAGAATCCAGTAATATTAAAAATTTAGTAACACTAATAGTATATTTTAACAGTATATGTTTGGACAAACTGTCCCTTTGGGTTGAAAAGTTGCTTTTATGTATATACCTTAAGTTCTTTTAATTTTGAAAGTCCTGACCAGAAGAATACTAGGTTCAGGACCAATAAAATTGTATAGAAAATATTTACATATAAAAATTTAACCCAGGTGTTAGTTCATTTGATCATAAACTTTAATATTTGTTTATGTGTGTGTGTGTTAGTGTTAACTTACCATCACACCACACTGGCATAACCCTAGACATTAGACGTAGCTATCATACATACTAGTCAAGAATAGGTCTGATTGAGGTCATAAGGTGGTAGCAGAAAGGTACCTGATAACTCAACCCAAAATTTGTTATAATCAGGGACCTTCACAGCTGATCTCATTTAGTACAATAGTAATAAAGAACAACAACATTGCATACCATCAAAATCCACCACACTCATTAATTTTGAAAATGAGGGTTGTATTGATTGCTGTGCTGTCATTTTACACACGTTAATGCAACTGTCATGAAAATAGTGTTGATTGTCACTGATAAGCTTGTGATGTTATATTTTGAAGTGCTGTGTTTTTTATTTTTCATTTTCATTTCATTTTGTACCCTTAATAAAAATGGTCCTTAACTTCTTTTGAAGGGTATATATATATATATATATATATGTATATATATATATATATATATACATATATATATATATATATATATATATATATATATATATATATATATATGGAAAAAGTTGTATTCTGGGAATGTCCCGTTCCAGTTAAAATTTATAATTATTGTGTTTTTCTAGATTTGACCTCTCGTCATAAATGTAGAAGGTGGACCGCAAAGGGGTCACAACATGAAGATGGTTACACCAATAATTTCTGGAGGCTGATAGGAACATCAGACCAGAAAACCGCTGGATCGCAAGGTTTATGACCAGCCTAGATTATATTGGAAGAAAATACAAACGTTTTAACAATATTATCAATATCCTAATCTAACACACGTTTAAGGTATGACCTGTTTAGCACTCCGTTATTAAATTAAATTTAAAACCCACAAGTGTCTAGCTAGTCTCATCGCTTTTAACACGAGATATGAACACTAGTCACTTAGCATTTACACACGATGAAATATAAATAAATTGCGTTCTCTAAATTATCCACCGCATAGCGTCTATTAAATAATTCAAAACATCTCTTACTTGGAAAATAGCGAGTAATTACATTTTCGTTTACAGCTGGAGAAATTAGCTATATGTTTATTTAATATGTTTCAATTAACACAAAATCACAGTGAAATATAATGAAACTTAAACACGCTAAAACACTTAAATGCTAATAATATACTACTCGTCAAAAGTCAAGGGCCACTTAGAAAAGCCTTGGTTGAAACCATAAAACAAATCTGATATAAACGTAATTGGTATCAGTCAAAACGGCATTTATTGAATACCAAATTGACATGTCACGTAAAGAAATGGAAATACACATTCAAACGCAATGAAGCAGTGAAGTGTGTCACCCACCTTTTCAAAAGTCACACAATAGATATTGGATAAATAGACATTTCAAAATCGGGTATGACCACCGTTTACAGCAAGGCATTTAAGACAGCGTAGACGCATCGAGTCCACAAGGGTCCGAAGAGTATCCTGAGGAACAGCGTGTCATTCCTGAAGCAGAAATGCAGTCAGCTGTGCAACATCCATTGGCAGGGGGTGATTTGTTGACAATCTTCGACCAAGGACATCCCAGAGTTGCTCAATCAGAGATAGGTCAGGTGAATGAGCTGGCCACGCCATCCTGATGATCCCATGTTGCTGAATAAACTCATTCACCACACGAGCTCGATGGGGTCGAGCGTTATCATCTTGGAGGATGGCATTACCACCTATGGCCTCCAGAGCAGGCTGAACAATTGGTCTCAAGATTTCGTTCTGGTATCTTGGGCCGGTCAAGTTGCCTTGGATGATGCAGAGTGGGGTCATGCCGTGTCTGTAGAAGCCTCCCCAGACAATGACAGAACCCCTACCATAACGATCCACCTCTCCAACTGTGTCATCAGTAAATCGCTCTCCTGGTTGTCTCCAAACTCGAATCCTGCCATCATTGAATGACACAGTGAAGCGTAATTCATCAGTGAAGAGAACTTGACTCCATTGTTGCCTTGTCCATCGGATGTGCTCGCGACACCAAACAACACGGGCTCTGCGATGAGCAGGAGTAAGAGGGATTCTGACTGCAGGACGTCGAGCAGCCAGTCCAAATTCATGTAAACGTCTGCGAATGGTGCTTTGACTGACATTAACGTTTACAGTTTGTCTCAGCTGACATCTTAGAGTGGAACAAGTCACTGTTCGATGGCGCAGGGCTGACAAGAGGTACCGGTCATCATGTCTATTGGTGCATCTAGGGCGACCTGGCCGGTGGCGATCCTCCACACTTCCTGTGGCCTGAAATCTCTCCAAAATTCTTTGGATAGTAGAGTGTGACACTGCAAGCCGTCTAGCGACCTCACGGACAGATAAATCACTTTCAACCCACGCTATAGCCCTCATTCTTTGTAAGGTGTCAAGACTTCTTCTCGGTGGTATGGTTTTTGCAAGTGATGTAAACTACCCTAAGTCTGCTGATTGTAAAACAAATTAAGAGTGAACTCTGTTCACGAAAAGTTGCCATTGCACGTGAAATGTCAATCAGCACGATTACTTCACCTGTTTGATTGTACGGAAGTGTGAAAAAAACTGATTAAAAATGCGAATTTATGGTCAGCAAACCAAAGAAGTACAGAATGCACACAGCTCTGATATAATATTAATTTTGTGCTTGTGCTGTACTGAGAGGACTTCCAGATGTTTAGACTAAAAAAAAGCTGTTCTTGCTTTGTTCATTCTGTTGTTGATGTCTTTGCTTGCTCCGCCATCTGGTGTTACTATGCATTCTAGGTATGTGAAGGTGCCTGTCTGTTCCAGTTGCTGATTCTTTACTGATATGGACTCAGGGTTGCTCACATTGAGCGTCATGACCTCTGACTTCTTTAGATTGATGTTCAAGCCAACCTGCTGGCTATACTTATTAAGCCTATCCGTTTTTTTCCTGCATCTGTTGATGTGAATGTGCTAGTAGTGCAATGTCATCTGCATATTCCAGATCTTCCAATGGAGAAAATGTAGTCCATCTTATTCCTCTTGGACTGCCCTCTGTTGCCTGGCGCATCACCCAGTCTATGACTGTTAAAAATAGAGTTGTTGATAAGGGGCATCCCTGTCTTCACCTCAAAGGTTAGGTTGCTCTGCCCAATGCTACACGTACAGTTGGCTTATAGGCTTTTTGTGATTGACACTAGCCAGCTTGGAATTCCATAAGCCCTCTATTTTCCATAAACTGCCCCTATGTATACTGTCAAAAGCCTTTTCAAAATCTAAGAAATTAATGTACAGCTGTCTTTGCCATTCTGAGCACTGCTCTATAATGTTCCTGAGGGTAAATATATGATCTACACATCTTCTGTTCTTTCTAAATCCTGCTTGTTCTTTCCTCAGCTCTGCATTTCAGTTATCTTGGCCAGGAGATTTTCCATTCTTTAACCCTTTGATTGCTGTGATTTCTTCTTTTCGTGGAATGTCTGTATTAACATCTAGATCGTTTTCAGCCTCAGCCTCATGAACATTCAGCTGAGTCTCTGGTGGTTCCTTATTCAGTGTTTCTCTGAAGTGCTCTGCTCATCTTGTTTTCTACCCCTGTGCTGTGGTAATGAGATTTCCTTGCTTGTCTCTCTCTTACTAACGTTATGTTGTTTGCACCTCGTTTTCCGCTGGTAGCTTTAGTTATTTTATAAACTGTGCTTTGTTCATTTCTCAGTGCTGCCTCCTCTGCCTGTCTTGCAAGATCGTCTAGGAAATTCCTTTTGTTGGCTCGGGTTTGGCTTTTAACTTCCTAGTCCAGCTGACTGTACTGTTCGCTATATAGTTGCTTTAACCTGGGGGACTTTGCTTCTGTTTTCTTTCTTTTCATTTCCTTTCTCTTCGCTATGGTGTTTAATGTTTCTGGTGTTATCCAGTCTTGGCTCTTTCTTTCCTGGAATCCCAAACATAACTTGCTGCTTTCCTTGTATATTGTTGAGATGGTGTTGAATTTCTGGTCGACATCATCAGTCTCTGTTCTTTCCTGGCTTTTGGTAATCTGATATCGTCTCTTTACGTCCACCAGGAAAAGACATTGACTGATGATATAGACCAGAAATTCAACACCATTTCAACAATATATAAGGAAAGCAGCAAATCATGCTTGGGATTCCAGGAAAGGAAGATGCAAGGAAATCTCATCATGACAGCAGAGGGACAGGAAACAAGATGGGCAGAGCATTTCAGAGAAACTCTGAATAAGGAACCACCAGAGACACAATTGAATGTTCCTTACACCAGTGGTGGTCCTGAACTCTTCTGACTTATAGTTTGCTGTCCTCACATAATTTCACCCTCTCCCCTTTACAATGCCTCTACTCTGTCCCTCCCCTACCCTCTTATCAACCCTACCTTCTACATCCCCTCTATGCTCTTCCCCCCCTTCCCTCTCTGCATTTCTCTTACCCTCCCCTCCTTCTACCACCCCTCCTAGCTGCTCTCTATGCTCCCCCTATGATAAGGGTGGATTTGAGCTGAAGTGGTAACTTGCCACCCTTATCGACACCTGGTATTAAAGTGTAAGATGTAGGTGTCTTCTCTGATTTAGGATGTTGCTGTGTATGTGGTAGTGGAACAGTTCACAGGGTTATCACACAGGCAACATGACGTGTAGAGTCATAGAAAGGGTAACTTCGTTGTATAAGTTTCTTCTATTTATTGCACGCCACAAAACAGTCATGATACTTATGACATCAACATAGTTAACGAGTTCAGCAAGATGATATGGCACATTGAAAACAATTTCTGTAGTCAGCAATGACAGCTGTTGTATATATGCGTCATAAGACATCACAGTTCAATAGATTCAGAAATTCATAAATCATAGAGTTCTAGTTCGTGAAGCTGTATAAATAATAATAATTTCTATAACTTCTGCAACAGTGTCAGCTACAGATCTTCAATGTTCATAAACAATAATAAATGCTCCCATTCTGATGCTAGCAGATCAGTTGTATACAATAAGTCCGTTCACTGTCTGCACGTGAATAGCATACATGGGCTACAGGTCAGCTCGACCTTTATAATGTTCCTAAGTCTAACCATCTGACTTGGACGTGATCTCTGATATAACGAATCCTGGCACACAGACAATAGTCTTGTTGGTCTAGAGCGACCCATATATATTTAACTAGTTCAGGTATAAAGCTACCGGTGACTTAATCCTAGTCAAAGTACCTCTCCATTTTGAATCACACAGGCGAGCAAATAGGCGACAAAATGACGAACCTCTAGATGATAGCATAAAGTTCGATACAAGAGGAATTACCTTATTTCGGAAAATCAACCATGAACATATGCCTCCAGGCAGGCGTGAATAATACTGGGAAATAGTCTAGTTAGCTAACTAACTCACAAAGACCATGTATTTCCCTCAGAAAATCACAAGACGCAGGTCGCGTCTGCTCGCTTCTTAAACCATTTCTCAACTGCCGAACTGGGCGGAACACACAGAACGAACTCTCAGCTTTTGACATGCGCAGAACGACAATCTCTGAGTTGCCGTTCACAATAAGACGATTCTAAGAACATTCGAGATAAAAGTCTTACACAGTCGCGCCTTTTATGGTCATGAAAAGAAGCGTTAAGAAAGGTTTCAGACATCTACCATTGTTGACTGGTACTACCAAATAAGGAGATGTGGTCACGCTTCGTTCAAGAAATTATAGACCGAACGTGTCTCTATACAAGAGAAGGCAAACTCCTAAAAAATTGTAGTTTCGATAACTCGGATTATGTCCCTTTGACCATAGAAAACATAATACACACTTCAGTCAAAAAAATGATCATACATATGAAAAAATGTTTATACAAACGAAAAATAATAATGATCCGTGCGTAACACCCTACCATGTAACACCCTAACCCCACACAATCTATGCTCCCTCCCCATCTATGCTCTTCACTCTACCTGTTTCACCAACCTGATTATAGCATCATTTTAACATGTATTAACTGTTGCTGGTAGTATCATTTTGAGATTCTTAACTTTTTGCTGGTAGTTTCATTATGAGATTCTTAACTTTTTGCTGGTAGTTTCATTATGAGATTCTTAACTGTTGCTGGTAGCAACATTATTGAGATTCTTAGCTGTTGCTGGTTAATATCATTATGCTGGTAGTATCATTGTGAGATATGTAACTGGTGCTAATAGTGTCAACATGTTTCTGGCTGTTGCTGGCAGCATCATTATGACATGTCTGACTGCGACCAGTGGTCTCTATGAGATGTCTCATTGTTGCTTGTACTATTATTATGGGATGCCTGCAGTACCATTATATTCGTAAGATGTCTGACTGTAGCTAACAGTTCCATTATGAACTTCCTGACTGTTGCTAGTAGTATCATTGTGATATGCCTGACTGTTAGTATTATTATCATTATGAAATATGTGACATCTTCATCATCCAAAATTAGTGTTTATTGGTATTCTTAACATTGTTCTATAAAACCACATTGTTGTTGATAGTAGTATCATTCAGATGCAACATATTTAAGAAAGAAACTTTTGAGTATAAATTTATGGAACAAACAAATACGGGGGAAATGGCACAGCAGAAGACTAAACACACAAAATAAGACATAACTAAGCCATTTTGAAGGATTTAATGTACATTTGTCCTCATAACAAAAGAAAGAAACTGAGCTGTGAATTTATTTTCATGTACACTGTTCATCACAAAATTTACAGTGACCAAATATAAAAATGGAAAAAAGGGAAAGGGTCAATTTTGCACCACAAACTTAACATTCATTGTTTAAAAAAAAATAAACAAACTTTGTTTTGAAGTAATGAAAAAAATACAGATTTCTCCATAAAACAGATTTATTGAAAACTAAAATAAAGCAGTAGTATGTAGCAAAGTTATTTGATTTAGTACTTGCATTTATCAAACTATAAGGACTTTTTATGGCATATACAAATTAAGTTTTGAATTACTGTAATGCATACTTGTCTATACAATACATACTTACAATTATATTATAAAAAGCAACAACTTAGATGTAAAGCGATTTAGTGAACAGTTTACCTGACAAAACAAAATATAAGTAATAGTATGTTGTGAAGTAATTTAATGTAGCACCTTAATTTATCAAATCACAATTACATCTTCATAAATGTCAAAATATTGGACCAAATCAAGAGTTTCTCATATCTTGATCACAGAGAAATAGATGATTGCAGATGCAAAACAGAAATGAAGCATGTAATAGGCAGGGAAAAGCGACATTTAGCAATATAAGACCGATGCTAACATCTGAACAAGTAATTTACATTTTCAAATTGAAAATCATCAAAAGCTATATATATATATATATATATATATATATATAATATATATATATATATATATATATATATATATATATATATATATATATATATATATATATATATATATATATATATATATATATATATATATATATATTCTTCATTATTGTGTGGTGTAGAAACATAGACAGCAAACTATGAGAAGAAAAAACTGACGCCTCTCCGATGTGGATATATATATATAGAAGAATGTCATTCTACTCATGTAAGAAGTCCTTTTTTTTTTTTACGCCCGCTACTACTCGAGGCAAAATCTCAGGTTATTTTTAATGTCTAACCTGACATTGATTTTTACGTGAGTATCCTATTTTCTTGTACAGAGACAAGTGTCCCTCGCCATTCAGGCAGATACTCGCCGTTTTCGGAGGTACCCATTGGAGCTGGGTCGGCTCAGGAGCCGCCAGTCCCTGGTCGACGACACTCCTTCAAATGTACTCGCCAGGTCTCGAGTTAATCCAGTCCAAATCCCGGTCGACGAAAAATCCTCAAATGCCGTCGCCCGGGTTTGATCCTGAATACTCTCCACATGTAAGCCTACCTTGCCGTGGTTGGAGAGCTTGAGCGCCTCAATGATCCCGGGAGCTATGCCGGCGGGAGTTTTACTCCTGGCAGGGTCACCCAAGCCGGACAGGTCCTGGGTGAGGGGCCAGACTAAATGGGCTGAGGAGTGGGTGGAACCCTATAGGTGTAGATGCAGAACCCACCGGCGAGTGGTACATGCTCTGCTCTGCACCAATCCACCCCCACTTCATGGGTTAAATGCTTTCTTGCCTCATTCTTCCCTGTTTGTCGTCTATCACGCCCATGGCGACCGTTGCCTCAATTGGCTGTGTGTGGTGTACCCGGAAACGGGGCCTCCCAGTACTGAGGCAAAGTTAAGTCCCCGATGTCACTTATCGGTGCAGAATTGAGAGAGATGGCTGAGCATCACAATCCCTCCTGTGTTGCAGCATGATGAGAACCCAGCATTGCACACTGAGCTTGGGGGGATCACTTGGGCACCAGACTTAATACTGGCTCTTGACTGGATGGCCGCATGCAGGAGATTTCTACAATGGAGGGTTGGCAGGTGGTGGGTATCGGGAAGTGGCTCTGTGCAGGACGTGAGGATTCCTTGGGAGAGCCCAGAACCAGAGCACAGCATTGTGCAAGCTCTGCATAGTTGGAGAGCCCCCTGGATGACGGGGAATGCACAGTGTGCTACCCCACCTATCCCCAACTGCTAACTTAGAACCAGAAGTGGGGTCCTCTGTATGCGTGCCAGGCCAGGATAAAATGCCTGGGAAAGAGACTGGAGCTCAGAACTCCCTAACTCAAAGTTGCAGGATGGCAGAAAAGCCACGGGAAAGACAGGGCTATTTGAAGATAACGCAACCATATTTTCACCATACGAGCTCGGACGCCGCCTCGGTAAACAAGGTCCGCGCAGAGCAGTGACACCCCCAGGCTGCTTGCGAATAGTCTACTACTGGGAACATAAACAGATTAGGGATGAGCCCACTCTCCCGTTGAACAGGTGCTAAAGTCGTAGATACTGGGCCAGAAGGCGCACCGGAAACCACAGTATCATGCAACTCGCTTTTTTTTTTTTTATGGAGAGTACACCGTCAAATAAATCTCGTTCTGGTGCTCGCCCTGTGGAGCTCCACCAGGCAGGTGCAGTGCCGGGCTCTGAGCCTCGACAGAGCCCACCCTCAGCTACTGGAGGACCCTCTAGACCGTCTTGTGGAGTCAACAGACGGCGGAGGAGAACTACTGACCAAAACAAAACAGAAAAAGAGAAACCCAGAGTGCCACTTGTCATGATGCACTGGAATGCAGAGGGAGTGAACAGCAAGCAGGCTGGATACAGCAAAAAGACAGAGCTGGAAAACATCTTGTATGAGAAGCAAGTCAGTGTTTGCTGTATCCAAGAGACTCACTTGAAAGCAGATCAAACCTTTAAAATAAGGGGATATCAATGCTTCAGATCCGACAGACAAGATAGACGAAAAGGAGGAGTACTTACTCTTGTAAGGAATAACATTCCTGCACACGAAAGGAAAACCTTCATGGATGGAGCAGAATATCAGCTGCTGCAGATAAAGGTAGACAAGATGGAAATAGAACTCCTGAACTATTACTGTCCGAACAACAAACCCCTGAGTCTCAGCTCTATACAGGTACCAGCCACCAACTTTATAGCAGTTGGAGACTTTAATAGCCACTCCCAGAGCTGGGGCTATAACCATCTGGATCACAGAGGTGAAGAGGTTGAAACTTGGCAAGATGATCACTCCCTAATCCTAGTCAATAATGCCACAGATACTCCTACCTTCTACTCCAGAGGATGGCACACAACCTCAACACCAGATCTTGCCTTCTCCACACCAGATATAGCTGGATCTATTAGTAGAGAAGTAGGAGACCAACTAGGGGGAAGCGACCATCGCCCAATCTTTCTTACTGTCCAGAGTGCAACTCTCAGTACAGGCCCAGCCATTACAAGATGGAACTACAAAAAAGCCAACTGGGGTTTATTCAGGCATCAGGTGAACACGCTGCTGTCTACCCTCAAGGTACAGAACAGAGACATTAATGAAGTGGTAAAAGACTTCAACAGATGCATACTACAAGCTGCAAAAGAAACCATTCCCAAAGGATGCCGGCGTAACTACATACCATACTGGTCCAGCACACTCCAAGAACGTCAGGAAGCTATGGACAAGGCTAGAAAGGACGCAGAGTCTCAGCCTTCACTTGAAACTCACAACAAATGGAAAAAGGCTGTAGCAGAGTTTCAGAGAACAAAGCTAGAAGAAAAGCGGAAAAGCTGGAGAACTAAAACGGCATCGCTGAACCTTGAGAAAGACGGCAGGAAACTTTGGAGATTAGTCAAGTCTCTAAATGAAGAGCATTCCTCACCAAGGCAGACTATCACATTGGATGAAGGTGGCAAACTTTTCAGAGGAAAACAAGCTGCAGACTTGTTTGCTAGAAGATACAGTTCAGAAAGCAACTTACCCATTAACATAGACCATCAGAGAGAGATAAGAAAAGAAATACTGGCAACCATGGGACAGACAGATACTCCTGCCCCAATGAGGGAACCCATCACACTAGGAGAACTACAGAAGGCTATTTCCAAGCTTAAGTTTCAAAAGTCACCCGGCCCAGACAAAATCAGCAACGAAATGCTAGTAAATCTGAGCTCAGCAGCAAAGACAAAACTGCTTGAGATATTCAACCACAGCTGGTTGAAAGGAACGGTACCCCAAGTATGGAGAGAAGCCATCACAATACCCATACTAAAGAAAGGGAAATGTAAGACCGAGGCTGCAAGTTACCGGCCAATCAGTCTCACAAGCTGTGTTGGGAAGACTATGGAGCGAATAGTCAACCACAGATTGAAATGGTATTTAGAGTCTGAGCAGATCCTGGTGCCGGAACAAGCTGGATTTAGAGAATGCTACAGTATAGAAGACCAAGTTACTTACTTGTCTCAAGCAATAGAAGATGCCTTCCAGGAGAAGAAAAAGGTCCTAACGATCTGGGTCGACTTCAAGCAGGCCTTTGACAAGGTGTGGAAAGATGGCCTCATTGCAAAACTTAGGAGAAGTGGAATCCAAGGCAACATGATGAAATGGATCCAGTCATACTTGCATAACAGGAGAACTAGAGTCACTCTTGACGGTCTGCAGAGCAGAAAAGTGTTGCTCCATCAGGGGGTACCTCAAGGAGGAGTAATTTCCCCAACACTCTTCCTTGTTTACATCAATGACCTGGTGAAAGATCTCCCTGCAGGAGTTAAAGCTGCCTTATATGCAGATGACCTAGTACTCTGGTGCGCTGATGAAAATGTCACCACAGCAAATTATAGAATGCAGCGGGCAGCAGACATGCTAGTGTCATGGGCAGAGAAAATGGCTTATCACAATAAACACAGACAAAACCTCCACAACACTGTTCTCCCTCGCCCCCAAGGACAAATCAGCTAACATACACCTAGGGACAACCGTGATCAAGGAAGAAAGCTACCCCACCTATCTTGGGGTGACATTTGACCAAAGGCTTACATGGAATAAGCATATTGAAAATGCAGAAGGAAAGGCCCGAAGACGACTAGGCATACTCAGAAAATTAGCAGGTACCAACTGGGGAGCAAATGAACGAAATCTAAAGAAGATTTATAATGGAGTAATAAGACCACACTTAGAGTTTAACTCAGCAGCATGGTCATCAGCTGCTAACTCACATCTGCAGTCTTTGGACAAGGTGCAAAATCAAGCTCTCAGGCTCATTAAAGGAGCCATGAAAACTACACCAATAACAGAGATGCAGAAGGTTGCTGGATTACAGACATTGTCCCATAGAAGAGACACAAAAACCATGATCCAGATGGAAAAGTACAACAGTATGCCAATGCACCCAATGAAGGCAAGACTAGATGATCTGGCATTGGGACGTCTAAAGCGTAGCAGCTTTGTGCATCGGGGGAAAAGACTTATAAGACAGCATCAAGAAGACCTATCCATGAAGACAACACCACTGAAGCCCACCCTATACCCTGTACCATGGGAGCAGGCCAGCAGTGCCCTCCAAATTAATACAACAGTCAGTGGTCTCACAAGTGGATGTGAGTATAATGATCTGCAAAAACGAACTGCTACATTGAGTATGATCCAAGAAAGCTATCCCGATCAATCATGGATACATGCCTATACAGATGGATCAGCAACTAATGCTGTTAGGAATGGAGGTGCCGGTATCTTTATCTCATATCCTGACAACCACTATGAGACTAGGCACATTCCCACTGGTAAATTCTGTTCCAACTATACAGCTGAGGTTCAAGCTCTAGAGCAAGCTGCAAGTATGATTTATAACACCAACTCTGACTGCCACCAGGTAGTCATCCTCACAGATGCACTGTCTGTCCTGCAAGCTCTCAAGGGTGGTAAACTCCCGCATCTGAGAAATGAACTAAACAAGGTAGCTGCCAAAAAGAGAACCATACTTCAGTGGGTACCATCTCATTGTGGTGTACCCGGAAATGAAAAGGCAGATAAACTTGCAAAAAAGGGAGGAGAATGTGAACAAGAAGATAATGAAGTCACATACTTTGAGAAAAAGAGAGCTATCCAGACTATCAGAAGAGAACAGAACCAACCCAAAGACGACTATCACACTCTCGACCGGCAGGGACAGACAACTATTTTTCGACTCAGGACAGGGCATAACAAACTGAATAAACACATGCACAAGCTACGATTGTCTGCTTCCCCACTGTGCACATGTGGATTAAACGAACAAACTGCTGAGCATGTTCTACAGGACTGTCCTCTGTATGACCAGTTAAGAAAGATATACTGGCCCAATGACTCAACACTAAACTCAAAGCTATATGGAGTTAAAGAGGAACTTCAAACAACAGTCGAATTCATCATGAGAACTCGTCTGACGGTGTAATCATCAAAGATGCGATCGCAAGAAGAAGAAGAAGAAGATCCTGAATCACCCGGTCGCCAGAGCGGTGTTGTAACCACTACGCTAGCGCGGCTCAAAGAAGTCCTAAAAATGTAGATATCAAGACATTGACAGATCTCGTTATACAGTACAAGGGTCCACCATCAAGACAAGAGACAGATAAAGTTGGAGATCCATTTCAGCCAACATTCGATGCGCAGATGAAGTTGTGAATTATTGTAATACACAATTGTTCTTCCAAGACATAATGACTATTTACCACATAAAAGGGCCAGGTGTACAAATTTCCCTCACAAAAATATTCCTACATAAAAAAAGGAAGCAATAGTATATTATGAAGCATTTTAATTTAGCATTTGCATTTATCAAACCCACATGAATGTTTCACAAATATACAAAGTATATTGTCAGTTAATTTCATGTAAAGTTGTCCTTACAAAACATAACAACTCAATGCAAAAGACACAAATATCACATGTCAAACAATTAACTGTACAGTTTTCCACACAAAAGAAACAATAAACAATTGTATGCTTTGAAGCAATCACGTTTAGCACTTGTATTTCTGTATCCGTAATTGATGTTTAACAGATACAAATAGGTGAACTTGAATATTATTTAAATGCTCCATTTCGTGCTGTCTTGTGTATTTCACTCAAATGGCTGGCAAGTATACGTATGAAAAGAAACACAACGCAGTGTAATCGATGTTCGAGCGGTTCCACAGACAAACGTTAAGCATGTCGTAAGAGGAAAGTAATATGACTTTGTGCTTGGAGCAACATCATCTTGTAAAAATAAATTGCTACAAGAAACCGGCGCGGCAACAGCAGATGAATGCTTGCATTGAAGTTGATAAAAACATAAAGCAAATAAAACTAAAGTTGACAATACAATTTACATCAGCCACGAGGAGTGTGGAAAGGTTGTGTTGTCTAGCAAGTACTTCTCTGGCACAATGCTGATTGATTTGGTTGCACAGAAAAAATGTTAGCATGTCATAAGTAGAAACTAATAAGAGTTTGTGCTTGAAGCTAGCAACATCATTTTGTACAAATAAATTGCTACAAAATACTGGCGCTGCAGTAGCACATGAATGCTTGCATGCACTATTCCTGCAAAGAGGCCAGCTTCAGTGGGTTCACCATGCTCGATGATGAGGTCTAAGGACAATTGTTTGCCTTTTGTCACATTAGTATGCTCCTATTACAGAGTATAATTTTGAGACAGGCAAAGAAGAAAGGAACTGAAAGGGTCTTCATTTCTACATGAACTTCGCCACATAAATTCGTCAATATATGAGGCAAACAATACCCTGCTCGTTCCAAACTGTCGTTTAAATTTCCTTTTTGCACGCATCCACATGTTTTCAATAGTCTGTGTGTGCACTCTGGGGTCTTGAGGGTTCACAAAATTGTGCGCATGCACCACCACGGAATGCAAATAAACTCCACCATTTAACATAGCTATGTTATTGTATGACCCAAATCCGTCTGATACAATATGACTTCCTGGTACAATGTATCGTTCTATAAGACCTTCTAGCGTTCCTGATGTGCGGTCAGGAACTTCAAACAGGATACATTTCTTTGACACCCTCTCAATACCACCAAACACCCAGTGGCCCTCGTACCACCGACCTCTGTGATATTTTCTGTGGAAGAATTTGGATTCATCAATTTCCACTACTATGGGTTCACCACTATCTGAGATACCCCCAATCTCAGGTGGTCTTTGTGCTAGCCACTTTCCACATTCCTCTCGACAAAAATTGCACCAGTCCACTATATTCTGTTTGCTCACATTCACTTCCTGCGATATCCGTTTGCTGGGGGTATCAAATGCCCACAAATATATAATTAGCACTATCTGTTGCAATTTGAGATGACTCCTGGCAAAAAATGAGTCACTCTGGACACTGAAAGATTTATTGCATCGCCTGCACCTCCAGCATTTTCCATCAATGCCTCTCGCATAGTTACTCAGAACTGCAAATCTTGATTAAAAAGTCGATATGGATATCGTACGAATGTTTGCTTAAATCGTACGAATGTTTGCTTAAAGTCGATGTACAAAGTAAACGAAAAGTTACAATAGAACATCGGTGGGGCTAAGGGTGAACATTACCCCATTTTCTACCTCAAGCTTGTGATTTATGGCAGCACATAAACACAAAACGCTGCTCTGGCGTATCAGCTGACGCAGTTGATCCTCACTCGATTCATTCTGTTAGCAAGGAAACATATAACATTATATGGGCCTACTAGGAAGCAGTTCAGAGAGAATGATGAAGATCCTCCGCTGTTTAAACTACACAGCAAACCGCTGTAAAATCTCGACAGAATCGGGTAAGTTCTATCAAGTTATCTAGATGTGCAGGTTGTAGTATTATTACTTTCGGAAATAAAAATTATTATCTAGAATTAACTATACCAAATAATAAAACCCATCAAGGGTTGAACGGGATAACTTTTCTTTAAAAAAATGTAGTGGGCCTATTAGAATTTATTTTGTGTGCTTTTTTATTTTTAAAGGACTTACATAGACCTACAGTAGGCTTTGCTGTTTTCAAACAATGTATCCTTCTAAAAAATTTTTTTTTTAATTAATGAAGAAAAATATCCCGTTCAACCTCTGATGGGTTATAATTATGATATAGGCCTATATTGTTTTCAATTCCAAATAATATGAACAACTGCCGATATGGGAAAGTGGCATCACATTTGTCAAATCATTGTATATAGGGAAAATCACAATTACCAATTATGCTTGTATGTTTAAAAAAAAACAAACAAACATAAAAATGAACAAAAGCAAGCAGAAACTCTGAACAAGAATAATATTAATGTGGAGGGGTGTAAAGGCCTGGTGGTTCCAGTTATATAATTGACTTTAACAGATATTTAATTGACTTTCACCTATTAAAAGTCAAATGCATTGTAAGAACAGCATCAGACCTTCACATTCCCAACTACTATTTAACCTTTATTCGAGTTAAATATTGTTTGACTATATAATGCAGTTCCCTAGGTCTCCATTGTCGCAGTCAACTTCAAACAAACCACACACAAAATCGTTCTACAGGCTTGTTCTTTTTTTGACTTGAATATCGAAGACTTATGCTTATTGTTACACTTCACTCAAGTATGATAATTGTTATTATAATTGTAGGAGTTACAGCCATAAAACATGTGACCACTGTTTTAGTATTGTTAGTGTAAACTATGTCCAGTCTTGACACTTTACAATATCTCTTACTTTTTGTTTCGTTTTTTTCTTAAATACTCAGTTCATCCTCATTTGGGTCATAATTTGGGTATCTAATCATCATTCATAATAATTTGGGTATCTAATAATCATTCATCATAATTTGGGTATCTTCTTCTTCGTACACTCTCAGACGTCCACTTGAATATTCTCAAAGAAAGCAGTAGTCAGTTTGAGGCTATTTGAATCCCTGTAAAGCTTTTCCACGAAAGGAGCTGGCGTCGGTCATATGCACTTTCTCTGTACCACATATAAGGGGCAACTTTGAAGCAGATGTTCAGCAGTCATTTTATCAGTGCCACAGTTACACTGATCGGTAGTTCCTATCTTTAGCTTGTTGAATAGATGGTATCTCAATCTGTTGTGGCCAGTGCGGAGTCTGAAGATTACCACTTGTTCTCTTCTGTGGAGCTGGTAGTAAGCATCATTCTGTGTGTGCCCTGGATGTTCTACATTCCATTTGTTTCTGTAACTGATTCTGATAAAATTCTGATACATTTGGGTATCTAATCATCATTCATCATAATTTGGGTATCTAATCATCATTCATCATAATTTAGGTATCTAATCATCATTCATCATAATTTGGGTATCTAATCATCATTCATCATAATTTGGGTATCTAATCATCATTCATCATCATTTGGGTCATAATTTGGGTATCTAATCATCATTCATCATTTGGGTCATAATTTTGGTATCTAATCATCATTCATCATCACTTTCCTTTGTGCTTCATATGGAGCAGGGAGGCACCACTGCATCTGGGTCCCTGCAAGAAGCCTCTACCAAGCATTTACATGCTCTTGCAGCAGTGTTTTCTTTGGCAATTAGTTTTAAATGGTGATATTGCCAGCTTCAGATACCTTTCAACCTGTGATGAATTATAATTAGGATATATAGGGTCTCCAGTTTTAGATAATGTGTTACTTAGTCATTGAGATAATCAGAAATAAAGGTCTTTTATATTTGGACATGCGCCCTAACATAACCGACTAGGTTGAACAGGACGCACCTCGCCAAAAATAGGCAAAATTTTAGTCAGTATTTGCTTTTTGCATTATCCTTCGTCACCTTTCCTTGTAAATGAACATGTTCAAATTGTAGTGGTGTGTGTTCCCCCACCAGTCATAAAATGGTTGATTCTTAATATTTGTTATGGTGTAAAAAAGGGAGGGGGAGGGACTTGTTTGTGAAAACTTAGGGTGTTTAGATTAATATTTAATTTACTCTTTATTTGACATTAGTAATATGTGTTACTAGAATGTCATACGACATTTTCATTCCCAACATACCACCCACTACATATTATATATTAAATTTTGACCTTGTTAAATACTGTTTATTTATATTGTGCCATTTCATAGGTCTGTCTTTTCTTAACACGTTTTCTGTAGTTATGGGTGAATTGCATGCCTGTAAAAATAATCTGATTTTGGGACTCTCTTTTGTTAATACCACTTACAATTTATCAGGAAATTCACTATATTATTGTCCTGTAGACATTCTGCATTGTAAGGTCATTCTGTTCTGAAATAGCCCATTTCCAGTTGTAGTCTGAGAAGTTTCTTATTGCACGAATTTTTAATTCCTTAAATGCTTGATATGTTCTTCTAGGAGGCTTCAATAGCTTATTGCATGTCTTCCTGTTAAGTGTTTATCCCATGCTACTGTCCATTCTTCTAATATTACTCTTATAATTAAGCTTTGTGAAGTGACAAAACTGTATACGAAAAGAAACATGGGACCCAAAGACGCAGCAATAGAGAATGCAGTCAGCGACCCATAGCTTGACTGCTTGCGTCAGGGTCAGCGAACCAGAGCTGACCAAGACCCTACTCCACCTCCACGTGGTGGTCCTGGAAACAGGTTGCATCACTGCAGTCTAGCTGAAAGAGTAGGGATCAAAGAGGGAAGGCAAACCCGGTCCCAAAAAATGCCGTGCTGAAGTCGGATGTGCCGACCGAAAGGCACAGATATCGCAGCTCCGCTGTAAACAGACACAACGCAACCAACGTCCTTTTCAGGATGAACTAGGAAGAAGAAGAAGAAGAATAGTCAAGGGGCAACAATGAATTTTGTCATGTTGCTCATGACATCGATGAAATAAGAGGGGGAAAAAAATTGATATTTAGTTTTTGTGATTTGTACTGATTGAAAGGGGGGGAAGATACTATATTTAGATATCAAATCAGATTTTATTATCTTGAATTTACTACACTATATATCTTAATTATAACCCATCAAGGGTTGAACAGGATTTTTTTTGTCTTTAAAACAAAAATGCTTGAAGTTTTTAAATTAAAAACTGCAGTTTTATTTTTTTAAACTAAGTGTGCCATTCAACCCTCAATGGGTTATAATTTGGATATATAGTGTAATAAACTTAAGACAATATAGTAACTTCTTCCCCCCTCCACTCAGTCCAAATAGAGTAAATCAAAACCAAAAGTGTGTATGTGACCTCCCATTTCCAAGAAACAAACAAACAATAAAAATTTAAAAAAAACAAATACCCCAAAAAATGAATGGTAAAAAAAAAAAAAGTAAAGTCTCTCATAACTGCCCTGTTATTAACACGGTGAAAAAGAGTGAAAAAACCCGGGGGTGTCTGAGATTACACCAAATCCACCAATTATATGCCATCGAACGAACGAACGAACGAACTTTATTTTCAAAGGGTTGAGAATTGGGCACGCAGGCCCGTCTAACATTCTGCCCTTCCTTTCGCTCACCTTTCATACAGTATCCTTTCAATAGCACATGTATTTTTAGCATTATTTAAGCATACAACATTATCGAGGTAAAATAATAACATACATTTGTAACATGCAGACATAATCAAATTTAAGGGGGGAAAATTATTAATTAAAATACATTAACAAAAATTAATACCTTAAAATATAAAAAAATATAAAAAATAAATAAATAAATAAAAAAAATAACAAAATAACAAACACAATCTAAACCATTCATACGGTAAATAAGAGATAATTTGAAACGTAATCAGATAATGGTGGCATTTAATAAGAACTCGTGACATTTTGGAAATCTGCTGAATTAGCTGGGACTTCATGTGTTGTCAGCGCATGCGGAAAATGTTCCCACAGGTGAGCGACTTTGAGTCCCAAGCAGATACTGCCACATGGAGTGAATTGTTGACGCCTCCACTACACGAGATCCAGTTTTATGACCTATGCTCCTTAGGGAGGTAAAGGGTATTGACTGATAGATGAGAATCGTACATATAGGCCCGTCTTGCATTTTGCTCTTCCTCTTACTCATCTTTATTGCTAGGTATCCAGACATTCTCCAACATACTTAAGGTATAAGTTCAATATCATCCACACGAGCACCCCATCAGACTACCCCTTATCCTCACACCATCACTGATCCTTATATATTAATTTTAGTTCTTGTTATATGCTGTTTTACTATATTGTTCAATTCTCTAGGTCTATCTATTCTCAACACCTATCCCACAGTTATGGATGAATTGGTTTTCTCTCTTGTTCATACTTCCTACATTTTAGTAGAAAATACTTTATATTAATTTTTTCTAGACACTGTACAGTAAGGTTCTTCTGTTCTAAAATAACCCATTCCTAGTTGCAGTCTAAGAAGTTTCTTATTGCTAGGAATTTTTAATACTGCCGTTGTTATTTACATGCATTAGATGTTTTAACTTGATTAATCCAAAGCAGCAGCCGCATCTTCCAAGACTGTGGTGCCTCTTGGGGAAATGCATGATTTTGTGGTTCGCTGTATGCAGAAGGTGGGAACCAGACATGACCATGCTTGTGTACTGGCTGACCTCTTGGTAGCTGCAGATTACAGGGGTCATTTTAGCCACGGGCTCAATAGACTGGGTAGGTGGTTGCTCTTATTACTATCATAATTGCTTTAAGTAGATGAGGATGACAGTAACTAGACATGCTCCCCAGGGAGCTAAAGGGTAATGATTGATTGATGCATCTTATTATGTTCTTAATTACATTTATTGTTGGACTCACAGTTCATGCTGGGGGGTGGGGGATCCAAGGTGGATGGCTCCTGCATGAATGGAAAACTTCCATAGAAGCCTCAAATCTTTAGGAACTGGTGTGGATCTGCTGTCCTGGTCATGCAGGAGTATGCAGCAATGAAGGAGCTAACAGACTAGATCAACTATAGAGGGTGCATTGGATATGGGTATGGGAGAGATACTGAGAGCAATTAATGATTGCCTATTAGAGAATGACACTACAATTGATGAATCATTAAGGCTAAGATTACTGTAATTTGGCTTAAGGCTTACAGGGATGGATGAATAAGGATACATCCGGCTTGAATACTGCCAGCGTGCAACAGGAACAATGAGCACTCATACCCTTCAACATTTGCTGAGGGAGACTGAGCACCTATGGGTTTGCTCGGAGTGCAATGATGTTGATTCTAATCAACAGTAACAATTATATTTATTGTCATTGTATCCATAACTGCTCCCAGTGTCACAGCAGTTCAAGGGCAGGCTGACAGTCATCTGGGCCCCTGGGCAGAAACTGTTAGTAGCTCTTGACTACTGTCCCAAATGGATTACTGATTCTAAATTTCTAAATCCCATATTTACTATTTCTATAGCTTTTTTTTTAAAAATAACATCCTATGTTGAAAAAAGAAAAAATAACCTACTTACTTACTTAGTCGTTCCTCTTCTACTGTGAGGTGTTCAAATTTGGAAGAGAGAGTGCCATACTATCCTATCGGTTGTCTTCCTCCTGGCCTGGTTCCTTTCTAGTTCTCAGCCCTTCAAAGATTGTCTGATGTTGTCCTACCAGCAGAGTCTAGGTCATCCTGGAGGTCTGGATCCCTGGCTCTTAGTCTCCCATGCTTTTGGAAAAATAAACACAGAATAAATAGTCATTAACTGTGCACGACGTGAATATATTTCAGTGTGTGAATAAAATGTTCTACAGTTAATGTCAGCATATAAATATTTGTCGTACATCTTGTTACTAAATGTTCATATGCATGTTACAAATATTGTGCATAGTAAAATAATTTACAGATTTTCAATTTCAAACTTTACCATGTCTGTTTGCTCTCTCACTGGATTTTGTTAAGCTGGACACTCATAAAGTGGAGTTCGTGTTGTCACGATTCATTATGAAAGTCACAAACGTGCTGTTTTCGGCATAAATGATACAAGTGTCAAGATGATAAGTCTTCCAGTGTGTCAGTGGTTTCTTGTGGGCAACGTAAAAGTAAGTCTGCCACGACATTGTCTGTTCCACGAATGGATTTCACGTTGAAATTGAAAAGCTGCAAGGTGATTAAGTAACGTGCAGATCTGGAACTTATCAAGTCTTTGCTCTTGAGTGCTGTAAGAGCGCGCTGTACGGATTCCACCACAAAGTGAGTACCGAGTAGAAATCTCTGTAACTTGAGAATGGACCACACAAGTGCTAGTAATTCATGGTCCACCATGTAAAGAACTGGGTGAAGTGTTCCTGAGTAGTTCTGCATGAGCGAAGCCCCGATTCCCCTAGACGACGCATCTGTGCAAAGTATAAAAGGAATGTTTTGGGAGGTTTTATTCCTAACTTCACTGATGATATTATGCTTTTAGTCGTCTTATAATTGATTGATTGTATTCTTAGAGATGTGACTGACCTCACTATAGAAGTAAAAGCGGGTGTCGATGTGAATTGTTAAATACTTTATATTCATTGAGGGTCAGATAGATGTTTAAAGTTCTCATATGTATGCCTGGGTTTTTTCAGACGTGCATCTGAGTACAGCAATGATATTTTTTGTAATGTTATTTGTGTACGGCCGTGCACCAGTATTAAACAGGGCATGGCGCGGTATGACGCAGTGATTTGTTTAGATACGGACTATGTCCTTGAGGCAGATCCAAATAACTCGTCTTGAATAGACGTTATTGATTTTTGTGTTCTTACCCAAGTCTAGGGAAGACACAGTCATGAAATAATTATGTTCATCTGAAAGATGAAGATGTGATTCTTGAGTGATCTATACCAAGAATAGTTTATTGTCAATATTTAGCCAGAAATGGCTTTTTTTGAAGTATCTAGCCTCCGATACTTAGTCTCCTACAATGTAACTGCAGAGCTTCAGCTTGACCATCTATGTCATCTGCTAGTGCGTCCAGCTTATGCTAGGAGCTATTTTTGATCGTGATTAATTATATATATGCTCCAAGATTTTAACATGGTCATTATTGTAAACCCATGCATCATACCAATCCGTTGCCGTAGAGCTTCCGCTAACCTTGATGTGGTAGCGGCTAGTGCGGTCACTCAACGTATGTGGTGATCGTAATATTCTATGTACATTTTTTGCCATGACCATGCTGTTGAAGATTGTCTGAACTATTGTAAAGTATAGTCAAGAATAAAACATGTTGTCATCACCACAAGTACAGCTTTTATCCATTGCCAGTTGGTTATGCTGTATTGATCCATCCTCCAGAGTTACCGGGTTCCATCATTATTAAACAGATCATCAATATACGTCAAAGTAACGGCCCACAAGATATTTGCGTCATTTAGAAATACGTCGGCCACATTAGTAAGCCTGACAGGTCAGACAGTGACACTATCCTAGAGACAAAACCACACGGTAACAATATATATAAAAAGAATTATGAAGTTTTGTCCCTTTGATGCAGGTTTCCTGTAGAGATGCCAGCTACAATGGTGATTCTATGCTCCATAGGGAGCAACAAGAGAAAAGAAGAATAATTGTGACAGTCTTTGATTACAAAGCCTGTACAGATGATTGACAGGAATTGTCAAAAGGGACCTGGACATTTATTACATTTGTACATGAAATTGACCAGATGAGTTTAACTGATGTGAAAAGAACTCTCGTGTATTGATCCAATATCTTTGCAATAACTAAACAGCTGGACTGTGAACAGAATAGGATTATCCTCATTTATTCTTTAAATTCAGAATCATTAATATATTAGTGTTGATGAAACCTAGAGCATCCAAGTGACAGAGTGGTTAAGAGCGCTGATCTCTCACGGCAAAGGCGGCAGGCTCGATTCACTAAATTGGCATGCTCCTGTCTACCCAGCTGTAAATTGGTACCTGACTTGAGTTAGGGAAGGAAAAGGCAGCAAGGAAGGGAATGGGTCTTTCCCACCCCCTCACCTACCTCTTGATGCTGGACCCAGTATCGTGAAGTCTGTAACACTTCACTCCCCTATGGCAGTATCTGCTATGGGACTACCTTTACCATTTTATAGAAGTTTTTTTTTTTTCTTTTTAAAATACTTGTACGTTTGCCTCATTTTGGCACGGCCTGCGCTATTCAACCTAGAGACAGGGTCTATCAGTTAAATTAGGGTGCATGTCCAAATATAAAAGACCTTGTGGTCTGGTTGTAGGACAGACATGCAGAATTCTTCATCAAGGAGAACTTATGCAGTAGAACACTTTGAGATACAAAATGGAGCTTGTCAGGGATGCCTGTTGTCACCGTTTTTCTTCTTGCTGGCTGTAGGTTGAAGAAACCAATTGATGGCATCACAAGGCAGTCCTTGTTCTGAAAGGCAAGGTAAAAGAAATAGAAACCTAAAAACACAGAGAGAAGGAAACTGGATACTGGCTTAATAGGGATAAAGATGTTATGGAAAGACTTCAGATGGAGGGCACAGGACGGGAAGGTTTGGTGTAAAGCTGTTGATCCCCTTGCTAGATAGCAGCCATATTGTTATTACAATTATATATTTGTTTCTGGATGAAAACCTGTTTACATATTTAAGTGTTATCTGGGTATTGTTTGGCTATAAATATTTGTATGTATTAATATTTCTCAGATATGTACGTTCGTGACATAGAGAGTGGCATCTGTGTGAGTGATAAAGAGCCAGAAATTGTGAAGGAGACAGCGGCAACCGCTTTTGTAAAAGGAAACAACTTGTTAGGTTTGGCATCAATATTAGTAGATTGTGAAGTGTTTGTGCCTGTAGTGTAGTGTATTAAAATATACGCTACCAAAAATTACTGTTATACAAAGGTATTATCATCATCCTCCCTTATAGACCATAGGGTCACTATTGGAGATTCCCCCCCCCCCCCCATGAGAAAGCCTGTGCCAAAACACAAACTCTTGCAGCCGTGGTTGTTGCAGCAATCTGTTTTATGTGATGAGGTTGCCATCCCTGTGCACAACATAATATTAGTTACATTTGACGACAACATGCCTGAGGGAGCTGTAGTACTTTTCTTTTGTTATTTCAGAGACCTCCAGTAATTACACGAGGTAGAGTATCAGATATGGTTGGTTGTTATTTCAGAGACCTCCAGTAATTACATGGGGTAGAGTATCAGATATGGTTGGTTGTTATTTCAGAGACCTCCAGTAATTACATGGGGCAGAGTATCAGATATGGTTGGTTGTTATTTCAGAGACCTC
This sequence comes from Oreohelix idahoensis, assembly GCA_024509875.1. Taxonomy (NCBI): domain Eukaryota; kingdom Metazoa; phylum Mollusca; class Gastropoda; order Stylommatophora; family Oreohelicidae; genus Oreohelix; species Oreohelix idahoensis. Next base: position 1,063,283 of record JAMPIV010005219.1, on the reverse strand, counting down.
CAGTAATTACACGAGGTAGAGTATCAGATATGGTTGGTTGTTATTTCAGAGACCTCCAGTAATTACATGGGGTAGAGTATCAGATATGGTTGGTTGTTATTTCAGAGACCTCCAGTAATTACACGGGGTAGAGTATCAGATATGGTTGGTTGTTATTTCAGAGACCTCCAGTAATTACACGAGGTAGAGTATCAGATATGGTTGGTTGTTATTTCAGAGACCTCCAGTAATTACACGGGGTAGAGTATCAGATATGGTTGGTTGTTATTTCAGAGACCTCCAGTAATTACATGGGGTAGAGTATCAGATATGGTTGGTTGTTATTTCAGAGACCTCCAGTAATTACACAGGGTAGAGTATCAGATATGGTTGGTTGTTGTTTCAGAGACCTCCAGTAATTACACGGGGCAGAGTATCAGATATGGTTGGTTGTTATTTCAGAAGATTGTGTGAGATTAACACAGTTAAAAGTATTCAGACCACACACTGTACACACTAGTCCACACAATCTCAAATTGAAGCTGGCAAATTCTACAGCATGCTTGTGTGTTACTGGACCACGAAAAGGGATCAAAGTATAGTAACAGTGTAATGTACCAAGCATGTCATAGAAAGTGAATAAGCAGGGTTGGGCTTAGGGCTGGCTGGCCCAATCCTGTAGGAACTTAAGTCAAAAATCTTAATCAACGTAAAAAAATCAATTCAAAGCAAGTAGTTCAGGTAATAATTCAGCACAGGAAGGAGGTCTATGATACTATTCACAGACATTCAAAAGGACTGCTGGCTCATCTATTTTCTTCTAGAACAATTTCTGAATTAGGCACTTAGAACGTTTGCAACACTAAGAGAACATGGGAAAACTGCACAGGTGGCAGCAGAAATTATGAATTATAAACTTGATATCCTGAGACTCAGCAAAACAGGATGGAAGAGAATGGAACAAAATTAAGTTGAATACTGGAGGGATACTCCTATCCTCAAGATATCGGAATAAGCGAACCTCAGAAGAAGAGTGAAGGTGCGTGTTGGCTCTAATGCTGTTGAAGGAAGAAAGCATAGAAGGCACTCATTGAATAGGAAGCAGTGGGGCCCAGCCTAACTTCAGCAATATAAAACTACCAAAAGGAAAATAAAGATGAATATCATCCATTTTGTTTTTTGCACCACTTAATGAAAAGAAAGAATCTGTCGAAAAATAATTTCACAACAGACTTCAAAAAGTCATGGATAAAAGGAGAAGGAAAGATATTACAATACTGATGGATGACCTAAGTGTTAGCAAATAGTTCAGGGGTCGGAAAACTATGGCTTTCTGTAACACCAATGATATATCAACCTATTGAATCAATGATCCATTTCTTATAATGTCACAGCAACTGGAGAATAGAGTTAAATTTACATTGTTTTTGACACTTTTAAAACTCTGTAGGCTTTTTAAAGAATTATGAAGTTTTGTCCCTATACACAAATATTTCAGTTTAACAGTAATAATTTTTGCTCTCTCTCTGTCTGTCTGTCTCTCTTTCTAATGATATGAAACAGAAACACTGAACCCCAATTAACACATTAACTACCGAATTGAAAAACACACTGTGGCCGAATTAATTTTTTTCCCCATTTTCATCCTGTAGGTGTTTGCACAAAGTAAGCTGTAGTTTTCGTAATTGTTTACAGATTTTTATAAATTACATGTCATTTTAAAGATAAATGAATGTGCTATTACTGTAGTAAAATCTGCGAGAATAATCGCTCATTTCAGTAAGATTTTTGTCATAAAATGATAATAAATAAATCCACCCTATTGTGTCTAACGGTGATGCTCTCACACGCCAGTAACGCTGCTTTTGTGCAGTGCTAAAGCCATAGAACGATCCCACGGTAAAAATCTAACACGCGTTTTAGTTTCGGTTTCGAAAAAGTACTACCAATATTTAACATTTTGCCAGATCTGCTGCATGCATATCTGCAGCCTAGCCTTATAATTAACGATTTTGCGGAAGTGTGCCGCAAAATAACTATCTGAATTAACGTATTCTGTCAACTTTAACGCTGGTAATAAGTAGTAATCCTTACATTTTTTGGTAGTGTTACACGATACAATACAAATTATTAACGCCAATTCTTAACCCGCCACGCCAACACCCCGCCTCGCTTGACAGTCCGCCGTGCATATATACACGCTGGAGCAAAGCCAACAGAGGCAAAACACGCAGACATATTTATTGCCTCCTCGTGGTAATGTTTCTGGCGTCACAAAAACAAGTTAGTTATTTGAAAAATACATGCTGGCGAGATGAAAGAGAGGGGAAGATGGCGGTCTTGTGTAAAATTTTTATTTGACGATGACCGGTGACAAAATTGAAAATCTAAAACCATAATGAAACTGATCATAAAAATCATATGGTAGTATAGCTTAGAGTCCACCGAGCAAGAATGTGTTTTAAATAATATAATAGTCCCAGTATTAGCCAAGTTATTGAGAAAATACTAAATGTCTACGAACGCACGACCAGACAGACTGTTGTTCATGCTTGTTTTTTTCATAACGTTAGTGGGGACACCGGCTTAGAAGGGAGGCATTGAGGTAAATTCAAATTCGCTTGGGTAACAAGAGTATAGGAGGAGAGGGGAGCGGTAGGAAAATTGTTACCAAAAACTAACATCGTTTTGTATTGGCATAACTAAAGCAGACTGGCCAATCGACTACCAGACACAGAGTAGGTTTGGAATTAATTTTGTTTTTCAAAAACTGCATTTGAATTCTGATAGTCACAAGCTTTCGATTGCCAGTGCTACTAAATATTAGCAAAAAGCTTTCACTATTCATTGCCAGTTGAACAGTATTTTTTATTCAGATACGCTGAGAACAGCTGTGATAAATTTAAAAGTAAATTAAATAACTAAATAAGTATTTCACAGTCTGGACGGAGCAGAAGAAACTGAGGCCATTTCTTTGCAAAGTCAGCGTCATTTGTTTATATTTCTTGATTTGTGGTAAGAATGCTTTATGAATTTAATATGTTTAATCCCATTACCAAAGTTAGATACTGCTATTGGGAAAAAGTGAAGGACGTGCCGGGAGCAGACATTGTTGAGTCCTCACGTTGAAATGTATCTAACTAATGTATGTTGTCATGATTATGTTTGAATATTATTGTATTAGAGTATATTAGTAAGCCTCCGTGTTCCATGAACACTGTTCAACATGCCTGAAGCATTTATATTTAAAAAGAAAAAGATGAGAAAAATATATAAAAGGAAATGTGGTTACCCCACATTATATTATTGAGGAAAACTATGTAAACGTACAGTGGCGTATCTGCCATAGGGACCTGAGGGGTGGTCACAGCAAGGTGGGAGTCATGAAAAATTAGGGGGTGAGTGCACCTGAAATGCACGCGAGGCTGACCCCATACCCACGTATGAAATTAAATAAAAGAATAAGTGATCAGATGTAAAAGGCCAGGGTGTCCTTTTGTTGCAGAGGTTTTGTTTCCTGTTGCCAGCTGGTGACAGGAAACCTGAGGAGTGACGATAACGCCAAGAAGTCTCCGACACTTCATGTATGCTGTCAAGAGATAACAGCAGGAGCTTGGGCGTGTGACGTGATATCGATATTTCTGCAACTACACACTATCTTATCATTCAACAAGAAACCCCAGGTGATATGTTAAGGACCTGGGTATATCTGACAGTTTCGGTTTAAATAAACCTTGGTATTTCAAATCATACTCAGGAAGTTGATGGGGTATGATGATAATACAGATGAGAAAAATATATAAAAGGAAATGTGGTTACCCCACATTATATTATTGAGGAAAACTATGTAAACGTACAGTGGCGTATCTGCCATAGGGACCTGAGGGGTGGTCACAGCAAGGTGGGAGTCATGAAAAATTAGGGGGTGAGTGCACCTGAAATGCACGCGAGGCTGACCCCATACCCACGTATGAAATTAAATAAAAGAATAAGTGATCAGATGTAAAAGGCCAGGGTGTCCTTTTGTTGCAGAGGTTTTGTTTCCTGTTGCCAGCTGGTGACAGGAAACCTGAGGAGTGACGATAACGCCAAGAAGTCTCCGACACTTCATGTATGCTGTCAAGAGATAACAGCAGGAGCTTGGGCGTGTGACGTGATATCGATATTTCTGCAACTACACACTATCTTATCATTCAACAAGAAACCCCAGGTGATATGTTAAGGACCTGGGTATATCTGACAGTTTCGGTTTAAATAAACCTTGGTATTTCAAATCATACTCAGGAAGTTGATGGGGTATGATGATAATACAGCCCCTCATACACAGTGACTCTCCCTCTTAGAAGAATATAGGGTAAACTGTGAACATTCCAACAGGAAAGACATATATTAACTTTGTAGTTATTTGGGCAGATTGTCCACACAATTTTAGTTAATCTTTTATGTAAACTATCTTGTCCTCATTTTCAAAGACCTGTCCAAACGATATGACTGGACAGGCAAAATAAATTGTACAAAAAATTATCAAATTTTAGAAAAACTTAACCACAGGTTTTATTCACTTCCTCATAGAAACTTAAAGTGTTTTTGTGTTGTGTACCATCATTTCATTTCTTCCCTAGACACTAGGTACATCATACACCAGACACTAGAGCCAAAATAGTGACCGGGTGAGATCTAGGGAGGTAGCGTTAGGTTCCCTGCACATAATTCATCATCATCATTTATAGAGTCAGGGGCCTACATGTGCTTGACCTCACACGGTTAATACATACACGGATTTCATTCTTTTAGGATACCATCATAACCTCCCCAGCAAAATCTAACTTTGCTACAATTACAATAAGCACCATTTGTAACTCTAATAGAGATTGTTGCTATTTAACAGCCCTCCAATTGCTGAGGCAATATTTTCACAATTATAACTGCTTGCGCCCCATCTCTATCAAAATCACCATTTCAATCAATGTGCACACTGTTTTCACTCTTGTCCTCGTCGCTAGATCTATCAGTCAATTGTTGAAACAAGTTTCTAGCCTATTCAGTCATTAGACGACATGTACACGCATTTTTTGTGGTCCTATCACTAGTTGCCACAGTAAATAGTTTTACACAGTTTGGTAACTAACCCAAAACGCTGAAATATATGAACATAATATCAATTTTCCAGTGTTCTACAACAACCATGCTTTGGGAATTTGTTTTCCGGTGGCAATTTAAAATCTCGAACCAGATCAGAAAGTGTTTCAGTACATTTTTCATTCGTTTTATTACTAAAGATAGATCGACGCTCTGAGCGGCTCGCGGTCCAAATGATAGGATTTCAAAAGCCGGCCCCACCGGCTCGCGGTAGTTAATGTGTTAAGCATAGTTTTATCTTTGAGGGGGGAAAAAAAAATGTCATGCCTCTCATTAAATCCATCAAATATCTTTTGATTGTACACAATCATATTCTACAATACATGTATTCTGTTGATAAATAGATTTATGCAGACGCTGTTTTCTGATCTTGTAAATATCCTTGATTTTACCATGTCCTCGTGGCCAGTGAGACCTAAAAAATATTTAGTTTCTGACCGTTCTTAAAAGAATTTTGCTGACCCCTACAATAGGCAACAGCAGCTTTGAACAGATCATTGAAAAACATGGGTTTGGGATAATGATCTAAAAGGGAGAAATAGTTATGACCATACATTAAATTAAGACTAGTTTGAAAACTGATTTAATAAGATTTAAAAGCTATAATTTATAATTATACCTACCACCAGACAATATTTCACATTTTGCTCATGATATTACTACCGCTGGATGAAAGCACTTATTTTGTCACCTAACTGCCCCTTTGATTGAACATGTCTAGACTAACTCCAACACAATTAAGCTTATAATTACTCTCTTCCTTCTGTCAGCTTTCACAAAGCCATTTTAAGGTAGAAGGATACCCAAAAATGTTTAAAAAAAATAAAAATCCAATAATTTTCATTTTCATGCTTGAAATCATCGTCAACATGTTCTTGTACTAAAAATAATTCATAGAAGCTTAGAGATACTCTGGTTTGATAGGAATCAGTGTTTTTCTACACACACCCCCTTGAGTGATTTGCATAGCAACCAATGTTTATAGTTGGTTACCATATGAATAATGACCCAACATGAAGGTGCGTAATTGTAAAACTGCAAAATTATATATATACTGAGACAACAGGAAAAAGATATTTATAATTTTTCCACGGGGAATTAATCAATGATTTCTTATGAATTTTTCAAAAGTGTGTGTCTAGAAAGCTTTGATCGTAAATTTCAACATTTGTTACATGCATTGTGCATTTTCACCAACATCAACTCTATTTATTGCTAGTTTTATACTGATTCTGTATAATAGTAGTTAGCAGAGCTTCTTTTGTTCACAATGGGAAATAAGACAAAGACTGGGAGGCGTGTACACCAATAAACCGTTGCCTGAAAATGAGACACCTATTGTCGATAGTGACGCTATAAAGCCTCTGTGCTCCTCAGCAAAGAAAATAAAGGTCATAAAGGTCCAAGAAAGTGAAGGACAAGCTAAAAATGACAACAGAGGAAATGGGTTTATCCTTATGGATGTAAAACTACTGTTTGAGTTTTTATGCGCTAACTTTAGATGTGACAAATGTTATCAGTACTCACTGACCTGTGAGATCGTCGAAGAGACTCGGAATGGCTTTTGTCATGAAATCAGTATCAAGTGCACAAACTGTGCCAATTTCAATACTTCTGATGTTTCATCTTCAGCTACTCACAAAGAAGTAAATGTACGAATGGTGGCATTTGTGCGTTCTATTGGGAAAGGCCACAGTGCATTGCAGAATTTTTCGATATACATGAACACAAGTCAACCCATGGCAAAGAAAGCATACAGGAGAACGCTGCACAGGATCTATTCAGCATGTAAGGACATTGCAATGGAAAGACCCTGAGAGCACTGAAAAGGGGATTCATAGACACTGCAGCTGCAGTAGAAGGAGACCTTTATTCAACAGGAGCTCATTAACATCAGTGTTGACTGGGACGTGACATTACAAGGTTTCAATCCCAGAACCCAGTAGCTATTCCGCCAAAGGAAAGCGCTGTAACCGCTTAGATAAACATTATGGTGTTTTGTAAGTCATACGCAACAAATAAGTTTGCTATATTTCGAGCAAAGCGCGTGCATGCAAAAATCTTGCTAATCCCAAACCGGTGTACCACGCGGCTTATGGGACAATCATGGACCAGATCGTGGGGCACTGTACGGCTCGTGTGATTGAAGAAGTTAAATATTCTTTTTTTTTTTAAACAAAGTATCTCGTTCAACCCCTGATGGGTTATAATTAGGACATATAGTGTGATAACTTCAAGACAATAAAAAGATTTCCGATATCCAAATATAGTAACTCCTTCTGCCCTCCACTCAGTCCAAATATAGTAAATCAAAACCAAAATTGCGTGAATCAATTTGTATGTGACACCCCCTTTCCACGAAACAAACAAACAGTAAAAATAAAAAAACAAATTAATACAAACAAGAAAAAAACAAAGTAAAGATATTCTTTAACAATGGCAATTACTTATCACAACCTTGCATTGTTTTTATGATTATTCCCTCTGTTTGTTTCATGTCTTACTTTCACTACCTTTTTACCAAAATTTCTGACTGCAGGACCTGTAGTTGGTAGATTTTGCATTGACACAGCAATACAGAAAGCCAAGACGGCAGGAGTCGGATGGGTTTCCGCAAATGGTAAGCTCAGTTTCATTTGTCACATGTCATATGTGTCATCATGCAGTTCCTTGGGGTCGGGTGGGTTTCTGCAAATGGTAAGCTCAGTTTCATTTGTCACATGTCATATGTGTCATCAAGCAGTTCCTTGGGGTCGGATGGGTTTCCGCAAATGGTAAGCTCAGTTTCATATGTCATATGTGTCATTATGCAGTTCCTCGGGGTCGGGTGGGTTTCCGCAAATGGTAGCTCAGTTTCATTTGTCACATGTCATATGTGTCATCATGCAGTTCCTCGGGGTCGGGTGGGTTTCCGCAAATGGTAGCTCAGTTTCATTTTCACATGTGTCATCATGCAGTTCCTTGGGGTCGGGTGGGTTTCCGCAAATGGTAGCTGAGTTTCATTTGTCACATGTGTCATCATGCAGTTCCTCTGGGTCAGGTGGGTTTCCACAAATGGTAGCTCAGTTTCATTTGTCACATGTCATCCCAGGGGTCTCCTGTGAGATGAAGAAAGAATAGGAAGGCTGCTCCCTCAGTTGTGTCATACAGGGTGGATAATGTGAGGTTGTGCATAGGGAGCTGGCATCCTCATAATGTAAAACAAATTGCTGCAAAAAAAAATCACTGCAAAAGCATGGGAAGACTGTGTGCAGGTTTCCTGCAAGGGGGCCAGCTGCAATGGTGGCTCCATGCTCGATACGGAGCTAAAAGGAAAAATAATATGTATGATTGAGTATCATGGAAAGAACTTAAGCTGATGGCACAGGACAGGAAGACTTGGCATGTGTTTGTTGAAGGCCTATGCTCCTCTGGGAGCTAAAGGGTATTGATTGAGTTTCATGGAATAAATCCCAGATGTTCAATTTTTTAAAGTGACTTTTGTGATCACCATACCTACCTGTATAGGCTTATTCATGTCTCGTATGTTGCACCATCTACACGTATATCATATTCACACACCGTATGTTTGTGTTATTTATAATCTTCATTTTCATTTTTCACCATTAAGCTATTTTTATAATTAATAAAAAAGTTGCTGAATTATAGCTAGATTAATTGAAATTTAAAAATAAAAAATATATCTAACAAACTAGCAGTAAGCTATAGTAATAAATTTAAGATGTTACATAATAAAACTCTTGAATGTAAATTTTCAATAATTTTTTTTTCCGATAAAAATTGTGATCTATACAGGCTCTAACCATTTTGGAATAGCTGGCTGGTATGCTATGAGAGCAATGGAACAAGGCTTTATCGTAAGTGCTTCGGTGTTTACACATTAGTAGATTCCTTCTAAGACATTTTAACTGGTCCTTTTCTATTCAGGTCTGTCATGGTGTGTTTTATTAAGATTTGAGTTCATTATTTAAAAAAATTTTTGCTATTATATTGGACTTTTAATTTGTTTCATTTACATATAATATGATAAGTTTTTCTTACGTTAAGTTAGGGCATGTTTAAGATATTTAGAACACATTGTATGATCTCCAATTGAGATTGTTTTCTGTTTAGTGTATAAACATTATTACATGTTCAATATTTAACCAAGAGATGTTAAGAATTTCATGCTGCTATTGTGTGAATTCCAGAGTTAGATCACAAAAATTCTGAAGCACCTCCACATAGTGCATCCTGGGAACAGGCAACCTTTAATTTGCCTGGACAACATGTCAGGATTGACCAGCCACACCAGAGTGGCCCAGCATCACAACTCTCCCTGCAGTGAAGCATGTTGAGAATCCAGCATTGCACATTAAGATTGGGGGGAGTCATTTGAATCCCAGACTTAACTCCAGCTTTTATCTGAATGCAGGAGGATCTCACAGTGTTATAGGTGGCAGGCAAGGGGAGCTGATGGGTGATTCCTTAAGAGAGCCCAGAACCAGAGCACAGTATTTTAGCCTTACACTTTTGGAGAGCCTTGCTTCCCCCATGGATGGTGGGGAATACACAGTATGCCACACTCCTCCTCCCTTCCAGCTTGAAACAAGATGTGAGGGTCCTTTAAATGTATGCCTAACCAGAATTGAATACCCAGAAAATTAACTGAAGCTTAAGACTCAGCTTGACAAGTTTTAGAATGGCAGAAAAGCCACATGAAAAGCCTACATCTACAATGTAGCACCATGGCATAATTATCAGTTGTGTGTCTTGTTCTTCAATAAAAATAAAATTATTGAATATTATCAGCTTTATTGAATGATAATTGCTTGAAAGATAATTGCTCTTGGTGGAATTTCATTACAGTTGTAAAATTACGCTACTATTTCTTTCTTTCCTGGTAACTCGCTGGCAGCCCATTGCTTGCAGACTGGTACTGTTCTCATACCATCTCTTTCAGATGATAATTTATTTATTTAATATATCTTAAGTCATAAAGTTTCTAACATATCTTCAGTAGGATATAAGTTATTAAGCTTGACTTTTGAATCATCATTTTTGCCATGCGATATGAATGCCTATTTTACATGTCTACAATGCTATTCTTTGATAAAGTAATTGCCATGCGTTATGAATAGCCTGTTTTACATGTCTGCAATGTTATGCTTTGATAAAATATTTTCTCAGTGTAATGAATTGCCTGTTTTAAATGTCAACTTGCTATGATTTGATAAAGTAAGTTGCCATATTCATTTGCTGATGCATTCTATGCAGGGTTTGGCTTTCACAAACACATCTCCTCTGATGGTGCCAACTAGAGCCAAAACAGTACGTAAATTTTGAATTACTGTGTTTGCCAGCCTATAAGAGGCATGGGCATATATGATGCATCCCTTTTCCATGGACATTTTTTGGGAAAAAATCATTTTAGTACATCTCATCATACATTATTTGAAAAAAAATTGAAGTAATTTTCAGGGAATTGGTATGTTAAAAAAATAACCTATTAAGGAAAGAAATGTAGATTTACATTAAAGGTTTTAATCTTCATCCTCAAAACCCAGAAAATCATCATCTTCAGAGCTAGGTAAATCATCTCATGAAATCTCTTCTGTGTCAGAAACTGAGTCATCACTGTCTTTAAACAATAAATTATCCTCAATACCGTCAAGGGTATTACTAATGAGACTTTTCTTAAATGATTGAACAACTATCCCCACTTTCACTGCATCCCACAACGTTTTAACCCATTCACACACTATCAAAATAGTAGGCCTCTTCCTTCTTAATATGGGTTATCACTGAATGTCCAGAACTATTTTGTTTAATTTCTACCCTCAAGTAACTGTTTACTTTATCAGTGACATCCTCCTTTCTTCATTATTTTTTCTTCCCCAGTTGTCGTTACTTTTTTTTTTGGGTCCAGTTTTCGAGAATATCTGATTAAAAATTATTGAACTCTGTTGCCATGGGTGATTCCCGTGGGTGATTCCCGGGGATTTCTGATGAGACAAAGAAAGAATACGACTACTACACCCTCAGGAATATCGTGTATGGTGACTAATATGAGGTTGTGTATGGGGCTGGCAATTGTGTCGTGTAAAACAAATTGGTACAGAAACCACTGCTGTAAGAGCATGTGAATGTTTGGTGCAGGCTTCCTGCAAAGGGACCAGCTGCAATGGTAACCCCATGCTCCATAAGAAGCGAAAAGAAAAATGATTTGTACTCTATGACCCTTGATTTACTTCCTTTTCCTGTTTATAGTTGCTATATTTTGAGATGATATTATTTCATCGCTGGACATAACTTTCACAGCAGGCCATGTTTCTCATTTATTTACTTCGATTCTTTGCTGTTATTGTACTTACTTTCTTTGTGTTATTTCTGTCTTGTTTAGTATTTTTACTTCTTAATTAAGTAATATATTTTCCATGGATCTGATTGTCATAGTTTTTCTATATTTTTCATACTTGTTTTCTGTTTGTGACTGTGGCTGACAATGGTAATCCAGAAACGTCCTGTAATTTCTAGCGTATTGTCTATTTGTAAAACTGACTCTAATGCAGGTGTCCTTCAACTTTTAATAAACAAGAGACCATATTTTCCCAGCTTCTTGTTATGTGCGAGAAAGGTTCACTGTTATATGATTCTATGCAATTTTAATGGGAATCTATTAACGGTTTGTGCTGTGATTGTGGAAACTTATGGGTCTACTTGGGAATTATGAAATTGAGAAGATCACTGTCACATTTAGTTTTGCCATAGGCATTGTGCTGGGCAGATCTGTTTGTTGTGATTGCACCCTGATTTCATCTTATTGACCTGATTTTGACATTTTTACCCCAATTTTCTACACCAAATAATATTCAAAATGCATAAAATAATCATTCTGTTAATGTTTATGTTCATGTCTGATTTAGTAACATGATTTCAATGTGGCAAAAGTGCATTTTGAGACATTATATTTTACGTGTTTACACACAACCTTTTTTTCTCTATATGTAAATGTATTCAGTATATGCAATTTCATTTTATGCCATGTTTTTTGCAGAAAATAACCCTTGCATTAATCGAGGAAAGCCTGTAACATTTTTCATTTTTTAAAACTCTCTGTTATCGGATTTACAACAAGCAACCCCTTTCATCATTTATACATATTTTATCTACAGCCAACTTTGGGTACAAATCCTTTAGCATGTGCTGCTGCTGCAAACAATGGAGACAGCTTTGTACTTGATATGGCTACCACAGCAGTAGCCTTGGGAAAGGTCAGACATTAATGTGCTTCATGTTATGAATATAATGCATCATCATCATTATTTACGCTTATCTTTAATGTGGGCTTATCATCTGTTTTGCTAATTATCATAGTTTTTGTTTTCTCAATATTAATGTCGAGTCCATATTCATGACTTATACTGTTCACTTGCTTCACTAGTTCTTGTAACTCCTGTTCGCTTTCAGCTAACAACATGGTATCATCTGCATATCTAAGGTTGTTTATTGACCTTCCACTGATGTTCAGTCCTGATATTTCCTGTATCTGTTTGAAAATAGGCAGGGGGACAGCACACAACCTTGTCTGACACCTCTTTTTATGTCTATGTATGGTGAATAATTCCTTCCAGATCTTACTGTGGCAGTTTGCTCTCAATAAAGGTTACTGAGTATATAATGCAACTTGTCTGTAAATTTCCATTTCATTAACCCAGATAATCTCAACAGCAGGTTAGTTGGCATTACTGAAAATGTGTTGTAAATGCACAGTGTTAGTTTATATCCATTTTATGAATGCAAGGATTAGTCAGTCATACACTTGAAAGAAAATATGTATAATAATACAGTAACAGAAAAAAATATGTAGCATGATGTAGCACAATAAAAAGTAACAAAGAGCACTAACGTTTTATTTTTTAAATCACTAAGTACTTTATTTTACGCCACTAGGCGTGGTGGAAACAGTGATAGATTGATCAATTTGTTGTTGCCCTAAGACGCCACTAGGCGTACTGGCCACATACTGCTTTGCCGGTTGATGGCTAAGGATGGAAGAAGAAGAAGAAGAAGAAGTACTTTATTTTACTTGTTATATGGCAACATCATCCTGAAAATATAATAAAAATACTGGAAAGTTACAACCACACAATTTATCACGATTGACCATACTTGCCAAATTCTATATCACAAACATCTAACATGGAAAATGATTTTGCATTTAAGCAAAAATACATAAAAATCACAAAAAATGTAATAATTGATTACAATGTGTTTGTTTCTTCAGTTTATTGATTTGAATTTTTAAACCTTTAAATTGATTAATCAATTAATTAATAATTAAAGATCCCAGCACTAATGTGTGGGTGTGTATGCGTGTATATATATGTGTATATCGTCATTACCCCTGAGCTCACTTGCTTCTCGCTGCAAAGCTACCAGGTTTCAGGTTCAGAATCTGGTGGCATCACGCTAGCATCTACCCAGCTGTAAATGGGTAACTGACTGTTCTCTTAGTTAGGGAAGGCAAAGACAGTGTGGGAGGGAACTGTTCACCCCACCTCATAAAGCTGGACCTACTACAGTGAAGCCGATAACACTTTTATTTTGCATTATTATTCTTCCTTCTTCCTCTGCCTCTTCTCTTTCCTTATTGGTGCGTACTTTCTTATGTTTAAAAATTGAGAATGTTGTGCCACTTCATACTATCCTCTCCCATTAAATAAACATGGCGATGACATTTGACCCATGACACAAAGTGTTGACGCCATCATTTTTGGTCGGTGTTCTAAAGAGTTTCTCGAAGCAGCAACGCTCCTTTAGTTAGTGAATTAATGTTTACAAATATATTTCTTTCTGTTCCAGCATTGACATTTCCACTTCTAACAGTCATGAATAATTTATTCAGGAGGAAATAAACATGAAAGAGTAGGCAATAATATTAGATGCAGAAAGAGAGGGATTTTGGGCAATATCAGATCGAGTCCTGTTAGGTAAATTGATTGGCAGACCAATTGATATCAATTTTATACAAAAAATATGCCTCAGAAGCAGATAGCACAGAAAAAGAAATTGACAGATTTTATAGTGAACTTGAGATGGCAATGACTCACTGTAAATCTCATGAGACAACTGTTATACTTGGAGACTTCAATGCAAAAGTTGGAAATGAAAAAGTTGACTGGTGGTTATGGCCTAGGAGAAAGAAATGAGAGAGGTGACAGACTGTTAAAGTGGCAAGACCACATGATATGAAAGTAGGAAACACCTAGTTTCATACCTGTCACCCTCCTGAGATAAAAACTTGTACAGAATACCAATAAAAAGCTGTACAAAGTAAACAAACCTGTACGCAATACTATTAAAAACCTTAAGAAGTAAAAAAAACCTTACACAACAGTTTGTAATACAGAAGATGAACAGTTTAAAAAAGTTAAAAATACAACAAATGTACACAATTTTAGCTAAAATTAACAATTTAAAATCATACTTTAAAAAACCTGTACAAACTTACTGTTATGCAGGAGATTTAGAAACAGTTTGAAATTCATGAAAACTTGGCCAGGAGCAGAATGCAACAGCGACCATGTACCAGTTATAGGAAAACTTAGAATAAAATTTATAAAGTAAACCGAGCTTCAAACAACATCAAGTTAAACTTAGCCTTACTTAAATCAGATAAGGATATGAATGAAAGATGCATTACAGTATAGAATAGTTACAATGCAACAGAAAAAAATACAGAGTATAGATGAACAGTGGGGAATGCTAAAGGAATCAATACATCAAACATCAAAAGAAATTGTACCAGAAGTAAAGAGGACTGCAAAGAAAAAATGGATAACAGATGAAATTTCAAAACTGATGGATGCAAGAAGGAAGAAGAAGCAAGACAAAGAAGATTATGACAGACAAAAGGAAATAGTAAACAAATGTAAAAGAGCAAAAGAAGCATGGCTAAACCAGATGTGCGGAGAGCTTGAAGTGCCGCACAAAAAAAGACACAAAATCTATGTACAAGCAAATAAATTAGTTAACAGGCAGAAGGACACAAACAGTCACTGGCTGTTTGAAATCAAAGGAAGGAACATTGTTAATGGGTCATGAGAACATGATAGATAGGTGGACAGAATACATCAAGGAGCTGTATGATGATGAAAGACCAGATTTGAATGACCAGGACAGTTGTGAAGCAATACTTTTGGCAGAGGTAGAGGATGCCATGCCCCACATGAAGAAAGGCAAAGCACATGGACCAGATAATGTAACAGTAGAGGAAATGAAAGCTTTGGGAGAATTTAGAGTAGAAGTTATAACAAAACTCTTAAATGACATCTACAACAGAGTATTTCATGCAAACGGTTCTTTGTCAATGGGAGTAAGAAAGTGAGTTCTTCAGTGTTATATAGAACCAATCCTGACATATGGGAGTGAGTCATGGACAGTTAGTAAACAAGTAAGGAAAGCACTAGAGGCCACAGAGATGTGGTTTTACAGAAGAATGTTAAAAATACCATGGATAGACATATGAGTTATGAGGATGTCCTGAAAGAGGCCAATGTGCAAAGGAAACTTATTTCACAAGCTAGAAAGAAGCAATCCACTTTTTTGGGCATGTTATGAGAAGAGGAAAGCTGGAATAACAGGTAAGATTGAAGGAAAAAGAGATAGACGAAGACAAAGAGAGCAAATACTGGACAGTTTGACATCATGGCATGGAAGGAGGTCAACAACAGCACTGATAAATTGTACTGGAAACAGGAAGTTGTGGAGAGACATGATTTCCTATGCCACTAGGCATAGTACTTGAAGAAGAACAATCATGACCTGTTTTAACCTCCAGCATTGCCCATTACGCTTCTAACAACATCCATTTTTTCTACATCATACATTCTGTAACAAAGTTAGTGACTGGTCAGTAAAACAGCTGGACTTCACATTTTTAAACACTCAACAAAATAGCTGAACTTAAAAGATTTTTAACCTCTCAACAAAACAATTGGACTTCAGATTTTTACCCTCTCAACAAAACAGTTGGACTTAAGATTGTTAACCTCTCAGTAAAACAACTGAACTTAAGATTGTTAACCTGTCAGTAAAACAGCTGAACTTATGATTGCTAACCTGTCAGTAAAACAGCTGGACTTACTTGTTAACCTGTCAGTAAAACAGCTCGACTTACTTGTTAACCTGTCAGTAAAACAGCTGGACTTACTTGTTAACCTGTCAGTAAAACAGCTGGACTTACTTGTTAACCTGTCAGTAGAATAGCTGGACTTACTTGTTAACCTGTCAGTAGAACAGCTGGACTTACTTGTTAACCTGTCAGTAGAACAGCTGGACTTACTTGTTAACCTGTCAGTAGAACAGCTGGACTTACTTGTTAACCTGTCAGTAGAACAGCTGGACTTACTTGTTAACCTGTCAGTAGAACAGCTGGACTTACTTGTTAACCTCTCAGTAAAACAGCTGGACTTCAGGTATTTGGTGTTAAGTGTTTAAAAAGAAAAAAAAAAGCATCTATCCAGATGATATGAAGACTCTCACAGTAATTGCTGTTCACAGGTTAATTTCTTCTTCTTTTTCGTACACTCTCAGAGATGTCTACTTGAATGTTTTAAAAGAAAGCAATAGTCAGCTTGAGGCTATTTGCATCTCAGTAGAGATTTTCCATGAATGGTACTGGTGTCAGCCATATGCGCTTTCTCTGTTCCACATATGTTAGGCATCTTTGAAGCAATGTTCAGCCAGTAATTCTTGCCCTTTGCCTCTGTGTAGCCCAGTGGGAATCAATGGGGTTAACGGCATTTTGCTTACTTTTTAAATGACGTCATCATCAACTGGCATATGTTGCACTATTTCATTAGGCCTGTGGCCCAGTACATCCGATTTAAACAGGCATTTATGTCGGGTTGCATTCCTTAGCCTTTTAACTGTCCCCAGCCTACCTGCAAGGCAGTAGTGTGGTCTCTCAGTTTGTCTGGTTTAAAAAAAAAAAATGTAGAAAATCACTATCAAAAGTGAAGTTGCCATATTGGCAAGGGGAGATCACTCCGGTCCTTATTATAAAGTTTATCATTGGCATTTTACATTCTAAAAACAGCAGTTTCAGATGAGATGTTACAGAGAATTAGCAGGTTTGCTTTAAAATGATGTAGATGATTTAAAGCACAGCATGATAATAAAACAGAAAGATACAGCCTTTCATAAATGGTTGCTTGCACAGAATAGAAGGATTGACATTGTATGACAAGATCACCAAAGTGGAACTGATGGAAAGAATGAGACAAAATAAAGTTAAACTGTCCTATTCATTCATTTGAGCGTCCGATTGACAGAGCAGTTAGAGCACTGGTCTGTCCCGGCAAAGGTGCCGGGTTCGATTCACGGTATGAACACACTTCAGTCTACCCAGCTATAAATGGGTACCAGACTGCGCTTGAGTTAGGGAAGGAAAAGACAGCGAGGAAGGGAACTGGTCACCCCCACCTCTCGGTGCTGGACCTAGTATGGTGAAATCTTTAACACTTCACTCCCCTACAGCAGTATCCGCTACGGGACTACCTTTTTTTTTTTATTTATTCATTTAATTAGTACAACACTGTTGTTATTGTTGATAGAATCAACGTCATTGCACTCTGGGCAAACCCATAGGTGCTCAGTCTCCCTCAGCAAATGTTGAAGGGTATGAATGCTAATTGTTCCTGTTGCACGCTGGTTGTATACACGCCGGATGCATCCTCTCATACGTCCATCCCTGCTGGTTTTACGTTTGATGCCAAATGCTGATTGCTCAGTCTCTTCATTTCCTACAGTCCCAGATGTCTCGAGTCAGCTGTGTCTTCAATCTGTTTCCATGCCACGCGGTCAGTTTGTTGAGACGTTACTCTTTCTATCTCTCTTCCTCTTCTTCTCTTTAAGTTGAAATTACCATCTTTTAGCACAGTCTCTAATTTTTCTGTCCTCATGACGTGTCCAGGGAACTCAAACTGTCTGTCCTTTATGTGAGGAAAGGGGAGATGATAACACTAACCTTTATTTTACTCTGTGTTTTACTTTATATGTGCTTCTATTTCATTATATCCCCTCAATGCTGCACTGTGTTCCCAAGATGTATTCTGGACTGTTGTCAGATCTTTTTCATCTATCTCGAATGTAGTAAGCATTTTTATCTTTTCTATATGTCTTGGTCTGTCAAATACCTTTGAGTAAGTTATTGAAGCACAATTACAGCTCTTTTATCCAC
The DNA here is from genome assembly GCA_024509875.1 of Oreohelix idahoensis. Classification (NCBI taxonomy): domain Eukaryota; kingdom Metazoa; phylum Mollusca; class Gastropoda; order Stylommatophora; family Oreohelicidae; genus Oreohelix; species Oreohelix idahoensis. The sequence goes on along the minus strand of JAMPIV010005219.1, from coordinate 1,044,940 downwards.
TTCTGCTGAGCAATCTCCTGTTGTTCTCAACATCAATATAGCAGTTGTAGTTCATTTTCCTTCATTAAATCTATAAATAAATAAATAAAGGTAATTAACGGCCACTTGTTGGACAGAAAGGATACCAGACAACAGAAAGTGATAGGCTTACCTGCAATTGAACCAAGGACCATCCAAACGGCGCCTCAGTAAACAACCAATCAGCATAACTAGACTTACCCTCAGTAAACATCCAACCTGTATAACAAGTAATACCCTCAGTAAACAATCAGCCAGCATAACCAGACGTACTGTCAGTAAACAACCAACCAACATAACCAGACATACCCTCAGTAAACATCTAACCAGCATAACCAGACATACCCTTAGTAAACAACCAACCAGTATAACCAGACATACCATCAGTAATCAAACAACCAGCATAACCAGACATAACCTCAGTAAGCAGCAACCAGTATAACCATACATACCCTCAGTAAACAACCTACCAGCATAACCAGACATACCCTCAGTAAACAACCAACCAGATATACTCTCAGCAACCAACCAGCATAAGCAGTCATACCCTCAGTAAGTAAACAACCAACCAGCATATCCAAACATACCCTTTAAAAAATGAATCAGCATAACCAAATATACCTTCAGTAAACATCCAACCAGCATAACCAGACATATCCTCAGTCATCAACCAACCAGCATAACCAGATAATAATAAAAATAGTTGCCCATCGCAAGCGAAGATGGCGACATCTTCAGACTTAAGTTTTGACACTTCTGTGCCGTGATCTCATGTGGCTAATTAGTCCACATATGGGGCACACATGGTTAGAGTCTATAGTAGTGTTGCTGTGCATTCTGACCTTTCTTGCAGCACGCTTGCCTTCTGCCTTATCAGCTAAATTCTGTCCTGCATTGCGTGCGCCTTGAGTAATGTTTGTCTGCCAGGCAGAGCGATCCTGTGCTATAGTCTCCCAGGAGGAGACATCAATTTTGAAGTTGCTCAACGCTGCTTTCAGTGTGTCTTTGAAGCATTTCTTTTGTCTCCCTACTGTTCACTTACCCATGGAGAGTTCACTGTACATCAACTGCATAACCAGATATACCTTCAGTAAGCAGCCAACCAGTATAGCCAGACATACCCTCAATAAACATGACTACCTTTAAACACAAGGAGATAAGGTGTATAAAACGACCACAGACATCACTATACAGACAACATAGAGTAAGTATAGAGTGTAGAAGCTGATCCAGTATATATATATTATAGATAAATTTATTTACACACAGAAATCATTAAAGTTCATCATACATCAAATCGAAAAATTAGCGTGCACTGTTGCACGGCCTGGAAAAAACAAAGTAACAAGTACATTGATAGACACTAGAAAAAAAAAACCCCAAATCACGTTCACTCTTTCTGTCACCCTGCTGAGGAACAATAAAATGATTAGTGATTAAAAATAACTCTACTATTGTGGGGGCTGTCCACTTTAGCCTCCACTCTCTAACAAAATAAGATTCTACTGTCTCAGTCTGGTTGACTCTTCCTCAACGAAACTTCTACACAGCTTCCAACAAGGTAGGCGATATGCGCTGGAAATGCTAAAAATAATAGACTTGGAGTAACACAATGGCTCAGTGTCTATCCGTCGAGTGGATACTGAACAGACCCTACTGGTCCTGCCTATTTTCTCCCTCCTCTCTCTCTCCCTCTCTCCTTCTGATCTCAGTGTCTCTCTAATACTCGACGACTGATGATGCAGCATCTCCGTTACGCTCTACTCTCGTTACCTTCAAGACCCAGGTATGGTAACCCTATCACCTGTTCCTGAATCTGGGGAGGATGATGATGAAGTTCTGGCATCAAGCATGAGGTACTTGATTAACTGTCGACAAACTTCTCTGCTGCTGAATAGCTTCCCTCTTTTAACCCACTCCGGAGTTAGAGGAAAAACACAGCCTTGATTTCCGGCTGTACGCAATTGAAACCAGTCTCGCTGCAGAATTGAACTTCACTGCAATAGACCATTTAGGTTATGTTCTTTTGCTCCTGACTATAACTCGAGTACTCTGACCCTGAGATATGTCTTTTTGCCGTGGATAATTTTATTTGACAAAATTATGCTCCCCCCACTGTTTCGCCGTGACTCAGACAAAACACCATGCTGAAAACCATAATGGAAGGAGGAGTTGTAGGCAGACTTGTAAGAGGAACTCAATGTTGTAAGTGGGAAGATAGTATCAAGAGATGGACGGGAAAGAGCCAATCAGAGTGCACCGTGAAGACAAGAGACAGCACATGTTGGAGATCCATTGCAGCCGACCTTCAATGTGCAGATGGCAGCTGATGATGATGGCAGCATTCCCCATGTTAAAAAACTGCCCTTTTCTCACCAAACTTGCAATCTGTTATAGAAAAACCATGCATTCACAGTCACAAGTAAATTACACACTGATTGAAATAACACCCATTTCTTCCCATCTGTCAGTGGTATTTGTTTCAGAAAAATTCATGCCTGTTATTTTAACAAAATTTCAAGAATTTCCCCCCTTTTATATTAATAGAATTCATGTAGCTAAGTATAAATAATTACCTACATCTCATATATTTAGCCAGGGTAGCATCATTGCACATCATAGACTTTGTGTGTCATTGATTTACTTCTGATTGACAATGGAAATAAACACAAAAGAATGAGTGCCATCGTCAGGACATGTAGCAGAATGAGCACAACATAATTATTTCCCACCATGTTTAGGGAGCCGTGGCAGCGCAGTGGTTAGTGCACTGGCTTCCTAGCTCGGTGGTCCATGGTTCGATCCCCAGTTGAGGTGGGATTTTTTAGACCGCAAATGTCTCCAGGGTTGACCCAGCCTCATGAATTGGGTACCAGAGCAACTCTGGGAAGATAAAGGCGGCCGGCAATATGCTGACCACATCACCCCTAGTGTGCCGATGGTCAAGAAAATATAGGCCTAACACCATATTCCCAATATGCCTTAATGGGCATGAGACAGGATCCTTTACCTATGTTTAGGTGGGTGACTTGCTTGTGTGATGTTAATTCTGTAAAACCAGCAACATCCTATCAAAGTGGTTTAGGAAACATCAGATTACTTGGATTTTTCTTTTTTTTTTGCATCCTCATCTTCAAGTTGCACAGGTTTGTTGTGCATGATACGGTATTTAAATTATTGAGTGCACATGGCATTAATGTTGAATGTGTTGAAAGCTGTACTTTGTTCCAGAAAAAAAAAACAGAACAAAACAAAACTAACAAACACATACATACACATATGTCACCCCTAAGGTGCCGATGGTCAAGAAAATATTGGCCTAACACCATATTCCCACCATATATTTACATACATACACATAGGAAGAAGATGGTTTTTGCCATATGAAAAGACATAACACCTTGCTGAAAACTGTAATGGAAGGAAGAGCTGAAGGCAGACTTGCAAGAGAGAGACAGCATTGTAAGTGGGAAGATAATATCAAGAGATGGATAGGAAAGAGTCTATGAGAGTGCAACATCAAGACAAGAGACAGAAGACATTGGAGATACATTGCTTCTGACCTTCGATGTGAAGATGGTAGCTATTGATGATGACAGTGTGTGATGTTAATTCAGTAAAATTAGGAGCAGCCAATCAGAGTGATGTATGAAACATCAAATAACTTTGTTTTTTTATGCATCTTCAAATAGCAAAAGTTTGTTGAGCTTGATATACGAGGTGTGTTCAAATGAAACCCGTCCCAGTGGCTTTATAACAAATATATGTAAGGTACATCAGCAGGAGTCATCATCATGTGACATATTCTTTCCAGAACGTTGTCTCCATTACAGCTGCTCTGAACGCATCACGATTCTGGGCAAGTCGACCTGCATCAGCCAAAGACAAGTTCAGACTCTCTGTGATGTCCTGGGTCCACCGTCGTCTAGGTCGACCCCTTCCCCTTTTTCCAGGGACCATGCCTTCCATCACTGTTTTTTCCAGACTATTATGTCTTTTTATATGACCGAAAAATTTCAGCTTCCTTATTGCGATGGTATTTAGGAGCCAATGTTCCTGTACGTTTAGTGAGTGCATTACTTCTCTGTTGGTCTTTTTTTCTGTCCAGGGTATTCTCAACATCCTTCTGTAGCATTTCATTTCGAATGATGTAATCTTTTTTGCAACTGTTTTATTGAGTGTCCAAGTCTCGCAGCCGTATGTTGCTACTGGGAATATACATGCTCTGATCAGTTGTAACTTTGTTTCTTTGCTTGTGCCTTGCCATAGGTTTTTCATCTGTATTAGCTTATGTGAAGCAATTGCAAGTCTTCTTTTAATTTCTACTGCACAGTCGCCAGAGCTGTTAATGATTGATCCTAAGTATTCGAATTCATTGACACTTTCCAGTTCTTCGTTATCAATTTCAATTTCTGGTTTGGTCTTTACTTTGTCTGTTGTCAATACTTTGGTCTTCTTGGTGTTTAGGTATAGATTCTGGGCCTCGCTGTGTTTTTTGGTGGACAGAAGTAATTGTTCAAGTCCTTTTGGGTTGGTCGATAGGAGGACTGTGTCGTCAGCATATCTGATTTCCGGGATCTGGTACCCGCCGATGTTAAATGAGTCAAACTCTGTGTGTTCTTGGTCATCTCTTACGTTTCTCATGATATTCTGGGCATAAATGTTAAACAGGTAAGGGGAAAGGGTACTTCAAACCATTCTGATGTTTCCCCCTCTATTCTTACGGCTGCCTGTTGTTCTTGGTACAGCAGTGCGATGAGTTGTATAAGGTGGTTTGGAAATCCCATATTCCTCAGCAGGAGTAGTAGAATTAAATACAGCAATTGTTATGAAGCAAGTACCCACTGCGGTTCTTTAGAAATAGTCACCATAGGCATTCAGACACACATCCCACTGCTTGAGTAGACGGCGGATGCCGTCCGAGAAAAATGACTTTGGTTGCTTATTGAACCATTTCGTCACCGAGGCCCTGACGTCTGCATCGGAGTCAAATCATTGTCCCTTTATAGATTTTTTTAAGGGTCCGAACAAATGAAAGTCATATGGTGACAGATCGGGGCTGTAGGCTGGGTGTGGCAGAACTTCCCACCTTTTCCTTGCTAACGCTTCCTGCACAATGTTCGCAACATGTGAACGAGCATTGTCGTGCAACAGAATCACACCACGCGAAAGCATGCCGGGTCATTTATTCTTGATGGCTGTATGCAGGTTGTCTAGTGTGTCTTTGGAGCGGATGGCATTGATGTTCACGCTAGGCTCTTTAAAGTCTACCAATAGAAGCCCTTCGTGGTCAAAAAATGCGGTCAGCATAACCTTACTGGCGGAAATGTGACTTGAATTTTTTGGGTTTTGGTGATCCGGGATGTTTCCATTGCATGCTCGCTGATTTGCTGCACGGCTCAAAGTGGTGGCACCACGACTCATCGCCTGCCACTATGCGCAACAGAAATGCATCACCCTCCTCTTCGTAATGCAGCAGGTGGTTCAAACTCCACCCCATGCGTTCTTCCTTATGGTGATCGGTCAGTATCCGTGGGACCCATTGGGAACACACCTTTCGATACTTCAGTTTCTTCATAACCACCATTTGAACTGTCCCAAGAGACTAAGCGAATTCCTCTGCTAGCGAACGTAAGCTCCGACGACGGTCCACCCGTATAGCTGCATCAATCTCGGTGATGGCTTCTTCTGTCGCAACAATATGCACCTGACCTGGCCGTGGAAGATCTTTCGTTAACTGACGTCCTTCTCGAAACATTCGTGCCCAATATTTCACTGTAGTCTTAGACACACTTTTGTCACCATACACTGCTTTCATTAGGCGATGAATGTCGACTGGTCGACATCCTTCGGCTGTTAGGAACCGAATCACCACTCGCTGATCGACCTTGGACGGATTCCTTATCACACCGGCCCTTATTTTAACGGTCTGCAGCACAACCAATGAATACTAGGAGAATGAACACTTACACACTTGTACATTCGTATGTGCTAATTACGTCAGATGTGACGTCATCATGCTCCTCCTACGAATGTCCACTTGGCGCAGCACGGTCGGGTTTCATTTGAACACGCCTTGTAGTATTGAAAGTAATGAGTGCACAGGTCATTACTGTTGAGTGTGTAGAAAGCTGTACTTTGTCCAAAAAAAAAAAAAAAAAAAAAAAAAGCCTAACAAACGCATATACACACACACGGGTGGAGGGGGAAAGCAGATACTAATTCATTCACACAACTGATTATAAGGTGCAATGATTGCATCTCAGTTTTATATTTTTAATGCACCTTTAATCCCCAGATTTTTACTCTAAATACACCTTTAATCCACAGGTGGTTACAAAGGATATGGCCTTGCCATGATGGTGGAAGTGTTTTGTGGGATTTTATCAGGGGCTGATTTTGGTAGCAATATCAGGAGATGGAAAACCACAGATAGAGAAGCTAACCTGGTTTGTAGGATATGACATAACCATGTTTTACTGTAATAATTATTTTATTGTTGTTTCCAATTCCCAGAGATTCGAGTTATTCACTCTTTTATCCTTGCGGCAATTTGGGGGTGTCATTTTAGGCGTTCTTACAACCCCAGTGAACTTCCCTAACTCAGCGGGCACAGCTGACAGAGGTCACACCAGACCCACAAATTGGCGTGTGTGCAATGCCATGAGAAGGATGGTCCTCTACCCTGCAAGGGGGTCAATGTAGAGGGGGAACTCTATCATCACCTGAGCCGGTGGCACTGCTACTGCCTTGCCCAAAGACGCTGTCCGAACAGACATATATTAAAAATGCTTTTAAATTCTTTTTTGTTTCTTTGCCTGTCTGTGAAGTAAAGGTCTTCAGTTAGATCATACAAGTTCTGTTAGGTCTTCTTTATCCTACTTGTGTCTTGTCTCCAGTTCTCATCTGTATGTGTTTTTGGATCTCCTACTCTTTCTGTTTTACTGCCAGAAGTCTATAAATAGAATTGGTTTTAAATGTTTTAATTCATTACTCTTCAGCTCCCCAAGGAGCCTAGGCCTAATGTATGCGCCTGCCCTGTGCCATCAGCTCAAGGCTTTTTCATGTCTTCTTTATTCCTATCATGTTTGTCTCCAGGTGTTCTTTGGTTGCCCATTACTTCACTTAACCTGAAGATTCTAAATCAAAGACTGCCTGGTAATGCTGTGAGCAAGTTTTCTCAGTGGATGTTCTATTCATTGTCAGCATCTTATCTTTTTTTTGTTGCCCTGGTACCTGTCTGGTTCTCGTCATCAGTTCCACTGATGATTACTGGTAGCCTTGTCATACCATTTCAATCCGTCTGCTCTAAGCAAGCACCAATTTATGAATGTCTGTAACTTCTTGGTTCTTGTTTTTGTTGTTCTCCATGTTTCAGAGGCGTAAATGTCTGCTTATCACTGATTAAAACCTGCATATTTACTGCAATCACATACAATTTTATTTAGACACAAATGTCTATTAAGTCATTGTTTTTAATAACAGGTCATTTTGGAAACTGTCCATGTTGTATTTGGTTCTTCTTGTTTTTACTGTATATTATTTTATCTTGCTTTGTATTATTTTTATTAATCTGCTGATGCTGTTACACACTGTGTTGGTGTTATACGCTTTTTATCTGTAAAATGTTGTAGTCTCTTCTCCTGTACGGTTTGTCTGTTATCATGTACCAAGCATCTCTTGATGCTATGGACCTCATAATTGAGGCAGATCAAAGACAACCTGGTGGAGAACAGTGGAGGCCGAAATGCAAATCATGAACCAGAGTTGGGGCACGGTGCGAAGGATGGTCACTGACCAAGCAAAATGAGGACAGTTTGTTTGCTGTCCTACAAGACATCACTAGGCATGATGGTCACTGACTGCTTTGTCAGTCAGGGGCTACAGATTCAAGAAGAAGAAGTATCTCTTTGTTTTCAGTATGCTCTGATGTACAGTAGTCTAGCCTGTAAATTGTTGCTGGTTTGTTTTCATTCTGGCAAGATGTCCAAACCATTTTATTAATTGTTGCTTTGAATAGACTTTCATAAATCTTCTTCTTCCTCGTTCATCTTGAAAAGGACGTTAGTTGCGTTGTGTCCATTTACAGCGAAGCTGCGATATTTGCGCCTTTCGGCTGACACATCCAACTTCCGCACAGCATTTTTTGGGACTGAGTTTGCCTTCCTTCTTTGATCCCTACTCTCTCTACCAGACTGCAGTGATGCAGACTGTTTCCAGGACCACCACTTGGAGGTGGAGTAGGGTCTTGGTCAGCTCTGGTTCGCTGACCCTGACGCAAGCAGTCAAGCTATGAGATGCTGACTGCATTCATCTCTCTTGGTGCGTCTTCGGTCTCGGCTTTCCTAAAGGGGTGCTTGCCTAGAAAAGACAGGTGCGGGTGGAACAAGAGATAAGAAGAATCCACTAGTGTTGGATAGGACAAACACTAAGGAATGAACGAACGAACAAACTTTATTTTCAAAGGGTTGAGAATTGGGCTCACAGGCCCGTCTAACATTCTGCCCTTCCTTTCGCTCACCTTTCATACTGAATTCATGTATTCTCATATGCATTTTACATATTAATTTCAAGAAATTCAACGTTGTAAAGTAAAATAATAATATAGCACACTCTTCTTCTTCTTCTTCTTCCGTCCTTAGCCACCGACCGTCAAAGCAGTCAGTGGCCATTACGCCTAGTGGCGTCTTAGGGCAACAGCAGATAGGTTTTCTTTGCCATTGTTTCCCATCACGCCTGTTGGCGTCTTTAGGGCAACGGCAAATCAATCCATCTGCTGCTGTTTCCGTAATCGAAGTGACTGGCAAACAGGTGATCAGCCCGTTGGTATAGCACACTCATATTAACATTAATTATTTATAAGCATGACATAACATATGTTGAAAAGTAGGAACATCGTCATTAGAACCTACAGTTGATGTTATAAGAAAAGATAATCCGATTAGGGGGGGCATGTAATCAGAATTCAGAAAGTATTCAAAAAAGTCTATGATTGTATGAATAGGGACTGAGGTTGTTTCTTAAGGAAACTTGTTTTGAGCATTACAAGGCAGTCCTTTTTCTAGAATCTCCATGGTATGACTTAAAGAGAGACTGATGGAGACACATGGAGATATGAGCTGGAGACCGTCAATAAAGGGACTGAGAAAACATGGATAGACCTTGATGGATGGCATGGAAAAGGAAAGCTTGACATGAATTTATTAAAGGTTTATGCTCCTTAGGCAGCTAAAGGTTAATAATGATGATGACAGTGATGATGATGTATGGATGATGATGATTTGATCATTCCATGCATGTTAGTTCCAGTATTTCTTCTCATTGTATTATTTGTTAGTTTATTTCTCTTTGTATTGAAAGTCTTCTGTATCAGGCATTTCATTTACATGCTTCACTTATCTGCTGCTGTTTTGCTTGACTTCTGTATGTTTTGAAGTAGCACAGTGTGGGGGTGATGATGGTCATTATCATGTGACATTTGTTTCTTCTGTCACCTTTATTCTCCCGAAGGAGTATAGGCCTTCAAAAATGTAAGTGAAGTCTTCCTGTACCATGCCATCAGCTTAAGGTCTGTCCACGTTTTCTTCATGTCTGTCTCCAGTTCTCTTTTCCATGTGTTCTTTGGTCTTCCTCTACCTCTCTTACCCTGGGATTTCCAGACAAGGACTGTCTGTTAGTGCTATCAGCAGGTTTTCTCAATGTGTTTTCTCCAGCGTCTTCTTCTTATCTCTTGTTCCACTGGCACTTGTCTAGTTCTTTTGTCATCAGTTCCACATTAGTGATCTTGTCATCAGTTCCACATTAGTGATCTTGTCATCAGTTCCACATTAGTAATCTTGTCATCAGTTCCACATTAGTAATCTTGTCATCAGTTCCACATTAGTAATCTTGTCATCAGTTCCACATTAGTAATCTTGTCATCAGTTCCACATTAGTGATCTTGTCATCAGTTCCACATTAGTGATCTTGTCATCAGTTCCACATTAGTGATCTTGTCATCAGTTCCACATTAGTGATCTTGTCATCAGTTCCACATTAGTGATCTTGTCATCAGTTCCACATTAGTGATCTTGTCATCAGTTCCACATTAGTGATCTTGTCATCAGTTCCACATTAGTGATCTTGTCATCAGTTCCACATTAGTGATCTTGTCATCAGTTCCACATTAGTGATCTTGTCATCAGTTCCACATTAGTGATCTTGTCATCAGTTCCACATTAGTGATCTTGTCATCAGTTCCACATTAGTGATCTTGTCATTAGTTCCACATTAGTGATCTTGTCATCAGTTCCACATTAGTGATCTTGTCATCAGTTCCACATTAGTGATCTTGTCATCAGTTCCACATTAGTGATCTTGTCATCAGTTCCACATTAGTAATCTTGTCATCAGTTCCAACACACATTCAGCAGCAGACTACACAACAGCACACAAAAGAATTGGGTCACAAACAAACACGTGCGGAGAGCCTCCGACCTCAACAGCAAATACCTCATTCAGAACCACGCCTTAATGAACGTACTTCCCTGGACACTTCGGAAAATCCTGCAGCCAGTGTCTGCAGAATTCCGGTCAAAATTTCAAATCGCCACCCGCCACTTCGACCGGCTGCTGCCAGCACACACCACAAGACTTCTAGCAGCAACAGCACAACTGGAACAAGGGAAGATACAGCTGTTATCACTGGCACCCACACGAACAGAAGAAAACATCTCATCTTTGGGGACCAAACCATGAAGGAGCTTCAACAATCAAAACTAGTAACTGGTGATACTGATTCGGTGTATGTTCGCTTCAAGAACTGGGCATCAACTTACGACTTACTGACCCTCCTTAAACGGTATTCGCCTGATCTCTCTGTAACTAGAGTAACTGTGCACATAGGTCTGTCAGACTCAATAAAAGATATTGAACTCTCACAGACAGACCTAAACGAGATCACATTCATATTTCGGTCCCTATTCCATAATGCCAAAATTTATTTTTCCTCTATTATCCCGCCAGTCCGTGCCTATTACCGCAAATGTGTTGAAACTAACAATGCTATACTTAAAAAACACTGCCTCAAGAATGAACATATTTTCATAGATCACAGCTCTGTCTTCCTTGCCACATCTGGAGCCCCTAGAAAGCATCTTTACAGTGGCGAAATTACATTGTCCAGACAAGGGACCAGTATGTTGGCGACAAATATAAAATATCCAGAAAGCACACTCAGAGGCACAACTCACACAATTGCATCCATATATCCATCCAAACGGCATGTGAATATAAATAGCTACTCATCTAATGCCAATTATGACCTTCATTTTCCATCACTACCCACAACTTTAAACACCAGCAGCGCAAAATCATCAGGCAATCAGGATCATCACGTTATACCTCTCGTTAGCACCACGGATGTGCAGGAAACCAACAATGTCTGCCTTCAACAACCTTCTGCCACAGACGACCCTCCTCGACAACACCGACTTGACCCATTCTATTCCCAGAGGTCTGTAAGTGATCCAATTCAATCTGCTCAGCCTTCATCAACAGAAGTGTCACCATGTCCGCTGTCGTCCCAGACACCAATGAGAGTTCCCCGCTCATTGCTGTCATCACAGGTTCACCCACATCAACCCACATACCCAGCCTTTCATCATTTCCTACCTCAACAACGACTCTTGGACTATGCACCTTATACTTGGAGGTCGTACTTGCCGGAATACCCCACTCATTCAACAACACTACCTCAGTATCCCGCTTTCTACCACATGCATCATCTATCACGGCCAAACCCACCGCACTTCTATTTTCAACAACCCTCTACTCCATATTAACAGCGACTGTTTGCCTCACTAGTTGTCTCTGTAACACCAGCAACTGTCGATTGTTGTTTTATATATATATAATGAGTAAGGAAGTACATAATGACGAGTGTTCCTTAAATTCTGTTGAAAGGGAGCATTCTGAGAAAGACCACCTAAAAACTAGTAGGAGAAGCCTAAAAATAGGAACATGGAATGTTAGAACTTTAAACGGAGAAGGAAAGCTGGACAATCTTATATTAGAGGCAACCGACATGAAACTCGATATACTGGGAGTTGCAGAGGCAAGACTTTTGGATACAGGCTACATAACAAGAGACCAGTACACGCTTATACACTCAGGAGGAGAAAAACACGAAAGAGGGGTAGGAATGTTGATAAAGAAGGAGTTAGAAAAATACGTATGTGGATACTGGACACACAATGACAGAATGATGTTACTAAAGATGAGAGCAAAGCCATTCGACATATCAATCTTACAAACTTATGCACCAACTAAAGATTACAGCGAGGAAGAAATAGAAGAATACTATGAAGAGCTACAACACACACTTAAACCAGTCAAATCTACAGATGTGTTGATAGTAATGGGTGATATGAATGCAAAAGTAGGAAAAGGAAAATACAAGAAAATAGTAGGACAGTATGGATTAGGGACAAGAAATGATAGAGGAGACAGACTTATCCAGTTCTGTGAAGAAAACCAGCTGGTCATATGTAACACCTTTTTTGAACATCACCCAAGAAAATTATACACATGGAAAAGCCCAGGAGATGTAACACGAAATCAAATCGACTATATCATGATAAAACATAGATTTAAGAACAGTGTCACAAGTGCAAAGACACATCCTGGCGCCGACATAAATTCAGATCACAATCCAGTTGTCATCAAAGTAAATATAAAGCTGAAAAGAGCAGGAAACAGAAGACAGGAGGAACCCCAGATAGAAATATCAGCGCTGAAACAACCAGATATAAAACAGAAATATTTAATCGAAGTCAAAAATAAATACCAACAGTTATTGACAGAAAGCATGGAGCAGTATAGAAGAGAAAACCCAGAAGAAAAAGCAACCGCAAAATGGGAATGCTTAAAAACAAGCATACAATCAGCAAATGCAAATTTACCTAAAAAGGAGTCTAAGAAAAATCAAATTTGGATGACAGATGACATCTTGAATAAAATGGCAGAAAGAAAGAAAGCAAAAAATACTCCAGAATATAAAACAATAGACAATGACATACGTACTATGTGTAGAGAAGCAAAGAACGGTGGATAGAAACAAAATGTAAGGAAATAGAAGACTTGGAAGCGAAGCACATGACAAGAGATATGCATGAAGAAATAAAGAAATTATCAAATCGGTCGCGGTTTGCACAAGGAGGAAGCTGTATCAAGAACAAAAATGGTGTAATATTACTTGATGAGAAAGACATATCAAACAGATGGGCAGAATACGTAAAAGAACTATTCGAGGACAACAGAGGTAAAAAACCATCACCAGATTCTAATGAAGGCCCACACATTCTCAGATCAGAAGTAGAGAATGCCATTCATATGATACAAAAAGGAAGATCAGCAGGCATGGATAACATAAACATTGAAATGATAGAAGCTCTGGAGAGCTTTGGTATAGATACAATCACAGAAATATGCAATGATATATACAATACAGGATATTTACCACACGACATGAAGACATCAGTTTTTATAACATTGCCCAAAAAACCAAATGCAACAGAATGTTCAGACTTCAGAACAATCAGCCTGATGAGTCATGCAATTAAGATACTGCTCAAAATCATACAGGAAAGAATAAAAAGTAAAGTAGACAGCGAAATCCAAGAAGAACAGTTTGGTTTTAGACGGAACAGTGGAACAAGAGAGGCAATATTTTGCCTAAGAAGATTAGCAGAAAAATATACAGAGGTCCAAAAAAGTATGTATATGTGCTTCATTGACTATAAGAAGGCTTTTGACAGAATCCATCATGAGAAAATAATTGAATGCCTCAAAGACATAGGTATTGATGGAAAAGATATAAGAATACTCAGTAACCTTTATTGGGAGCAAACTGCCACAGTAAGATCGGGAAGGAATTATTCACCATACATAGACATAAAAAGAGGTGTCAGACAAGGTTGTGTGCTGTCCCCCTGCCTATTTAATTTATACACCGAAAAAATTTTCAAACAGATACAGGAAATACCAGGACTGAACATCAGTGGAAGATCAATAAACAACCTTAGATATGCAGATGATACCGTGTTGTTAGCTGAAAGCGAACAGGAGTTACAAGAACTAGTGAAGCAAGTGAACAGTATAAGTCATGAATATGGACTCGACATTAATATTGAGAAAACTAAAACTATGATAATTAGCAAAACAGACGATAAACCCACATTAAAGATAAGCGTAAATGGGAAAATCCTGGAACAAGTCAAGAGCTACGTATATCTTGGTCATATAATAACAGAAGATGGCAGATGTGAAACAGAAATCAAGAAGAGAATAGGAATGGCCAAAGCTACATTCAACAACGTGAAACATATACTGACATCCAAACAGTTATCTCATAAATTAAAACTGAGAATCATAAAGTGTTATATATATTCTGCATTTCTGTATGGTGCAGAAACATGGACGATGAATAAGCATTTGGAAGAAAGAATTGAGGCTCTTGAAATGTGGATATATAGAAGAATGGGGCGTATCTCATGGAAAGAGATGAAAACAAATAAGGAGGTCCTAGAAAATCTAGGTATGAAAAGAGAACTAATGAGAGAGGTCAAAGTTCGGCAGCTAAAATACTTTGGCCACATAAAAAGGCATAACACCTTGCAGAAGACCATAACAGAAGGGAGAGTTGAAGGTAAACGTGCAAGGGGAAGACAGCGCTATAAGTGGGAAGATAACATCAAGAGATGGACGGGAAAGAGTCTATCAGAGTGTACCACCAAGACAAGAGACAGAAGACGTTGGAGATCCATTACAGCCAACCTCCGTTGTGGAGATGGCAACTGATGATGATGATATATATATATATATATATATATATAATAATAATAATAATAATAATAATAAATTCTTTAAGCACCAAACACGGCGCATAAGGCAGAAACCAGTGCTCTCCAGGTTGTTCGTTGTGACGCCACTCCTCTTAGCTCTTGCACATTGTTTAATCCCAACGTTCTTCCTTCTCTTATTATTGTTCTTCTGAGTGTTTCTTTTGGTCTTCCTTTTTTCCTCTTACCCTCAGGAACCCAAGTGAGCGCCTGTAGTGGTATTCTGTTGTTTTGCATTCGTAGGACATGACCGATATATGACCATCGTCTTTTCCTTATATAGTCGGAGACATATTTCTGCCTAGAGTCTTCTCTTATTTGTCGATTAGTCTTGAATTCTTTCCAACTGATGTTCATGAGTTTTCTAAGACATTTGTTCTCGAATGTATTCAGCTTGTTCTCCAATGATTTTGTTATTTTCCAACTCTCACAGCCATATGTTAACACTGAGATAACATTTGAATTAAACAGACGAAGCTTGGTATGTATATTCAATGATCGTAATTTCCAAATGTTAGATAATCTATTGAAGGCGCTGGCTGCCAAAGCAATTCTAGTATGGATTTCTCTTGTTGTGTCACCATCCTGAGTCATTTTACTGCCTAAATAATTGAAACTTTCAACTTTCTGTAGTTTTTCCCCCGTTCAAGATGATATCAAAGGTCTCGTTAGAAAAGTTCATAGCTTTAGTTTTAGAGGCATTTATTTGGAGACCTATTTTAACCGAGAGATGACACAAATTATTTATTGCTTCTTGGGATTGTCTTGGTGTTGAACTTAAGAATGCTACATCATCTGCGAAATCCAGGTCCCCCAGTAATTTTCCATTTGTCCATTTTATACCTAATTGTTCATTGTGGGTATAGTTTCTCATAACCCAATCAATAGCTATTCCAAAAAGTAGTGGTGACATAATACAGCCTTGTTTCACCCCTGTTTCTACTGTAAACCATTCTGTATTCCCTTTATTTGTTCTAACACAACATCTTGCATTGTCATATAGCGCTTTGATTATATTCACATATTTTGTTGGAAAACCATAGATTTTAAGGATCTTCCACAATGATGGGCGGTGTAGACTATCAAAGGCTTTTTGAAAATCGACGAAGGTGATAATAAGTGGCGATTGCCTTTCCACTGATTCTTCTATAATTGTTCTTAGTGTGAATATTTGATCAATACATGATCGTTTCGGCCTGAAACCCGCTTGTTCTTCTCTAATCTTTTCGTCAGCATGCAATTTAAGTCTTTCTAACATCATGCAACATAATAATTTTCCAGGTACTGATAATAGAGATATACCACGCCAGTTATTACAGTCTGATAGATCACCTTTCTTCGGTAACTTTACAATAATACTGTCTTTCCATTGTTGTGGTGGTTGTTCTTCTCTCCATACTTCATTTATAATATCTAAAATTCTCAAGAGGTTGTTGTCATTAACTGCTTTAATCATTTCCCCTGAAATTTCGTCAACTCCAGCAGCTTTAACATTTTTTAATCTTTTAACGGCTTGTTTGATCTCGTCCAGCGTGAATTCATCGCAAGTTATTGGCAAGGTGGTTGTGGGTGTTTCATTATTAAAATCAGGTGTTACTGTTGGTGGTGGTCTGTTTAGCACCTCCATGAAGTGCTCAGCCCATCTCTTCATTTGTTCTTTTTCTGTTGGTATTGAATTCCCTAATTTACCTTTAACAGGTGTTTCCATAGCAGTAGGCTGGTGACATAGTTGTATATAATTCTATTATATTATTATTATTTTCTTTCTCCACACTGTTTGACTGTCTGATATGAGCGCTTGATTTGTTACATTTTTCACCTGTTTTTGACGTAATTCAATTGGCTGAATTGTTTATTTAGTATTTGAGCGCAAGCTTCTTTACATAACATAAATGCCAGGTACTTATGAACAGCTACTAACCATGAATGGTTTACGACTTGGCCATCTGAATGTAAACCATCTTCTAGGTAAACTTCCAGAACTCACACAAGTTCTGAATCAAAATTTCCATGTTTTTGGGCTTTCAGAAAGTCATCTGAATGAGAAAATAACAGACGGTGACATTGCACGTACTGGTTTTAAAACTATTCGGCGAGATTCTAGTAGACAATTAGAGACAGGTTTAGCAGTCTATATTTCCACTTCTCTCAGTTATCGCCGCAGAAACGATCTAGAGACCATAGATATAGAATGCATATGGTTAGAGGTAAAGCCACATAAGCAAAGACCCATTGTAATAGGATATCTTTATTGTAATCCCAGTGTAGGAACAACATGGTTTGAAGATTTCACGAACATGATGGATAAAGTTATCACTACAGTCAATGAAATTATTCTTCTTGGTGATTTCAATATTGATATGCATAAGCCGAATCAAACATGGACCAACATCATAGCATTAGCATCGTACAACATGAAACAAATAGTCAACAAACCTACAAGAGTGACAAATACATCATCCACACTGATCGATCACATCTATGTAACCTGTCCAGAAAACATTATAGAATGTTCCATCCCTACTATTGCTATGAGTGACCACTATCCCATATGTTGCACTTGGGCAAAAAATGGGTACAAATCTCCAAAAAATAAACACATCAGTATTGAATATAGAAGTCTAAAAAATTTCAACCAAGAATTATTTTTAAATGATTTGCGAAATGCGCCTTTCGCCGATGTTTACCAACTTCCTGATCCTGATGACGCCATTGCATATTGGACGCGGACATTTTATAGTATTTTTAATAAGCATGTGCCTACTAAAGAAATTTGCATAAAAAGACAAATAAAATCTCCATTTATCACACAAGAAGTACTTGCCGCTATGAGGCAGAGGGACCGAGCGCACAAAAATAAGGATATTATTACATATCGGGCAGCAAGGAACGAAGTACAATATTTAATTCGCAGAGAAAAGAAAAACTACTTTAGTAATTTAGTTCAAAGCAAAAGCAACAGTAGAAATATATGGAAGGCAATCAATACCCTAGTGAACAAAAGAAATTCGCCAGACTCACAAAATCCCAATACTTCATTTACTTGTACAGACTTCAGCAATCATTTTCATGCAGACATCCACAATATAAAATCCGCCATACCTTCTTCCCCTTGTGACTTCAGCGAATTATCTACGTTCTGCGAGAACAAGTGTACTAACACCATTCCCTGCGACATTCCTTTTATAACAGTTAACGAAGTTTATAACTACACCAATACCTCACTCTTTCGACAGGTTAGGGACCAGAGCTATGACGAAAGTCGAAAATCGACGAAAGTCGAAGCATAGCCTTTATTTAGCTTACAAATGCATCAGGGTCGCCAAAAAACGAAAATAACTAACTATATAACACTTGCGAATGCGTGCAACACCTAGATAAACAGAAATAAACATAAGAGTAAAGAAAATACAGTAATAAATAAAAAATACGTAAATAGCATTTTACCTTAAAATCATTCTTGAGCAAGTAGACGATGAATACATACAGTATGTACAGTTTTGAATGTTGGTAATTTAGGGGGATTCTAGAATTAGAAAACCAGATGGAGAAAATTGAGGTGGCTCATCTTCAGAACTGGAGGATTTCAATCTAATTCTTTTAGGAGAAGGGCACTTTGAAGGAGATCTAACTGGGGCTGGGGCTGATGTTGATGGCTCGGAATCTGAAGGGTTAGAGGGAGGGGTGACTGAAGTTGGTTGTGGCGGTTGCGTCTTGAAAAAGGAGAGCAAAGACGTTTACCTCATTGATGTCTTCTTCCTTTCCCTAAGAAGTTCTCTGTAACAGGCTATTTGGTGTTCTAGCCCACTATTTACTTTTGAACTTCTGTCGAAATTTATTCTACGTTGAAGATCTGCTGCTTTGTGTAGCCAACTTCTTCTATGATTGTTTCAAGTTTCACTTGAAAAGCTCCTGCAGCTGCGGTATCTGCGCTAGCTGATTCTCCCTTCACTGCTATATTGTGCAAATTTGACCTTTTCTTAAATTTCTCAAACCAGCCCCTGCTAGCTCCAAATGTCTCTTCAGCTGATGTCTCTCCTTGTTCAGCCTTCATTGCATTAAATAAAGTTTGTGCTTTAGCCTGGATAAGATCTTGGCTTAGAGGAATGTTGTGGCTGACTTGGTCTTTAATCCACACATTTAACACTTTCTCCATCTCACCAATTAAATTGTGCCGCTTTCTAATAAGTTTGGTATGCACTGGCGTAGCGTTTTTAATTTCTTCTAACACTAGCTCTGTTCTTTACAATTGTGCTAACTGTAGTGCTTGGTACACCTAGCCTGCGGCCTATTTCAGCATTTAAGATGCCTTGTTCATTAAGCTTGATTAGCTTAAGCTTTTCTTGCAAATTGAGAACCTTATGGGTTCTTTTAACTTTGTCACTACACTTAGGACCCATTATGAATATATTAAAGCAGAAAAATAAGTAGTACTGTATAAGGCCTAATCACACAAAAAAGTACAGTATGAAAACTGTACACGTGTCGTGTAATCACGATATGAACACTGTCATTAGACTGTTATCACTAAAATAACTATGAACTGTTTACAGTATAATCACAAAAATGATATAGTATGAATAATTTTGTTATTTTAATCACAAAAATAAGTAGTATTAATATGTTTAATGACAAATATAAGAGATTCATTGCGGACAACTTAAAAAAACAGTGCACACCAAACGATTTCTGTTCAAAGACTGAACGACGAAAGAATCAAGATGACACGCAGTTGTGACCAAATGCGACAAAAGAGCGAAGCGAGCGACGAAATTTGGAAACGTGGTTAGAATTGAAAACCGACGAAAGAGCGAAGCGACGAAAGTCGAGGTATTGGTGTATCTTATTGATCTTAAAGATAATAACTCATCGGGACTTGATGGAATCAGTAATCGAATACTGCGTTATGCTGCACCAGCTATTACTGATACACTAACATACATATATAATCAATGTCTCGCAAGGAGTTACTTTCCATCTGCCTTTAAAATCGCTAAAGTATACCCTCTTGTTAAACCTGGTTCATCAGATAATAGCAACCTTGGTAACTATAGGCCCATTTCGCTTATATCATCACTGTCCAAACCACTGGAAAAACACATACACAAAACAGCAATGGAACACCTAGCTAATAATGACCTGCTTGTTGATAGTTTACCAACGGGCTGATCACCCGTTTGCCAGTCACTTTGATTACGGAAACAACAACAAACGGATTGATTTGTCGTTGCCCTAAAGACGCCATTAGGCGTGATGGGAACAACGGCTAAGAAAATCTATTCGTTGTTGCCCTTAAGACGCCACTAGGCGTAATGGCCACTGACTGCTTTGACAGTCGTTGGCTAAGGACGGAAGAAGAAGTTGTTGATAGTCAGTCGGGGTTTAGACCAAAGCATTCATGCGACACAGCCTTAACAAAAATGATAGAGAACTGGCATCTAAACATCAATAACGATAATTTATGTGGAGCAATCTTTGTAGACTTTAAAAAAGCATTCGATATGATAGTTCACACTATTTTAATAAGAAAATTAGAAACAATGAAAGTAAACCTTAAGCTGGTGAAGTTAATTAAATCATTTCTGACAGACAGACAACAAGTGGTGTCTTACAATAATTCTTTGTCCAACCCAACTGTTGTTGATATCGGTGTTCCTCAGGGCTCTATTCTCGGCCCTCTTCTCTTTGCCGTATACATCAATGATCTTCCTCTGTACATCAAACATTCATCCTGTGACCTGTTTGCCGATGACTGTACTGTTTACACTAGTGACAAAAGTTGCCCTGCACTAGAACTATCTTTACAAACTGACACACATAATATTATTAAGTGGAGCAACGAGAATCGAATGCAAATAAATATTAGTAAAACGAAATGTATGTTAATATCAACCAGACAAAAACTACAAAACTCGCAGAAAACAACACTTCAGCTCTACATTGGAACATCACTAATTGAAAACGTAAATGAACATAAAACTCTAGGTCTAACTGTTGACCAGCACCTAAGTTGGAACTCACATGTAAGTGCACTCACAAAGCTAACGGCACAAAAAGTTTACCAATTAGCCAAAATCAAACACTTCCTGGATGAGGGGGCAAGGAAAATGTTCTACACATCTCACATACAAACATACCTAGACTATTGTTCCACAATCTGGGATGGTTGTTCCATATCCAACACAAAAAGGCTTCATTCACTTCAAAAACGTGCAGTGTGCCTAGTTGCTGATAAACACCAAACACATTGTATAGATCTATATAACTATCTTAAAATATTACCCCTTAGAAAGCGCTTTCTATTTAACAAAGCTAAATTCGCTCACAAAATCTTGTCACAGAATGCTCCAACGTATTTGTGGCCACTTTTAAAATTCAATGAAAAACGTAGTAACCGCTTAAACCAGTTACAGGTACCCAAGCCCAGGCTAGATTTGTTCAAGAAGAGCTTGGCTTACTCAGCTGCTCATCTTTGGAACAATCTTCCACATGATCTAAAAAACATGCACAGTCCCCACTCATATAATCGTAGACTGTTCAAATACATTATGAGTGCCAATTATATGCCGCCCTAAGGGATTACATTTCGAATTATTATCTAATATACTGTATGGAGGGTCTGATGATCTAGTTTTTCATTTTAATATACCTTACTTCTTAATTGTAATCAAATACTGTAAATGTATGCCTTTATACTTGTAGAGCCCTTTTCTTAGGCCTTTACAGTCATTTACAGATGAGGGTAGTCTCATATTTTTTAATATGTGGTCCAACTTTACGCACCAACTTATGTCGGTGTTAGTGTTAGTAAATGTCATCTGTCACGCACGCATATGCACAATTTGGTGTATGGTAATTCGGGCGCGCTTGTATCCAAACAAGCCAGATGACGTCGAAGCGTATATGAAGCAAGCCGCATCTCATATCCAGACATGGAGTCTGTTGATTTCTTTATTGTGTACCCATCATTTGGGGCTAGTGTATTTCTGGGACATGACTTCTGAATAGAAGCCATTGTCGGCTTACTCCCTACGTAAGTCAGAACCAGGCGTTGTTATAATTGAATATATTTAATTGATTTTTAGTGACTGTATCCGGCGTTGGCATCTAGCTAGTCCCTTCTCGTTAAGGGGTTAAAATGGATCAACCCGATGCTGCACTGAAGCCATCCTAATGTTTTAAAGGATTTTTAATGCTCCGTCAGTTGGGCTAATTTACAAAAGAATGATATTTCTTTACAGAGATTTTTTCAATTGGTGACTAAGAGAAATAATAACAACGTAATTGCAAATTCTAGACACCAGTTTGCTCTTAAAAAGGGTATTTTAGTTAGATTGATAGGGGAAACAGATTCATCTTTACGTTCACAGATTCTGGTCCCGTCTTCTATGAGAGCTAGGATATTACGACATGCTCATGACTCTCAATGTGCAGGTCACATGGGGTTTTCGCGAACCAAATCTAGAGTGCTATCCGCATTCTATTGGCCTGGCGTTCATAGAGATGTTAATCTTTATTGTCGTTCCTGCGTGACATGTCAGGAAGTTAAAGTAAAGGGTCCATATCATGATGCTACTATCCAAGCTGCGGACATACCTATTAGACCATTTGATAAAATGGCGATTGACATCATTGGTCCTATATTGCCATCTGCTATAGGACATACACATATTCTTACTTGTATCGATACCTGTACGCGTTGGCCTGAGGCCATACCTCTTAAGAACACCTCATCTGCCAGTGTTGCAGAAGCTTTGATGTTAATCTTTTCACGAATTAGTTTTCCGCGTAAGATCCTATCGGATCATGGTGTCCAGTTTATTTCCGAATCCATGTCACAGGTCATGAAGACATTGGGTATAGATAGATCTCTCAGTTCAATATACCATGCCATGTCCAATGGGTTAATTGAGAGACAGAATAGGACACTTAAGCAGTTGTTGGGTAAGATGACTCAAGATCACCCTCAGAATTGGGACCGAGTCCTGCCCGCTGCTCTGTTTGCGTACCGTGAGGTGAAAAATCAAGCCACTGGGTTTTCTCCCTTCCAGTTAGTTTTTGGCATACAACCACGCGGACCTATGTCTTTAATCCACGATTTATTGGTTGAAGATAATATACCTGAGGAAACTCAATCCTCATATGAGTATGTGATCTCTTTAAGAAAGAGAATAATAGATGCTTGTAGGTTAGCTACTGCATCATCCGAAGAGGCAAAAGAAAAAGCTCGTCTATTTGCAAACAGGTATAGACGTCTTCGCCAGCTTATTCCTGGTGACGAGGCTTTTGTTTTACTGCCTTCTCATAACAATCGTCTACTGATCACATGGAGAGGTCCTTTTAGGATCATCTCAAGAATATCCGATGTTGACTACATCGTCGATATTAACTGCAAACACAAAACCTTCCACATTAACATGTTGAAGGAGTATTATTCACGTCCTGATTATCTACAATCAGTATTTCAAGCGACTGACGATCCTACTCCTCACATTCACAACTATACTAATTTGTCAGTTATACAAGAAGAAGAGTCTTCTTTTCAAGATGTACAATTGCCCATACCAGTTGTACCACTTCATTCCACTGAAAACTGGAATGATGTCACTATTTCTTCTTCTCTTTCGGCTGATCAACGACAGCAAGTTTCATCACTACTTCAAACGTATGATAATGTTCTCACTGACATTCCAGGTCATACGTCAGCTATTCAACATGATATTCTCCTAACTGATGAAACAACTATCCGTATTCGTTCATATCCCATACCTTTACACTTCCGTGATAAGGTCGAAAAGGAATTGGATGAGATGCTTCGATTAAACATAATTGAACCATTGTTGTCACCATATGCTTCATCTATGGTGATAATTAGAAAGAAAGATAACAATATTCGTCTATGCGTAGACTACAGAAAATTAAATAAAGTCACACAATTTGACGCAGAACCTTTGCCACTTTTAGAAGATTTATTAGCAAAATTATCTCATTCTACTTTCTTCTCTAAGTTTGATCTGTCAAAGGGCTATTGGCAAGTACCATTTACAAAAAGGGCAAAACCACTCACTGCTTTCTCGACACCTCGGGGCCTATTCCAATGGAATTTTATGCCATTTGGGTTAGTGAACGCTCCTGCCACGTTCGTGCGCATGATGCGGCGAATTCTATCTCATCATCCCAATGTCATTGCGTACATAGATGACATTTGTCTTTTCAGTGACTCATGGGAAGAACATATGGAAGGATTAAACTCATTACTGTCCACGTTACAATATCATAACTTAACTGCTAAGCCATCAAAGGCATTTGTGGGTTTCCACGATATTTCTTTTTTTGGGTCACCGTATTGGTCGCGGTATGTTATATACAGAGGACAGTAATGTCTCTAAAATCCTTAATATCTCTACACCTAAAACAAAGAAACAAGTGCGATCTCTGTTAGGGCTAATACAATATTATGGGAAATTCATACCACATCTTTCGTCCATTACTGCTCCTTTCTCTTCATTACTTAGGAAAGGTGCAGCTAACGTGATTCGGTGGTCTAACGAACATCAAATCGCGTTGGATATCATAAAGAATTTTTTTTCGGATCCTCCTGTTTTAAGGTTGCCTGATGCGAATTTACCATTTGTCTTACGCAGCGATGCTTCTAATTACGGCGTGAAAAGCATGTTACTACAAGAATATAATGGCACCTTGCATCCAGTTCTCTATGTATCACGGAAGTTAACTCCGACTGAACAAAATTACTCAGTTCTTGATAAGGAACTTCTTGGACTTGTTTGGTCAATAACAAAACTCCAGAGATATCTGCTTGGATCACACTTTATTGTGGAATCAGACCAAAAAGCACTTACTGCTCTCAACACGAAAGATGTGAAATCAGCCAAATCAACTAGGTATGCGATCGCACTTCAGCCATATAGTTTTTCAATAAGATCCATTCCTGGTACGCAGAATGTTCTTGCTGACATTTTGTCGAGATGTCCGAATGAATCAAGTTAACAGCTACGCACTACAGACAACTGAACTTCGACACTGACAGTTCGTCGATTGTAACTTTTTACGTGTGCTACCTCGACTATAATAATCATTAACATTCAGTCAAGTTGAAATCTACAATGATTATGTATTAAAAGAACATGGAACGTTGAAGTACATTACTATATTTGTGAAAATAACATTCACTTACTTATGATATTGAAGAGAGAATAACGTTTGAAAGGGATTATATTTTCTCACTGAAATAACATTGCGAACACTTGGTTGTTTTTCATGGAACGGAACTTGGTATATTTTAACCGTTTCCTAACAGGACAATGGAACTTTCTTAATCTAAGAAATTTAATGACATTGTTATTTTTTTTAAAAATAACTCGATACATTAGTAACTTTGATACTTAGTTAATTAGTATAAGAATTAATTTAGGTAACTATGAAATATTTAATTAGATTGTCGACATTTAATATTTATCACTCTTTAAGAACAGTGATTTTACATTAGTACTTTAATTAGTACCACAAAGGAACTTTAGAGACACGGTTAAGTGTGTTGATCTATACATGTGTTTAAATTTTATTCTTTCATTTGTTCACTTGTCATTTTTAAGACATATCCATCACTTTTCTGTTTATTCATTGGTTTTTACATTTCTTTTTATTTGCGTTTCTATTCGGTTCAATTCAATATTTCTAATATGTGATTTTACGTCATTTACCACATTGTACTAAAGGTGGTCAATTGTGGGTGTATGCTTTTGTGCATACCTTTTGTTTATTTGAGTTGACTTAAATTTCATATTTATGTTTTAATGATTCTATGTCATGTTATATTATTATTATATGATTATGTACACTTGAATCACCTCTAGTCGCGAGTAGTAAAGAAAAAAATTAATATAATTAATTTTTTGGGGGGGATTGATAAGGAATCTGTAGAGCCCTTTTCTTAGGCCTTTACAGTCATTTACAGATGAGGGTAGTCTCATATTTTTTAATATGTGGTCCAACTTTACGCACCAACTTATGTCGGTGTTAGTGTTAGTAAATGTCATCTGTCACGCACGCATATGCACAATTTGGTGTATGGTAATTCGGGCGCGCTTGTATCCAAACAAGCCAGATGACGTCGAAGCGTATATGAAGCAAGCCGCATCTCATATCCAGACATGGAGTCTGTTGATTTCTTTATTGTGTACCCATCATTTGGGGCTAGTGTATTTCTGGGACATGACTTCTGAATAGAAGCCATTGTCGGCTTACTCCCTATGTAAGTCAGAACCAGGCGTTGTTATAATTGAATATATTTAATTGATTTTTAGTGACTGTATCCGGCGTTGGCATCTAGCTAGTCCCTTCTCGTTAAGGGGTTAAAATGGATCAACCCGATGCTGCACTGAAGCCATCCTAATGTTTTAAAGGATTTTTAATGCTCCGTCAGTTGGGCTAATTGATATGAATTAGTGGAGCGCCATCATACGTGACACGGCGATCAAGAGAGAGATGAATCAAGTATTGTAATTAACTTTATGTTGTCTTCTCAGACAGAATGTATGCAGTGATCTATAATGTTGGAAGGTACCAGAATCAATATGTACCAGGGAAATGTTACAGGACAGGGTGGAAGTAGATAGACGAAGATTTGTTATACGGATGACCTTAGAAGTTTTGTTCGGCGACGCAAGGTCAAACCGTTAGATCAGTGAATGAACTTGGATACTGCAAGTAATGTAATTTATAAATATGAGCCATATGTTTTTGAACTGTGAAACCATTAATGCAAGTACTGTTTTTCCTGTCTTTGCTCGTCCGCGTATTTCGTCCAAATAAAATGTTGTTGCAAGTCGACATAACGAGTTCGTCCATACCAGTATTGGCACTTGTTGGTGTGCCCGATTGTTATTGAAGTTACAGGAGTTCACCTTCCTGTGGAAAGACATTCGCGTTTGAATTTCAAGCTAGTAGAATCGCCCGTGTTAGATCGTTGACATTTCGACACCAACGACATCCTCTGGTCAGCGGTGTCCACTCAAGAAAAACGACTCTAACAATACTACTTATACAGTTGCATTGCCATTAAACTAATACCTTAAGTATGTTGGAGAATGTCTGGATAACTAGCAATAAAAGATGAGTAAGAGGAAGGGCAAAATGCAAGACAGGCCTATATGTACGATTCTCATCTATCAGTCAATACCCTTTACCTCCCTAAGGAGCATAGGTCATAAAGCTGGATCTCGTATAGTGGAGGCGTCAACAATTCACTCCCTGTGGCAGTATCTCTTGGGACTCAAAGCTGCTCACCTGTGGGAACATTTTCCGCATGCGCTGACAACATACTAAGTCCCAGGTCATTCAGCAGCAGATTTCCAATATGTCACGAGTTCTTATTATATACCACCATAATCTGATTACGTTTCAAATTATGTCTAATTTACCGTATGAATGGTTTTAATTGTGTGTGTGTGTGTTTTTTTTTAATTTAAATTTTTAAATTTATTTTTTAAAATTACTTTTATTTTTATTTTTTTTTATGTTTATTTTTTATTATTTATTATTATTTTTTTTAAATTTATTATTTTTTTTTTTTTTACATACTTAAATTTGATTATGACTGGATGTTACAAATGTATGTTATTATTTTACCTTGATAATGTTGTATGCTTAAATAGTGTTCAAAATACATGTGCGATTGAATGGATAAGGTATGCAAGATGACAGAGAGAAGAAGGGCAGAATGTAAGACGGGCCTGCGTGCCCATTTCTTAACCCTTTGAAAATAAAGTTTGTACGTTCTATCTGTCTGTCTGTCTATCTATCTATCTTCTTTATTTTAAAACATACTTTAATTATGATTATTATTGCAAATGTTTGATGTTATATTACTTTTATAATGATAAATGCCTTAATAATGCTTAAAGAAAATGTGAGGATGAAAGGATACAGTATACATGATGAGAGAGAGAGGAAGAGCAGAATGTCAGACGGGCCTGCGTGCCCAATTCTTAACCCTTTGAAAATAAAGTTCGTTCGTTCGTTCGTTCCACATTAGTAATCTTGCCATCAGTTCCACATTAGTAATCTTGTCATCAGTTCCACATTAGTAATCTTGTCATCACTTCCACATTAGTAATATTGTCATCAGTTCCACATTAGTAATCTTGTCATCAGTTCCACATTAGTAATCTTGTCATCACTTCCACATTAGTGATCTTGTCATCAGTTCCACATTAGTAATCTTGTCGTACCACTTCAATCCTTCTGTTCGACACAAGCATCCAATTATGAAATTCTGTCGCTTTTTGGCTGTTGTTTTTGCTGTTCTCCATGTTTCAGAGCCAAACAATAGGACTGACTTGACATTTGAATTGAAAATTCTGATTTTTGTGTTGGACCTGATTTCTTTTGATCATATATTATCCTAATGCAGTGAACGAACGAACGAACGAAATCTTTATTTCATCAGGTAAAGAAATAGGCATAATTGCCTTTTTACATTTCTGCCCTGCAATACAATTTTCAGCGTTTTACAAATTAAAATTTAAATATTAACAACTTCAGACAGGATTAATTAGTATTATCATCACAATCAGAAACTGAGCATACACAAGTACATTTACTCATAGTCATTCACGCACATAGAGAGAGGGATAGAGAGAGAGAGAAAGAGAGAGAGGTCAAGCAATAAAGCTACTTAATATTAAAAAATTCAATTTAAAATGAAAATATTACAATGACAGTTAAATGCTAATGGAAACGTTGAAATAACTGAAACAGAATTGTCGTTAAATGAGTGTACAAGATTTCATGACATGAATGCAGATGTCTTTTGAATGAGATGTAATTATCAGTTTTGACAGTGAAAGTTCCTCTAGCCTTTTCTATTCTTATTTTCATATCATTGTCTGTGTCTCCAACTGTGTCTATATTACTGCCAAGGTACATATACATATATATGATGTAACATTATGGTTCCATAGAAATGTTAATTTGTTTGAGAAATTGTGTCAGCTGACAATAAATTACTTAACTCTGCAGCACATCATACTTTGATTGCAGGGCCAGTGCTACATAGCAATAGATCCATCAGCGTTTGCACCAGGGTTTTCTGACAGGCTCACACAGCTTAATAACACTTTGAGGAACCTGGAACCAGTAAGTTTTTTGTTTTTTTTTAACAAAGTATTCCGTTCAACCCTTGATGGGTTATAATTAGGATATATAGTGTAATAGATTCAAGACAATATAGTAACTTCTTCACTCCTCCACTCAGTCCAAATAAAGTAAATCAAAACCAAAAATATGTGTGTGTGACCTACTCTTTCTAAGAAACAAACAGTAAAAATAAAAATCAAACAAACAAAAACATGAATGGAAGACAAAAAACGAACAAAGTAAAGTCTTTCATATAACACATAAGGAAGGGAAATGGTGATGCCTAGATGGCAGGGAGGATAGTGTGAATCGCTTGCATAGCTAGGCGGGGTTGTCGCACGGAAGGTCATGGGTTCGAGTCCTGGGTAAGCCACTCACGTCTGTTGTTTTTCTGTTGTCTAGTGTTCTACTTCTTTATTTCTTATGAGTGCCTGAAAACATACCTTTATGTTTGTCTAATATTTATTTAAAGTCTTTCATAGCTGCCCTGTTATTAACAAGGTGAAAAGGAGTGAAAGCCCAGGGATGTTTGAGATTACACCAAATCCACCAACTATCTGCCTTATCCACACGAGCACCCCATCAGACTACCCCTTATCCTCACTCCATCATTGATCCTTATATATTAATTTTAGTTCTTGTTATATACTGTTTTACTATATTGTGCAATTCTCTAGGTCTATCTATTCTCAACACCTGTGCCACAGTTATGGATGAATTGCATGCCTGTAAACAATCTAACATTGGTTTTCTCTGTTGTTCATACTTTCTACATTGTAGCAGGAAATGCTCTATATTATTTTTTTTGAAGACACTCTGCACAGTAAAGCTCTTCTATTCTAAAATAGCCCATTCATAGTTACAGTCTAAGAAGTTTCTTATTGCTAGGAATTTTTAGTTCTCTGGATACCTGACACGTTCTTGATGGAGTCTTGAACAAGTTATAGTCTGACTTTCAGACTTCCATACCACTCTGCTGTTCATTCCTCAGTTATTATTCTTTTAATTAAGCTTTTGATCTCTGTTTTACTCATCCCCACATTTATTTGGTTTCTATTATTTCTACTTTTCTTAGCTTCTTTATCCGCCTTTTAATTTCCTTCTATGCCAGCATGTGAAGGTATCCAAGCTATTAGAACAGAACATCCTCTGGAGTATTGGTAAGTATTTGCCAGTAATTTCTCTTTTGCTATTTCTGGTCTACTGCATTCTCATAAGTTTCTTATAGCCTGAACTGCTGAAAGTGAGTCTGTCAATACCGTCAATTTATGAGGAGTGTTGTTAGAGATTTCCAGAGCTGTCAGAATTGCAACCATCTCTGCTGTGAAAATAGATGTATTATCTGTTATATTGTATCCTATCACCATTTGCCACATGGGAACATAAAGTAAAAAAAACTAGTATTTAAAGCAAAAGCTATGTTCATTTGTTCTGTCATCATCATCAGCTGCCAACTCCACAATGAAGGTCGGCTGCAATGGATCTTCATTTTCTGTCTCTTGTCTTGATGGTGCACTCTGATAAACTCTTTCCTGTCCATCTTTTGATGTTACCTGCCCACTTATATCACTGTCTTCCTCTTGCACCTTTGCCTTCTTCCTTCTGTTATAGTCTTCTGCAAGATGCTATGTCTTTTTATATGGCCAGAATATTTTAGCTGTCTAATTTTGATCTCCTTCATTAAATTTCTTTCCATACCTAGGTTTTCTAGAACCTCTTTATTCATTTTCTTCTCTTTCCATGAGATGTTCCATCTGCAAATGTTTTAGTGCTTGCTGTAGGGAGTCTCAGTTGAGACAGAGAAAGATCAAGTCTGCTGCTTCTTCAGGCATGTTGTACAAGGCAACTAATATGGTCCATGAGGTTGACACCCTCATCATGTAAAACAGATTGCTGCAAAAACCACCACTGTAAGAGCTTGTGATTGCTTGGTGCAGGTTTCAAGCAAGAGGATAAGTGTCACTACTAGAAATGCCCATGAGCCGGCCTGCTTACACTGATGAAAAAATACACTGCGAAATACAAAAATATAAAACATAAAAGATGTGAGTAGGAATTCCAAGAGTGCGATCTTGGCAGAAAACAATTCCAACATTTAAAAAAATATGCAGGGCGCTAGAATATAAACTTCCATAAGGTAGTTGTTGATGGTTCCATATTGGAAACCTCATCTAAAGAAAGATGACAAGCTCGTTCACACAGGTTGTCTTATTTATGTAGGCTGAAGGTGAGACTGAAGTTCTGGTACCAGGAGATCCTGAGAAGAAGCACATGGAAAAGTGTGATAAACTTGGAGGGATTCCATACCACCCTAACCAGATTAAATATGCAGTAAGTTCATCACAGGCACTTTCTTTGAAATAACAGAGTGAAAGACATGGAAAAATTATGAGAGGACAAGACAATGTGAAATTGAGAACACGAGGGGGGGGTGGGGGGGGGGGGGGGGGGGGGGGGGACTGAGGGGGGGGGGGGGGGGGGGGGGGGGGGGGGGGAGACTGAGAGTGTTATGAGATATTGGAATCCAGACAGTGCATTTTTCCAATTTACTGGTTTGTCTGGCTTTCCATGACTGCACCTGTTTGTCTGCTTCTCTGAGCATGCCCTTAGTATCCTCTTATCTTCCTAGAGACTTCTACTATTCCCAGCTGTATTTTGCTGGGTTGAATGTAGCCACAGTTCCCATGTTTATGTACATAGACTATATATCCAATATTTATATCATGGAATGTATGTACATTTTACTAACTGGTCTGTCTAGCTTTCTGAGACAACACCAACTTGTCTTCTCTTCTGATTTGAGCAAGCCTTTATTTACACTTCCGGCGTGATGCTGACCACATCACCCTTGTGTGCCGATGGTCAAGAAAATATGGGCTTAACAAAATATTCCCAATATTTCTCAATGAGCATGTAATGGGGTCCTTTACCTTTACCTTTTTATTTACACTTATCCTCCTTCTCTAGAGAGTTCTACTATTCTCTGTTGTGTTTTACTGTATTGAGGAATGTAGTACCAGTTATAGGTTTATTTGCATAAACTAGATTATCCAGTTTACTTCATAAACATGTAATATATTTCTTCCTGTTTTTCTTTTCCAGAGTGACTTGGCATCCAAACTTGGCATTGTGCCGCCAAAGGAATGTGACAGTTTGATAGACAGTTCTTGATTTTTATTGTCATGCACAGGTTTTGTGAGACTGTCTGAAGACCATTTGTGATAATTATTTTGTGTGTGTGGATTATGAAGTGCAATGTAACATTGATAGATGATATCGATGGCATGTCTATTAAATGCAATGTATACAGATGTTGACACTAACTTGAGGCATTTGTTACATCCATTATGTGCTCTGCTGTTATAAAATGTAATATCCTTCATAGATTGTTGCACTGACTGAAGATGTTTCTTCATGACTGCTAGAATTATAACATGAAATGTAATATACAGTAAAGATTTAAAACGGTAGAATGAAAAAAACACAACAAAAAAAACCAAACAAACAAACAAATTGTAATACGTCTTACTAAAGAAAGTGAGAAACATAAAACTTTAAAAATAAGAGAAAACACTCCCTGATGTGCATCACATTTTAGAATTAAAAGGGAGTGTTTTCTCTTATTTTTAAAGTTTTATGTTTCCCACTTAATTCTCACTTTCTTTCTCTTCTGTTATTTGTGTTTCTGTTCCTGATGAAGGCCTTGTGGCCACAAAGTAGGTATTTTCTTGTCCTTTCACCTAGTAAAACGTATTACAGTTTGTTTTTGTTTGTTTGCTTTTTGTGTGTTTTTTTTTTCATTCTACTGTTTTACCCCCTTCTTACTGCAGTCCTCATATACTCATATTATACAGATTTATAAGAGTGACTGGGAAACATTGACCTAGGGGAAACAACAACCAAGGGGAAACATTGACCTAGGGGAAACAACAACCAAGGGGAAACATTAACCAAGCATGCCAGGATTATGAAGTGTAATGCTATGCATCATCATTATTATCATCACCTTTAAGCTTTCTACGGAGCATAGGCCTTCAACAAACATATGCCAAGTCTACCTGTCCCGTGCCATCAGCTCAAGGTCTTTTTATGTCTTCCTCATCTTGTACATGTCTGTCTCCAGTTCTCTTCTCTGTGTTCCTTGGGCTCCCTCTACCTTACCCTGGGGGTTCCAGAACAAAGACTGCATGGTAATACTATCAACAGGTTTCCTCAGCGTGTCTCCTCATATCCATCTCCAGGGTTGCCTTCTCATCTCTTGTTCTACAGGATTTTGTCTGGTTCTTATCATCAGTTTTACATTAGTGATCTTGCCATACCACTTCAAACATTCAATTCTACGTAAACACCCAATAATATGCGTAGGTTTTTAGGTTTTTTATATGGTGAATGTGGGATATTTAAGATGTTCATCACGATGAACAAGATTATTGCATGTAATGTCAAGCAACGGGCTGATCACCCGTTTGCCAGTCACTTTGATTACGGAAACAACAGCGAACGGATTGATTTGTCGTTGCCCTAAGGACGCCATTAGGCGTGATGGGAACAACGGCAAAGAAAATCTATTCGCTGTTGCCCTTAAGACGCCACTAGGCGTAATGGCCACTGACTGCTTTGCCGGTCGTTGGCTAAGGACGGAAGAAGAGAGAAGAGAATGTCAAGCAGTGATTCAGTAGACCAACTGAGGGAATTGTGAAATTTTCTGATTGTTTTTATGATAAGCTAGTCATGAATTTTGCTCAAATCAAATATAAATGTTCAACACTATCAGATTTAACCATAATTGGGACTGCCAGCTGTTAATTAGATATGCAAAGAAAACCATCCAGTCTTTTCTGCTGGTTACGTGGTCTTTCCAGTTCTTTTCTTCTTTCCACTTTCTATTTCATGTTAGGATCATTAGAGGCAAACTATGTGAAAGTCAATTTACAGATAGTCCTTAAATTACGACGTAGGCGACTTACAACGGCCACACAAAAAATTAAATAAATAATTGGGAAAAATGTTCACAAACAAAAATTATATTGTAAGTTTTCAATCTAAGCCATTTTAATTTTCATGTTCATGGGCATTTATGGTTTGGGATAATGTAAACTATGCTCACAGAAGAGTTCTACTGCATTGGACTTTACAAACATTAACTGGGTTTGATAATAAACATTAATTTTCATTGGACATGATATCATATCCTCCAACTTCATCGATCAGTCTCCATTGTTCATTTGCGTTATAAGTGTGTGTACACTGTTTCCCAATCATGTCTAATAAGAGGAAAAGTGCATCCACTAATGGCTATCTTCTTCAAATGACTGATTTGTGTGTGCGTGTGTACAGACTGTAACAGATTATTCTTAATTTGTGTTCGTGGCTGTTGTGAACCACATCTTGTACCTATATTTTTTTTACAGTACATCTTTAACAGTATGTTTGTGAGCTTTTTAGTGCAGTAAAACGCAGTGTAATGTCATAAAATCTTCTACTTCAACCCTTTTACTTTTTGTACAGTGTATGACTGTAACAAGTGATGGTATGATGGAATACAGACTTGGAAATATGTAATAAGTCTACACATTTAAGGGATGGTTCTACTTATGATCACTTCGACTTACGATGGAGTTGGCACAACGGAAACCATTCGTAAGTTGAGGACTACCTGTACTGGGAATGGTAGAGGCTAAATTGACAGATGCTGGTTACATAAAAAAGAGAAAAATATACACTTAAACACTCTGAGAGATAAAATATGAACGAGAATTCAAAATACTGATTGAAAAAAAAAAAAAAAAGTAGACTATGCATGGAGATACTAACCACACAGTGGTAGAATTATGTTATTGAAAATGAGAACAAAATTATTTGACATAGTAATTTTATAGAAATATGCATCAATCAAGGAACACAGAGACAAGAAAATAGAGGAACACTACATAGAGTTACAACACACACCTAAACCAGTAAATCCTACAGATGTGTAGATAATTGTAGGGAGACATGAATGCGAAAATAGGAAAATAATGATATGTGAGTGACAGCCATATCCTTAATTAGTAGTCAGGATCTGTTTAAGGTTCCTCCCTCTTTATCTAGCTCATGTATAGCTGCACAAATACAGCTTGTGTGTATTGGTAGCCACATCCTGGACAACAGCCTTGGCTGCCTGGCTAAACTACATCAGTGAGGTAGGAAAAATCTTACTTAAGGGAATGTCTATCTCTAGTACACAAGTTGAGATAGTGAGTGAGGAAGAAGAATCGGAAAAGATCATCAGCTCAGGAAGTAAAACAGAAATGGAAGAGATTGGGGCCTTAACATTCAGAACAAAATGTATCAAGATCAGCACTTCATGCACTGCAGTCCAGAAAATTACCAGGTATACAAGCCTTACTGTCTGAACTGTGCAACCAGCGCAAGGTTGCATGCAGTGGATACTGTCACACTGTGAAATACCAGGAAATGAGAGAGCAGACCGACTGGCTAAAGAAGGTGCTGCAGACCGGATGTACCAGTTACGTACCATCAGAAGAAAAAAATGATCAAATCAATCAGAAAGCCACCAACACAGGACGACTACCAAGCTATGAACAGGTCAGAACAAATTTTCATTCTGTGCCTCAGAACAGGACACAACTGACTCCGCAGCCACATGTATACAAAATTTAAGGTTGGCAATTCAGCCATGTGTACATGTGGACGGGCACCCCAGACTGCAGAGCAGAGCACATACTTCAAGACTGCCCCGAATATGATATATTGAGGCAAACCCACTGACCCAGAGAAATAACACTGGAAGCAAAACTATATAGACCTCTGTATTAACTACAAAAGACAGTGACGTTTATACAAGAAACAACATTGCAGATATAGATAATATAGTTCATGCAAATGAAAGAAGAAGAAGAAGAAGGAGGATCAACGGCTTAAAGATATGAGCAGCTAAGCAGATAACTCCTGGTCCCCTGGGGAGGAATCTATTGTACAAAATAACAGATAACTCCTCTAATGGGTAAGGAAATTCATAATGACAACAATTTCCAATATTCTATTGAAGGGAAGCATTCTGAGAAAGATCTTCTAAACACTGGTAGGACGTCCAAACCCATCGTAGGACACATGGAATGTCAGGACTCTAAATGGAACAGAGAAACTGGATTATTTCATTTTTTAGGAAAACTATATGAAACTCAGTATAATGCGAGTGGCAGAGTAAAGATTGACAGATGCTGGGCACATAAAAAGAGAAAAATATACACTGGGAGGGAACATGAATGAGTTGAAATATTGATTAAAGAAAGAAGTAGAATATTTATGTGGATGTTAAACACACAGAGACAGAATTACCAGTTTGTTACTGAAAATGAGAGCAAAACTATTAGACATAGTAATTTTATAAACATATGCACCAATCAAGGAACACAGGAACGAGAAAACAGAGGAACACTACAAAGAATTACAATACACACTTAAACCAGTAAACCCTAAAGATGTGTTGATAGTTATTGGGAAGACATGAATGAGAATTGGAAAAGAATGATACAAGAAAATAGTAGTGCAATATAGACTAGGGAGAAGAAACAATAGAGGAAACAATACTTACAATTATGATATAAAAAAAGGAGCAGCTTATATGCAACACTTTCTTTGGGTTTGCCCAGAATGCAATCATATGTTGATTCTAATCAATAATAACACACACACACACACACCAAGGAATCTATGCACATAGAAATGCCCATAAAATATTTTTATAATGAATAGAAACGGTCAGATTTTGACAGAAATATCTTAATCGAGGTCAAAGATAAGTATGAAAAATAACTGACAGAGTGCGTGGAAAAACTGAGAAAAGTAAACAACAAAAACCGTTGGAATGTTGAAAAAAAAAATCAGGAAATAATTTACCAAATAAAAAGTGTACGAAAAAAATCACGTGTAGAATAAGTAAAATGGCAGATAGAGTGAAAAAAAAAAAACACTCCAGAATACTGAACAGTAGACAAAGAAAACGCACTACGTGCAGACCAGCGTTGCCACTCCTAGGTGGGTTCATTAATTTTGGGTTTTTTTTGTTGGTCCAGTTTAGGTAGCATTTTCCTTCATTAGTTGCAGAACGCCACCTAGATTTCACCTAAAGTAGCTGAAAATAAGCCGCACAATGTAGCCCAAGTCACCACTAAGTAGCCCAAAATTCAAAACTGACCCATGTCAGACGACCGCGAACCTTGGATGATCTGTGAATTGCCCTGACTGAAGCAAGGGATCGACCCCCCCCAATTAGTTCTGCACAGACTTGCTGACTCCAAGCTGCTCTGCTGCCAAGAGTGGCAACACGGGCTTTTGAACCCTACTGTGACAACAATGAAATCTGTGACTTGTCAGTTAGATGGAACTTCAAACAACAGTCGATTCATCATGAGAACTCTTCTGACGGTGTAAACATCAAAGATGCGATCGCAAGAAGAAGAAGAAGAAGTCAGTTAGATGTTCATTTTTAGGGCTATTGTCATGACACTGCTTGTTCTGCCACACGATTCATATGAATAAATCATGCGGTTGAATGCCGGTTCTAGTCATATCAAATTCATGTAGGTTCTTTCATTCTCACATCTCCATGAGCGATTTTGTCACTGATTCATAATTAAAGTCGGCCAGTATATACACAATACATGAAGACATCAGTTTTTATAACGTTGCCCAAAAAATAAAACATTGCTCAAGATCATACAGGAAAGAATACAAAGTAAAGCACATAATGAAGTTCAGAGAGAATAGTTTGGTTTTATGCAGAACAGCGGAATAAGAGAAGCAATATTTTATATAGGAATATTAGCAGAATTTTATATAAAGCACGGCTGTTTGTGCCCTATACCAGAGCGCTCTTTTAGTTTCGGTGACCGGAATTCTGACACCGGGTATAAAATTTTCATGTGCACCGTAAAAGACTATTGAAGTTTTTGGCGGGGAAAATCAGCTGATGTGTGTGTAAAATCAGTAAAATATAAATCATTACACACTCGTTCTGGATAAACACAGCGCTAAAATTCTTTTGTGTACTATAACTTTGTTCTGTGTTCTATTTTTGATTGCATTTTTATTTGTTTGAAATTAGTTTTGACGGAGTTACAGACTTTTGAAAACAGTGTCATCATTTGAGGAAATTCATAAAATAAGTAATCTTTTTATTAATTTAATATCTAAAAATCGGCCCATTCGTTTGAGTTTATAATTATAAAGACTTCTCGAAGGGAAGCTAAAGATTATTTCCACATACTTTTTTTTTTTTGGTTTCATATCTTGAGAATGTGTGGTAGTCAGTTTTGTGAGTTTGGTATTACAAGAACAAGCATATTGTCACCAGATTTTATAGCATTTAAATTACTGTAAACGCATTCCTGATACTCACAAATCTTAAATAAGGTTGTAAAAAAAAAAATTTTTTGTAAAGCACCATTTGTTTTTGCATTTCCATTCATTTATAATGATATTTAGCTACGTATATAAGCGTCAGAAAACATGTAAAGCTATAGATAGATTACTTCCACATACTTTGATCTATCTTTCAAGTCTTGTTAATCTTGTATTTATAATATGAATTTTTTTTTAATTGTATGTTAGATAAGGACTGTTCCATTAGTGTTCTTTGGTAGACAATCCTGTGCACATGACGGCTGCCAAAGAATTCTAAGTAACTGTTTGTATATCTTCTTTCATTCACAGATAAAGCATTCTACATCCTGGTGTTAGACTTGATAGTCCCAAATATTCCATTATCTTTATACATACACAAGTAAACTATACTACATAACAACGAAATGGAACATACTTTTTTGCATCATATGAATCGTGCCAGTGCACTGTGCAGAGCCTGTGGCAAGAGAGCATTAACTTCCAAAACAAAACGTTCAAATCAGAAAGCACTGAACTGTTCTAATTACGTTAATGATCTGTTCTTTGTGTTTGGAATTAACGTATCAGATGATAAACCCACAGAGCATTCGACTATATTTTGTAAGAAGTGTTACTTACGAATATTGGAGCTGGGGTGTTCCCCAAGGGAGAGTCCTGTCGCCTATACCGTTCCTTGCATACATAAATTTGCAAGCATTAAACTTACCTATTAATATAGAAGAGGTGTTAAGAATAGACAGACCTAGGGAACTGCATAATATATTCAAACAATATTTAACACGAACAAATATTAATACATAGTGGCTGGGAATGTCACTGTCTGATGCTATTCTTACAATGCACATGACTTTTAACAGATGAAAGTCAATTAATTATCTGTTAAAGTCAGTTATATAACTGGAAGCACCAGGCCTTTACACCCCTCCACTTTAATATTATTCTTGTTCAGAGTTTCTTCTTGATTTTGTTCATTTTTTTTGGTTGTTTTTTTTAATTTAACGTAAAAGCATAATTGTGATTGTCCCTATTTACAATGATTTGACAAATGTGATGCCACTTTCTCATATCGGCAGTTGTTCATATTATTTGGAATTGAAAACAATATATATCCTAATTATAACCCATCAGAGTGTTGAACGGGATATTTTTCTTCATTAATTTAAATGAAAAAAAAGCATACATAAATGACATAACAGAAAATATTACAATAAGAACACGCAATGCCTCCTTTGCAGATGACTTGGCTTTGTGGATCTCTGAAGAGTATATCATTACTGCCAAACATTCGGATGCAGTGAGCACTAACATCGCTGGAGATGTGGGCCAAAACAAGACTAATTAAGATAAATAAAGGGCAAACAACTTACACAGTGTTGTTCCTCTCTAATAAACCACAGAGCTCCAAACTAGTGCTAAAAGGGAACAATCTACATCTGGATGAAAATACAAACTACATAGGTGTGACGAGACGAGATTTTTTTCTCTGCTCTCTCGATTTATTTTCTCTTCTTCTCAGTTCCTTCATTTTATTTCTTTAAATGTGTAGACATTGTATTCCTATTGTTACCTTAACGGTCCCTTCTGTCACGTAGCGACTTCACACTAACCGGTCTCAAGACCACCTACACTCATAATTGTTCAGTGTATTAACTTTCACTCATCCGATCAGACCTCTTCTCCATATGAATAGAACAGGTATGTTCATTAAATCTTCCCTGCACACACACTCCAGTGCCGTCACCCAAAAATTGGATGATAGTATCATTTCATGCATCTGTGCAAATCGGTTGCCCTGAAAAAGGTCGCCGGGGGTTCGTGCAGTCGTAAACGATATGGTGACTATTGTCGCGGTAGAAGAGAACTCTGAAATTAGATTTCACACCATGGTAAAGTAATGTATATCTTGGGATAGAGTTCAGATGACAAGAGTGCCCATGAGTTAATTATTTTAAGATGGAAAATGGGTGTATGTGGTCCCATAATCTGTTTCTAGTAAAATGGGATTTCGCTGGTCTCAGTATTTAGTCTGAGAATTAACAATTGTCTAGCACTGCATCCAAAAACTGGTTACGAAAGAACTCAACTCGAATGATAAGCAGCATGTGCTTAGGCGTAAGACTTGCTTTTGACAAAGCAAGCATTTTTGCAAAAGTACAACCGAGTGGTTCTTTTATGGTAGACTACACCAGGAGCTTCCGTCTTCATCGATGACGTCGAAACCTGGATCAGGGAAAGAGAACTTCCAACTCCTGAGATAGATCTGCACCTAACACCCAACCCTTTTCTTTCACCTGGAGAAATCAGGGAGTGACCAGGATTGCTGTCAGGAATCCAGATAAGTGGCACTATCAAAAACCAACCACTTCGTCAATCAAACTTGAGAAAGGTCCTATGATGAATTATCAACAGTTTTGTAAACTACTATAAACACAACTTCATCAATGTCCTAATGCTGAAAGATAAATAATCTTTGTTTTCAAACTTCATCAATGTCCTAATGCTGAAAGATAAATAATCTTTGTTTTCAAACTCAAGTCAAATTCTGTAACTCCGGAGAGACAGTGTCAATACCGTTATAGACACTATTACATTTTTGATTATCTTAAATTCTATAAATATTTGATTGAATAAATATTCCATATATGACACCTTATTTCCATCAGTAAAGTTTCATTGTAAATTTCTAAAATCAAGATTAGTTATTGACTCTTCTTGTGTTACAGTGATGTCTAATACTGTAAGATTATGTCATATTTGTATTTAATTAATGGGGGCTCTTTCTAATAATTCAGTACCTTAGGGAAAAATGTGGCCTGGATAACTACTAACTCTTAGTCTACTCCAAGGATTCTCAACCTGCTAAAAGACAGTTACTTTCCAGTATCCCTATAAGTAGATCTGCCAGTGATTCTCACTCTATTTTCTTCCTGCAGAACTTACACTTACATTTTCTGCAGATTTTCCTTGAGCCAAAATTTCAGTGAGATTATCTTGGACAGTCTTGGTGCTTATTCATACATTCATTTTCTTCCATCTATCCATCACTATAATCAGCCAGCCACAATAGGCATTACTTTTGATCACCCTTTGACTTGGAAAAAAACAGGTTGAAAGAAACCGAATGGGGGCAAGGCAAAGAATGGCAGTCATGAAAAAAACTTATCGGAACAGCTTGGGGAGCAGATGAGAGAATGCTAAAGACACTTTACACGAAATGAGTGAGACCAGTCCTTGAATATGACATTGCAGCAAACTTCGATAAAAATCAGCAGACTCCAAAACAAAGCAATGAGAGCCACAATGGAAGACATGAAGTCAACACCTATAAAAGAACTCGAAAAGATTACACTCCTTTAGCCAATGGAGGATAGAAGAAATAGCAGGGCCCAACAACAAGCTGAAAAATTCAAAAGACTAACAGACCATCCAATGCCTTCTTCTTCTTTGATCCTTAGCTGCTGACTGTCAGTGGCCATCACGTCTAGTGGCGTCTTGTAGGGCAGCAACAAACTGAACGAGCCTCAGATGTCCATCCCCCATCAAAGCTTGTTTATCTGTTGCTGTTTCCGTAAAGTCTTTGTTTTTTACAGGGGTGTCGGCACTGCGCTTAAACCCCCCCCCCACCACCCAACCTGGAGGACCAGGGTGCCAGCTTTAGTCTGACCCTACTCGTGCAGACCTGTCCAGCTTGGTAACACCTGCCAGGAGAGAACAAATGAAAATCTTAAGACTCCGCACAGGCCACAACAGATTGGGATACCATCTATTCAACAAGCTAAAGATAGGAACTACCGATGAGTGTAACTGTGGCACTGATAAAATGATTGCTGAACGTCTGCTTCAAAGATGCCCAACATATGGCCGTCACCAGTACCATTTTCGAGAAAAAAAAAACTATGGAGATGCAAATAACCCGAAGCTGACCATTGCTTTCTTTGAAAATATTCGAGCAGACACGTCTGAGAGTGTACGAATAAGCAGAAGATATTAAACACCATTTATTATTCATTCTGCATCTGTGACTTTCCGTGTATATTTCCGAGACATTCCCACCATACCCCTACCAATCATCTATATTAATTTTTGATCTTGTTAAATACTTTTTGACTACACTGTTCAGCTCTCTAGACATGTCTGCTCTCAACGCTTTTATGGGTGAATAGTATGCCTGA
This sequence comes from Oreohelix idahoensis, assembly GCA_024509875.1. Classification (NCBI taxonomy): domain Eukaryota; kingdom Metazoa; phylum Mollusca; class Gastropoda; order Stylommatophora; family Oreohelicidae; genus Oreohelix; species Oreohelix idahoensis. The sequence goes on along the minus strand of JAMPIV010005219.1, from coordinate 1,002,306 downwards.
AAATAATATAGTACTGGGATTCTCTGTTGTTCTTACCTATTTCAAATGTAGTAGGAAATGTTGTATATTATAATGGCGTTTTACTATAGGTTGCGAACCATATTAAAAGCGAAGGTCCGGAAATAATCTTATAAGAAGGGAAACCACTTGTTGTCTAACAAAATCCTTACGATGTTGTGACAATTCAAGTTAGAGGTACGGTTTTGGTAGCTCGCTCTTGGACAACTAAGTAAGCGCGCTTGTTATATAAAAACCGTAGGTGGTTACTTTAGTGTATATGTAGTATAAAGTGTACAGAATACAATCATGAAAATATGAACCATATTCAGATGAAGTGCTGATTGAAGGTGGAGGAGCGAAGTTCGAGAAGGATCGAAAACTAAGAAAAACGCTATTGATCGTCATTTAGGCCTAGAGTTAACGTAGTGAAAGCAGAATTTTCTCTCGTTGTGCCTAAAATATGAAAAAAATCCCATGCTGCTTTTTTCTAAAGTTAGCCTTGTAATGTAGGCCCTACATTAATTTTACATGTTGATAATATGCTTCCGTAATGTGCTGTGATAACAGTTTAGGCCTATGTCGGCTATAGGCTAGGCCTAGTAGATGATAGACTTTGGGGTTTGAAATGAAGACTAGTGGACCGGACCGTGTGTGTGTTCGATAGGGCCTCAAAAAAAAAAAAACATCAGAGATGCGGTGTTAAGGGTACAGGTTTAGGATCAGGTTTAGGAATCCTGAACCTAACCTTGAAAGAGTGAGAGAAGAAGAATTAGATGCATTAAGTTTAGAGTGAAAATAATAAAATTAGGCCTACTGAATGACATTCAGAACAGCATATTTAGCAAATAATCTGTTAAAAAAGGTGTTTTCATAATATCAGCAAAGAAACAAATGTGAAGATCATTTGACTGGATAGGACACATATTGAGAAAACAGTTGATAGTATTATAAACCAGTCTGTCTTCTGAAACCCATCCAGGACAAGAGAAATAGAGGGAGATTTTAAAAAAAATACATGGAAAAGAGAACTGGATACAGTCAAGAAAGAGAAAAAGAAGATATAGAAAAGCCTTGAACAGAAAGCACAAGACAGGAGGGCTTGGAGTTTATTTATTAAAGGCCTGTGCTTCACAGGGAGAGGAGGATGATTTTACTCTGCCTTTTATGTGTGAAGGATAATTTTGATGATAGAGAGACTGATTTGATGGAAGAATAAAAGATATAGATAGATGATAGTCTTTCTCAGAATCCAACAAAGGACTGCGTAAGGAACATAAAGTTGAGAAAGAGATTTGGTGCCCAGCCACATTAAAAATATCCCGACCCAATAGTGTTAGTTTAATTATGACTCTGCACCCAGGGTGTAGATTTTAATTACTAAAAAAACTGTAGGCCTACAACCCAATTAAATATTACAAGAAAAATAACAACAGACTCTGTTATGTAAAGTTTATAAAAAGAAACATAGATTCTCACATACTTTTTAAATTTAAAAAAAATGATAGATTCTCATGTATGTTAAAAAAATTTACAACTATAAGCTTGGTTAACTAATCTGTTAATGGTTCTGAGAAATGTCAGAATAAATTAGCATCATTTGGACTGAATAGCTATTCTGTAGTGGTTTTGCTGGCATTGGTAAACTACTCATCTCAGATGCTGCTGGATTTATGTTGTCTTGTTGCCAGGGGGTTCAATCTGTCCCAGCACTCTAGGACCAGTATGGCAAGTACTTCTAGTAGGGTTTCAGAGGATGGCAGGGGCTGCTTCCTGTCTTGATGCAGGGCTCATCACCAACTGGGATGGAGTATGTCTGCCCTCCAGAACACTGTTTATGGTTACGTCTCCTGGTAGGACAACCTGGTAGGATCACTCAACTTCCCCGCATGCTGGTTAGAAATGAGCAGCGCTCCCTCTGTATTTCTTGTCCATGCCGGCAGCTGGCGAGAAAATGACAGCTGAGTGACGCTATCTTTTTGCGCGTTCTTTCCCCTGGCTGGGTCACGAGGGGGTTTCCTAGCCTGGTTTATTCTGGTTCTTAAAGTAGTCTGCCCTGATCCATTGGTTGAGCCACTAAGCAGGTCTTAACCGCTTCTGAGCCAGTTGTGATTTTAAATTAACTCTCGCTGGTTGCTGAGGTCAAAAGTAACATGACTATACAACACTGCATACCTGTTGGCTAAAATTGTAATTATTCCCAGGGGAAACCTGATGTTAAACAGGACAGCGGTCAGAAGTTCATGGCTGAGTTAGAAAGAAATTTTCCAGTTCAAATTAAAAGATGGAACAAAGAGCGAGGTATTTCTTTTATAAGAATACAGAAGACCGCTACTGATTTAGACAAGTGGTTGACTTTCTAAAAAAAAAAAAAAAAAGGAATGAGTGAACTCGTATGAAAAAATATATAAAAAGATTGACAGAGAGAAAAGAAGGCGAATTCTGCTTCGTCACAATATGTCGTATTACAAATTCCATTGACTCTAGTAAGTGTAAATGGTTCTTCTTGTAATTATATTCATGTTTACGTGTGAGAGATCTTCGGAAGTCTGTTATGATTACTGTTTGTAAATTGCTTTGACGCAGCATGTGATGTCCTTCTACAACACCATTATATTTTAGGTAAAGGTAGGCCTAATCATACAGCACAGTGCTCCGCAACCCATGTGCCGCGGCACACTGTTGTGCTGCAAGTGTCTGCCTGGTGTGCCGTGACACTACAAAAGAATTTCACGTATAAAATGCTGCAAATTTATTATCACCCACCAAATTATGGGAGTTCCTCTTCTTCTTTCTCGTTCGCCCTCAGACTTCTGTATTAATATCTCAAGTAAAGGCAGTACAGTAGTCAGCTCAAGGTCCCTGACATCCAAACAGTTTTTCCTGGAAAGTAAATTGTTGCCATGCCAGTAGCTTTGGGTGGACCCCGTTGAGCCAAGAGGTCCGGGACTCTTCCCACCTGGTGGGTCACCTTGGATTGAGCACCTCCTGGTTGAGTCATATCTGTATCAGTCATCTCAAGGCGGTATGCATTGTGCACCTTCAGCATGCATTTATTTGGGACATATTTCCTACCTTTTGGTTTTTCGTGACTTCCATCCAAGGCAGCAGTATAATTTCACTTTAGAACTAGTACTTACAAAAATGGAGAAAACTTCTAAACGTCAACATTTAAGCAGCCATCTATGGAAGTGATGATCAATACTTCCAAAAGCAGGGTTGATTGCAGACATAAAGACAAAGAAGCCGCTGAAGAACCTGGCATCTACTGACCAGTCTCACTAACCTCAGCAAGTGAATCGCTGAGATAATGGCGAGTCACAGGCTCTGCTGGCGATTGGAAAGCAACAGTCATCGATGACAGTCATGCAGGCTTTAGGCAAGGTTTCAGAACAAACAACAAATGCTTTCATTTTGTACTAAAAAATTACTTAGATGCATTCCAAGTGATGGTGATGGTGCTCATGATGCACTACAACTGTATTATTGATCTACAGCAAGCATACGACACTAGGTGGAAACAGGGGCTCTTCGCCAAAATAACAAAAATAGCCATACATGGGACAAATGTACTTCTGGATTTAAGCATTCCTAAATAATAGTTCAATACAAACAACAGTAGAAGGCACTAAATCATCCACACCACACAAGAAGGGAATTACCACAATAGTCAGCAATAAGTTGCTCCCTATGATGTGTGAAGCAGAGCTCAATCTACCAACTTAGAACACAACTTACCAGACTCAACAAGGCTTAAACAAATTAAACTTTTCTCATGAACCTAATTGCCGTAACTATACCCATCCAAATGCAGATGACCTGCTCCATACGAAACAGTTCAGCGTGTGCCCAGGACTCCCCATGGAAAGTAGAAAGCTACTGCCGAGCTCTCTGCAAATTCTTCAACTTGGCGTTGGCTGCGTAAGGAGGATGAGCTCAGCAGCCCTTGTTAAACAGAAACCACCGATCCATCACAAAAAATTTTCTCATGATTGCCGTGAATTTTTAAATATTTACCCCATCCACCCACTTACTTAGCTGGTCACCGCTTCTTATACAGTTGGACTTAATTTAGTGAAGTCTCTAACACTTTACTCCCGTACCTCAGTGTCTGCTATGGGACTACTTTTACATTTACCGTTTTACCCACTTAAGTATTATAGTGTGCCGTGAAATTTTTGAGGACACTTAAGTGTGCCGTGACATTCTCAAGGACACTTAAGTGTGTCGTGAAGCAAAAAAGGTTGCGGAGCATTGCTATAGCAGATACTGCCACAGAGGGGTGAATTGTTAGAGACCCCACTATATTTCCAGCTTTATGAGGTGGGTGAACAGTTCCCTTCTTTGCTGTCTTTGTCTTCCCTAATTCCGGAGTAGTCAGATTTACAGCTGGGTAGACTGGAGCGTGATACTACCATGCTTTGAACTCAGGGCATTTGCATTGAAAGGTTCGCTTTCTCTGTCAGTCGGACAATTCTCATGGTATATGTTGGCTTGTTTAACTTGCTCCAAATTAGGGTGGAATAATCACCACCTTTTTTTAATTCAGTTTATCTTTGTGTTGAAGCATTGAAAGTATAGTTTACTCATTTGTAAAGACAGCATCTGGGGACAGGAAGTTACATGGTGATTTCAAATTGATTGACAGCTCATTTATTTGTATTAGTTTCTTATTTAGCATCTATGGCACCCATTCTTGTGATATAATTTTTTTTGTTCATTTCTTAGTTAAAATTTAGTAAGCTGATCCTTACACCTGTGACATAAGATGGCAGACGTGAACAAGCTTGTATTTGCAATTCTGAAGTTTTTGGAAGGCCAGAAAACATCCGGCCAGCTTGATGATGAAGCTTTAGAAAGCTTAGAAGGTTAAAGTACAATTATTTACACTTTTTTAAGTTGCTTTATTTTATTTTTTTTTAACTTTGCAATTTCTTATGTATAATCTTTTGTTATATATACTTTTAACACTTATTTTGATCTAATATCCATTTAGATTTTGCAAGAAACAATCAGTTTTTTTTGTTTGCACCAGAAACAACTTTTTTCTTCTTCTTCAAGTACCATGCCTAGTGGCGTAGGAGATCATGTCTCTCCACACCTTCCTGTCTCCAGTACAATTTATCATTTCTGTTGTTGACTTCTTTCTGTGCCACGATGTCAAACTGTCCAGTATTTGCTCTTTTTGTCTTCCCCTATCTCTTGTTCCTTCAATCTTACCTGTTGTTACGATATATTCCAGCTTTCCCCTTCTCATAATGTGCCCAAAAAAAGTGGATCGATTCTTTCTAACTTGTGAAATAAATTTTTTTTGTGCATTGGCGTCTTTCAGGATATCCTCATTACTCTTTCTGGCTGTCCATGGTATTTTTAACATTCTTCTGTAAAACCACATCTCTGTGACCTCTAATGCCTTTCCTACTTGTTTACTAATTCATGTAATAAACTTTGTTGTTGTTATTGATCCAGTGGTGCTTGGGCTCTCGCCCTTCGGCCCAGTGCCATGTAATATCTGCCTGTTTTTGCAAGTTTATAAACAAGTAATAAACTTTAAACAGTTATTGCTTAGCTTGTATGACACGTTTTAAGGAAAGAGTGAAGCATCGTGATAAGTTACACATATCTTACTTGAGATAACTCTTCTTGTCCTGTGCTATACATTTGTCTTCTCATGTCATCTGTATCCCCTTCATGTCTTTGTCTAATTTCTTTTTGTTTTTGTTTTTTCTTGTTGTTGTCTCCCTCATTCTCTCTTTCACTGGAGATTCTAGAACAGGGAATGCCTTGTAATGCTGTTAGCTGATGTTCTCATTATGTGTGCTGTCCAGGACCAGCGTCTTCTCTTCACATATTGTTCCATGATGTTTTGTCTTGATTCTTTCCATCAGGTGCTCCTTTGTTAGCGCAGGTCTCTCTCGGCAAAGGTGCTGGGTTCGAATCATGGTACTAACATGCTCCAGTCTGCCCAGTTATAAATGGGTACCTGACTTAGAGTTGGGGGGGGGGGGGGAAGGGGAGAGGCAGCGAGGAAGGGAACTGGTCACCCTCACCTCTCAATGTTGGACCTAGTATGTTGAAGTCTGTAACACTTCACTCCCCTACGGCAGTATCTGCTGTTGGACTACCTTCACATTTTTTACTCCTTTGTTATGTTTTCTCTATATTGTATTATTCTTTTACCTCTTTTCCTGTTACCTCCTGTCTTTAAATGAGAAAACTAGACCAAGAGATCCTTTATATTTGGACATGTGCCCTAATGTAACCAATACACCTTGTTGTCTAGATTGAACTAGGTCAGGGGTCGGGAACCTTTCCGTGACAAAGAGCCAAATATTTAATTTTGTCTCAATTTTCACAAACTGAAGAGCCACACAACAAAAAATCACATGGTATTGCTCATTCACTAAGAGTTAAGTAGTAGAGAGCCGCACGAGATGGCTCAAAGAACCGCATGCAGTTCGCGAGCCGTGGGTTCCTGACCCCTGAACTAGGTGCACCTCGCCAATACGAGGCAGAAGTAATTTTTTGTTTAAAGTCTGTCTTTCCGTGTAAATGTGTGAGGAAATGTTACCTATTTTAATTAACATTATGTTTATTTTTATTATGGCAACGCTGTATACAGTTGCTGTCCAGTGCTTAGAGCAAGTATATAAACTCGACACAACAGAAGAGGAGTCTGTGAGGAAATATGCTGTCCCTCAAAATCTGTTAGACATCTTCACTGCCTACCTGGGTCAGGTCAGTAAGTTGGTAGGAAGACATTATTAATAAAAATATGTGTTCAGCATGTGTCATTTAAATCTGTGTCATTAAATGATGTATAGACGTGTTGTGATACTTTTTACAAGATTGTGACTTAAGATACTGTCACATAATATCTTATGTTTCTTTGCGCACCTGAGCTTTAAAGTAAGTGTGCATAAAAAATTTTATGTCAGCTTAACTGCATAAGAATGATCATGCGTTCGGAAGCGGTGCAAATGGGTGCAGTGAGTTGGTGAACAAGAGGCCTGACAGAGAACGATGTCGGTTAGCTGGCTATAGAAGCCGTATTACATTTGAGTATGCTCTCTTTGTAGTTGCTAGGTTTTGTGCAGCATTGTTTTATATCCTCATGTTAGTAGGACTTGCTGAGCCAGCCAAATGGTTATTGCTGTTGTTATTGAGTTTGTATGTGTAGTATTGTTATTATTAAAAGGGAGATTGTCAGTATGCCTTCGTGTTATGCTTTGTGTATGGCATCTACAAGTGTTTTGATTGCGTGACCTCTCACAGTTCAATATGAGCCAAGTCTAGAGGATAATGTCATGATTTATTTATTATACTGTGACAGGTACTTTTCATCTTTTTTTCTATTCCTCTGTCACTTGCTTTTAATTTTCAGTCACATACTCACACTGTGAGCTTTCACGCACTTCCAAATTGTTGTATAATTTGCTACTGACAGCAGTAATAAAACAAGGGGCATAAGAAAAAAAATAAATCAGTGCCAAGCTCATTCATTCATTACCCTTCAGCTAAGTCCTCCTTTTGCATACCATCAGCTCAGGGTCTTTTTCATCATTTTCATTTATGTCTCCAGTTGTCTTCTCCGCGTGTTTTTGGTCCACCTCTTCTTTTCTTATGCTGGGGATTACACGATAAGGACTGTCTGGTAGTACTATAAACAGGTTTCCTCAAAGTGTGTGTACTATCCATTTTCGACATCTTCTCATCTCTTGTTCCACTAGCACTTGTCACGTCCTTGTCATCAGTTCCGCATTGGATATCATGTGCCATTTCAGTCCTTCTATTCTACACAAGCACCCATTTATGGAAGTCTGTAATTTCTTGGTTGTTGTTTTGCTTGTTCTAAATGTTTCAGAGCCATACAATAGGATTGACTAGACATTTGGAAAGGAGGTAAAGGATCCAGTTACACGCCCATTGAGGCATATTGGGAATATGGTGTTAGGCCCATATTTTCTTGACCATCTGCACACTAGGGGTGATGTGGTCAGCATCATGCCAGCCGCCTTAACCTTCCCAGAAGTTGCTCTTGTACCCAGTTGGGGCTGGGTCGACCCAGGAGCTGTTTGCGGCCTTAAAAAATTCCACGTCATCTGGGGATCGAACCATAGACCACTGAGCTAGGAAGACATTTGAGTTGAAGGTTATAATTTTTGTGTTGGGCCTGATTTCTTTTGATTTCCATATATTTCCAAATGCTCTGAAAGCTTTTCTTACCGTTAGCATCCTTATTTTGATTCAGTGCCAAGTGCCTGTAAACTCTTGTGGCTGCAGTGTTACCCTCTGGCTATCTCAGACAGTGAAGTATTTTGCAGTATTAATTTATCTATTACCCACCAACTGCCGGTGTAGTACAGGTCCATATCCCAGAATCCAAAATGCTCAGGGACCCTGTGTTTCGGAAATCAGATTTTTTCGGTTTTTGAATATCACCCAAAGTAGCACAAAGAGCCCAAGTCACCCAAAATTCGTTTAGAAAATCGCCCAAAATATGGCCCGAAAAAGCTTTCAAACTATTTTGGTTTTCGGGTGTTCGGATTCTGGGATACGGACCTGTATAAACCTTCCTATCCTGTTCTGTTCTTTCAGGATCTTTTCTTGTTTTCTTTATCGCTTTTAATTTTGTCTCCAACTCCCTCTGTAATTTTACCCAGTGGATTCTAGAACAAGTTCTGCCATGATTGGCTATTAAGTGGTTTTCTCAGTATGTGTCTCATCCAAGCATGTCTTTTCCTCACATTCTGCTCCACTGATATTAGCCTTGTCTCTGTCCACCAGTTCCACATCAGTGTCAAACTATTTTCTTGTTTTCAAGTAATTTTTGGAAGTGTTTAAGTTTTTACAGGTTGGAATGGCTGGCTCTGTGACCAACTTTCCTTAGTCATCTTTGCGACATCCCGTGTTTGGTACAAAAGTTACCTTGCTTTGCTCCTATATCAAAGCTCCGTAACACCTAGGCGGTTTTGCATTGTGTATTAAAAATACTCCCAGTACCAGTTTGTGAGCGAAATTCAGTAGAAAATTAAGCATCAATGGGTTGTGAGTAGCCTTGTTTGAAAAGGAAGCATTTCATTATGATCAATGAAACGGATTAATATTAATAGAATCGGTGATTTCAGTAATAAAAAAGTAGGGATAGGAAGATGAAAGAACACATGGAGAAGAGAACTGGAGGCAGACATAAAAGTGATGAAGTAGACATGGAAAGACCTTGAACTGCTGACACGGAACAAGCAGACTTGGCATAATTTTGTTGAAGTCTTGTGTTCCTTGAGGAGTTGAAAGGTGATGAATGAAATAAAAAAAAGTAACTTATTATTTGTCTATTCTCTATAGGCAAAATCAGACACCGCATCACTGTCATTACATGAGGCTACAGCAGAACAGAAAGAGGAAGCTGAGAGGCTTAAAAATAAAGGTGAGAAATATGATTGATCTGCAGCAGCATATAAAGTTTGATACAGTTAGCTGTGACAGTCAGCATATGTCCATTTTAATAGTTTGTCAAGGGACATTTATATAGGTCAGAATGAATGGTATGGTTGTAAGGAATTTCTGCTCCATAAGTAGCTGTGATGTGTTGATTATTGTGAGCACTGAGTAGATTTATGAAATGTTTTTATAATTACATGAAGATCACTGTATACCCACAACGTATCTACAATGCAGAAAGTTGCAGGTTGTGAGATGATTCTGTTATGAAAAATGTTATTGGAAACTGCATCTAGTGACAAAAACAAGACGAGGAGAATTAGAGAAAGGGATGGATAACAAGTTTGAGGTGATGTAATATACTTACTTAGTCGTTCCCCTTCTACCGTGAGGTGGAGAGGTTTGGAAGAGAGCGCCAGACTATCCTATCGGCTGTCTTCCTCCTGGCCTGGTTCCATTCTAGATGTAATATAAAAAGGGACAAAGTTGGGAAAACAGAATTAAAAGCAGTGTTCTGTAGAGTGAAAGATACGTTTGAGGTGATGTAATAAGATCAAAAGAGACAAAGTTTGAAAACAGAATTTAAAAAATTGTTCTGTAGGTACAGTGCCAGAGTAAGGCCAACTGATGCCCTAAGCCCACCCCAACGGTGGGCCCCCCCCCCCCCCCCCAGCCTTTCCATTGATAAACTGACAAGACATTATGACTCAGTACGTGCTAAAGGTGAAGTAAGAGAATGAAAATTTGGTTTTCTTCATGGGCAGACCCAGCTGAAATTCATGCAGAAAAACGTTGATAAGACAGTCAAACATGCTGAACTCTACGTCTATGTCTGACACTTTTAAACTTTAGTCACTCACCAGACCAAATACATTTTTTTAACAACTCAGATTAAAGTCGAACACGGCAGATAAGGAGAATTTAAGACTATTTGACTATAGTCGAGTGTGGCAGTGAAAGAGTTGAGAGTTAGGGGGGGGGGGGGGGGGGGGGGGCTCTGTTTCTTCATCCCCCCCCCCCCCCCCCCCCCCAAACCAACCGGAGTATGTGCTTATTTTTCTTAATCCAGCACTGTGGAGGTGTCTGAAAGAGGAATGGAATTCTTAGTAACCGTCTAATCTAGTAGATGGATAAGTGCACATGATGATGATTAGATTAATAATGTTGCTTGTTCTTTTTTATTAAGATCTCTTTTCACTAGTTACAACATCACAAGCTAGACCTGATTTTTAAAACAGATTTTTTATTTTTAGAGTTGCCCATCCTTACTTTTACTGCAGGAAATAAGTACATTTTTCAATTTTGAAATGCTTTTTTTAAATGTTATTCTTATTAATGACATATTTTTTTCACTTTTTCTTTCCAAGGAAATGAAATGATGAAATTAGAGAAATTTTCAGAGGCCCTAGAGAGTTATTCACAAGCAATCAGACTTGATTCCAGAAATGCTGTATACTTTTGCAACAGGTACCAAATAGTGAAATTCATGTTTTGATCTGTAAACACCATCATGAAAAATAAGGCAGCATTAATAGTTATGCCCCATGTAGTTTTTTTTGGGGGGGTCCTCTGAGGTGACAAAAAAGTGATAGAACTACAGCACACTCAAGCATGTTATACAAGGTGACAAAAAAGTGATAGGACTACAGCACACTCAAGCATATTATACAAGGTGACAAAAAAGTGATAGAACTACAGCACACTCAAGCATGTTATACAAGGTGACAAAAAAGTGATGGAACTACAGCACACTCAAGCATGTTATACAAGGTGACAAAAAAGTGATAGAACTACAGCACACTCAAGCATGTTATACAAGGTGAAAAAAAAGTGATAGAACTACAGCACACTCAAGCATGTTATACAAGGTGACAAAAAAGTGATAGGACTACAGCACACTCAAGCATGTTATACAAGGTGACAAAAAAGTGATAGAACTACAGCACACTCAAGCATGTTATACAAGGTGACAAAAAAGTGATAGAACTACAGCACACTCAAGCATGTTATACAAGGTGACAAAAAAGTGATAGGACTACAGCACGCTCAAGCATGTTATACAAGGTGACAAAAAAGTGATAGGACTACAGCACACTCAAGCATGTTATACAAGGTGACAAAAAAGTGATAGGACTACAGCACACTCAAGCATGTTATACAAGGTGACAAAAAAAGTGATAGGACTACAGCACACTCAAGCATGTTATACAAGGTGACAAAAAAGTGATAGGACTACAGCACACTCAAGCATGTTATACAAGGTGACAAAAAAGTGATAGGACTACAGCACACTCAAGCATGTTATACAAGGTGACAAAAAAGTGATAGGACTACAGCACACTCAAGCATGTTATACAAGGTGACAAAAAAGTGATAGGACTACAGCACACTCAAGCATGTTATACAAGGTGACAAAAAAGTGATAGGACTACAGCACACTCAAGCATGTTATACAAGGTGACAAAAAAGTGATAGGACTACAGCACACTCAAGCATGTTATACAAGGTGACAAAAAAGTGATAGGACTACAGCACACTCAAGCATGTTATACAAGGTGACAAAAAAGTGATAGGACTACAGCACACTCAAGCATGTTATACAAGGTGACAAATATGAGGCTGGCAAGCTCATCTTGTAAAACATTACCACATAAACCACCACTGCAAGAGCTTTTGTGCAGGCTTCCTGTAAGGGGACGAGCCACAGTGGTGGCCCCATGCTCCGTTCGAAGCTCAAAGGGAAGTGAATGATGAATGAATTAAAAATTGGTATATTATAAACTATATTATAAACTATATTAATAAATTAATGTTTTAAACTATATGTCAAAATTATCATGTAAAGACTAAAACACAACAGTGACATAATTACGTTAATGTTTTAAACCACATATACTGGTCATGGTTACGGTTTTCTTTTTCCCTTTTTACTCCTTCCTTATGGAGCATGGTGGAGTCACCCCTGCAGAAAGCCTGTAGTCCAGTGTTCTTGCATTCGTGGTTTGGTTTGGATTGGGTTTTGCCTTCTTGTGGCGGGGCGCATTCCTTTAAACCGAATTGGTTATATCAGAGTGCAATTTGCCAGTCAAAAATAAGTGAACTCTGTTAACTGAAGCTATGTGTTGATAAACTCTAATAAGCCCTGAAAAGGGCTACTAGTTTCTGTCAGCTAGCATGAAGAAGCCCTGAAAAGGACTGCTAGCTCAGTCAGCGCTGATAGATAGTAAGTCTTGAAAAGGATTAACATTATCCACCTGCTAGCATACAGCCCTGAAAAGGCCTTGCCCTAAAAAGGACTCACCAGCTACACCAGCGCTGCCCGTACTTACTCAGTTTTCAGCGAAACACCGGTTGTATGTGAACTCTTTAGCAATCTTAAAAGGATTACAGCGTTGATACATACTAAGTCCTAAAAAGGACTAACATTATCCATCTGCTAGCCTGAAGCCCTGAAAACGACTTGCCCTAAAAAGGACTCCCCAGCTACACCAACGCTGGTCTCGGTATCTAAAAAAAAAGCATTCATGGTTTCTGAGGCGGTTACTTTTATGTGATGAGGTTGCCAACCTCATGCGCAACCTCATATTTGTTGCCTTTTTCAACATGCCTGAGTATGCTGTACTCCTATTTTTTCTGTGTCTGCTCGGAGACCTCCGGGAACTACACAGGACGGTTTTATCGTTGTCTTTTTAGAAGTGTCAGCCAGTGGGTGTGTGCATTTAATAGTCTTGTGCGGCTTCACAGACTAGATCCTGTCAAGCTACAGGAGTTCCATACCTAGTCAGCTGCCATGACAAAAACATGATAAATATTTTATCGTGACAATTCCAGTTTTAAAAAAATCAACGTTTATGCCCGAAAACCAGTAACATATGTATGAAAAACATTACTTTGACAGGTTTTTTTTTCTTCCTGAAAAATTGTACAGACGATATGTTTGGGCAATAACCTGGCGTTGTTTTATCTGCGTTTAGTCAAATGCATTTTCAGTATCTTTACTTGCCTATTTTTCATTCAACTCATTAAAAGTGTGTGTAATCTGATAGCTTATTCATTCCTGCTTATTTGTTTTAATAAGAAATGGTTTCATTCGTTGGATATACATGCTCTATGTTCTGCTATGAAGGACGAGCACAAACTAGAAAAATTGATTTTTCCTTCAGACATCGGTCACCGTTTGAGAAAACTACTTAATGCCAGTGACATTATCATGACCTTTCACCTCCCCACTGAGCATAGGCCTTCAACAAACATAAACCAAGTCCTGCTGTCATGTGCTACCAGTTCCAGATCTTCCCATGCCTTCATCTCTTTCATTTCTGTCTCCAGTTTTCTCCTCCACATATTTTGGGTCCACCTCTACCTCTCTTACCTTGGGTATTTCAGAGCAAAGACTCCCTTGTATTGCTATCAACAGGTTTCATCAGTTTGTGTCATATCCATTGCTAGCATCTTCTTTGTCACCTTCTTGTTCATATGGTTCTTGACATCGGTTCCACACTGATGATCCTGTCGCACGATCCCAGTCACCTCCGCTCCATGCAGGCAGCCACGCATGAAATCTGCAACTTCTTGACAACTGCCTCTGCCATTCTCCATACCTCAGACATGCACAGTAGGACTGACCCGACACCCGAGCTGAAGACTCAGAGTCTTCTGAGTGTCCACATACTCCCAGTTATGTGTCTTTGCACCACTTTATCAAGTTTTTCATGTGTAATCTCCAGTCTTAATTTCTGTCATTGTCTCATCTGTATACTTTCCCTAGTTTTCCCCCAGTCTCCTTCCATGTGGGGTCTATGTCATTGTATGAAAAGATACATTAAAGATAGATTTTCTCAGTGTGTATCTTTTCCATCTAAACTTGCTTTTTTTTTTCCAGTCTTGTGCTTTGCTGACTCCTGACTTTCACATTCAGCAGAAGCAACGTAATATTATGTATTAATCCCTTTCTAGAGCGGCTGCCTACAGCAAGTTAAATAAGCAGCAGCAGGCCATAGAGGACTGTAACAGAGCATTGGACATTGATCCCAGCTACAGCAAAGCATATGGTCGAATGGGGTAAGTTCAGTAGGTTAGAGGAAAAAAAGTAGTACTATATAACATACAAGATCACACAGGATTCATTTCCGATTTTCGCTCCTTATGGAACGTGTCAACCACCACAGGAAACCTGTATGCATTCTTGCAGTGGTGGTCTATGTTGCAATTTCGTTGACATGAGGAAGCTCCTAGACCCAATCACAACCTCTTGTTAGTCACACTTCTTAGGACTTGCATGATTTGGTAGTGTAGTAGTCGTATTTGTGTCTTTTTCTCCCCTCAGAGATTCTCGGGAGCTATGTAGAGCTCACACAGAATTGACGTTGTTTAGTCCTCTTGCAAAGACAATGCTTTTTTTGGGAGGGCTATGGCCTTAAAGCAGGGTGGTCCAACTTTTTCTACACCGAGATCTAATAAACCAAAAATCTAAAGTTTGCGGGCCATTCGTGATTAAAAAATTATTTAAAATAAAAGCTCAGTGAAAAATGGAGGAAAAATAAAATACATTAAAAATTACGATGCACATTGAAGTTCTATTGAAATAATTTTAGTTTTATTCTTACCTTCTAATGGGAAGTTTGGGGTGTGTGGATTTTCTGTAACAAAAGTCGATATCAATGTCAGTCAAACGCTTTTTGGATGCTGACTGCAGGCAGTAAAATATTGCTTTGAATCTAATCTCAAAATTATTAATTATACCATATAATTAAACAAACATTTTTTTGTATGAACACGGGCCACAAAACAATTTAATGCGGGCCCCATTTGGCCCAGGGGACTACAGTTGGACCATGCTGCCTTAAAGTATATGACATAGCTATATCACTAGCTTACCATCATTTTCAGCATGTTACGTAAGATAATTGGGATTTGATCACCAGAAAAATATAATTGAAGAATTATTACACAAGCACAAAATTAACCATCAGCCATACCATCAAGTGAAACCAGTGGAGATAGATAGGACATGCCCAGTGCAGAGGACAGCTCAGTTTTGCCAAAAAAGCACTGAACAGAGATCCGCTGTGGATAGATCATAATAGAAGACCACTCGCAGCATGGCAACAAAAATGATACCCAACATTAATAAACTTCTTCGTCCATTTTCAGACGTCAACTTAAATATGTTCTAAAGAAAGCAGTGGTCAGCTTGCGGCTGCTGGTATCTCCATAGAGTTTTTCCAGGAATGGTACCTGTGATGGCCATATGCGCTTTCTGTGTTCCTCATATGTTGGGCACCTTTGAAGTAGATGTTCAGCTTTTATTTTATGAGTGCCACAGTTACTCTCATCAGTAGTTCCTTTCTATAGCTTGTTGAATTGATGGTATCCCCATCTGTTGTGGCCTGTGCGAAGTCTGAAGATTACCACTTGTTCACTTCTGCTAAGCTGGTAATATGCATCATCTTTTTTTTGTGACGTGTCTGCTCTAATTGCCACTTGCCCCTGTATCTGTAGGTACCACAAAGTGATTTTTGTTTGCACAGAAACACCAGAGAAAACAATGCAGTTTGAAAGCTCTTGGAAAACCATGAAATTTTGTACTTTATATTTTAAAATCGGACAAAAAATAAAAAAGTTGAGGCATTTTTAAAAGTGTAGGGACTTTCGCAAAGTTGAAAAAGTTACATCACACCAACTTCAGAGTACTCCCGTTTTCTTAAATATTATCTTGGAACCTTCTCTGACAAACAGCATACAGTCTGCTATACACTGATTACATAAAGAAAACTGTAGGCCTACATCATGAATAATTATCAATATATTTGAGACCAAAAATTGCAAATCATTACCGAAAAATGTAGTATTTTGCACGAACATCAATATTCACATCATCATATTTCAAAAAATATAAAAGGTACAAGCTTTAAATATGCACATATTAATCTGCATACTACACAAATACAACCCAATTTTTTTCAGAGGATTTGAACATCAGTTTGTTCTTGTATAATTTTTTTAAATATGTCCAGAGGCCAATTTGTCGCAGGGGAAGAAAAAGAATGTGAAAATTAAGAAAAATGTTTTTTTGAAAATACTGTCCATATCTCATTTTAAAAATCATTTGTAGGCAATAATTAACATCTAAACAATAATTAACAACATCTAAACGCTATTTTTTGATAAAACAACTGGTTAATAGCATTAAAAAACGTTTTTTTTTATACCATCGTAGTATGAGTCATATGCAACAGTAAAATTCCAGAAGTGAATTTTCTTTACATGTATAGAGCATTACATGTACTATTATTATATTGTACATGTAGTGCATTGAAAATCAGGACGAACCTTAAAACTTGAAAAGTGCACAGCCAGCTTAAATTAAGATGTATATTAATTAACATGAATACGTGAGTCTGAAGTATTTAAAGTGCATTTCATGAAAGCTGTTTATATATATATTTATGTTCGAGGTAAGACTACCAACTAGTGCCTGCTAGTCCGGACATTTCAGTACACCGTCAGCTACTTTCGTCTTTAGTTATGGTAAAAATTTTCCGGTTTCCTAGCCTTGACTCAATATGTCGGCCATTGGCATTCGGCCTTGCGATATCATTCGCTTTAGAAATCATAATTCACCCTATTATGTTGCAAAAGAAACCTTCATTTAATTACCAATTAATCAAAACATGCATTTTTTATTCAAATTGGTAACTTTCTTAGCTTTTCAAGCTCTTGAAAAAATTAGATTGATGTGCGAATGTCTGAAGTGGTGATAACAATTCAATCCACGTTGTTACACAAAAAACTGTGCGATCGTGTTAAATTGCTAAATAATATTAAAACTATTGTAAAATTTAAATTTAAAGTTCAAAACATTGTTAATAAGTGATATACTTACGTATAGTCAATCTCAAATCAGAAGATGTGATGATGTTTGAACATGAGCCAATATAAGTGGCGTCTCGATCTTGATCGCAATAGGGAGTTATCACGGCCAATGGAACAGCCTCGCTCTCTATCCTTCGCTAAAATTCTAGGCCTAACTTGATCGATACAGAACTTACTCAAAGTCAAATAGCTCCACCAGCAAATATCAGAAGTCTTTAAAATTTCACAGGAATAAAGGAAAATGGCTCCCAAATCTTCTCATACATTGCAAACAATTATAACAACATTTAAAATGTCAAATCTTGTAAAATTTCAACTTCACTTTGAGAAATCAACATCTTCCACTTTGTTTTCTACAGCTTGCAATATACGAAATTAAAGATATGCATCTTCCCATCATAATGGTGAAAACAGTATGCAAATCAGACGTCTGCTGGTCAAGCGAAACCCATTTGAATGAAGCGGGGTGAGGCAAAAACGCCGAGAGTTGGCCGCGCGCCCGGGCAAACTACGCGTAACGTTGCTGTTAGTTTTTATTAGTAAAAAAATACTTCAATAACTTTTATTATTCGGGAATTAATACATTTCAAAAGAGAAGAGGATAATGAGTATCGTGATATAAATTTTATTACAATCCGCTTAATAGCAAAGGGACAGTGACAACTTAAACTTGACGAATTTTCCTCAGTTTTCTCAACTTTCGTGCGTTTTCAACCAAAAAAGCGGGCGGTTTGTGGTACCTAGTATCTGCTCTTGATAAAGCTATTGCCCTCTTTACATTTTGCCAAGCTCAGTTTTTCTCAACTTTCGTGCGTTTTCAACCAAAAAAGCGGGCGGTTTGTGGTACCTAGTATCTGCTCTTGATAAAGCTATTGCCCTCTTTACAAGTTATGCTTGTGTCAAGCTGAGGTAGCTTTCCACCTTCCTTTGCCAATCTGTCAGCTTCTTCATTTCTGGGGATGTTGCGGTGAGATGGGATACAACTTTTTTAAGTACGGACACAGTTTGTGAAGCATTACTCTTAGGATATTAAAATACAACAAATGGAAATAGGTAGAAAAGAAATGATAAAGATAGCAAAGGTAATTATTTTTAATTGTATTTTTGCATTAAATTATACCACACAAAATCTTTTTGACACCTTCAGTTTAAAGCAAGTCTTCAGAATGGGAGTTTTTTTTAGAAGCTACCATATTTAAGGAAAATTGAGAATTTGAGAGCTTAATATTTTGGGATTAGATCATCCTGTTGGCTAAGTGGTTAGAGTGCTTTCCTCATGGTGACAAAGTTGTCCTGGTTCTGGGATTGATACCTGGTAGCATCATGCTCCAGCAGCTGTAAATAAATACCTGACATTGTTCTTGAGTTAATAAAGGCAAAGGCAGCAAGGAAGGGAACTGCTGACCCCCACCTCATAAAGCTGGATCTAGTATGGGGAAATTTCTAACACTTAACTCCCCTACTGAAGTAACTGATGTTGAACTACCTTTGACCTCAGTAGATTTTATTTGAATTTGCATAATTCATACATCTGTATTAACCTGTACTAGCTCATAAAATTTACGACTAATGGAGTGGTTCCCCCCACACACACACACTCACTCAATCATTTAAACGTGTTGTATTTTGTTTTTCAAATTTTATAACTAAGTATTTTAATATTTGATTATTTTGAGACGTATGATTACTGTACTTAAACATTTTTGTTACGTGTTTGCTACTTTTCTTTAAAGCACGCACTTTCAACTATTTACATAGAACTGTTGGTTATATCAGGACGTGTTATATTTTGTGTGATGTGTTTCTTCATTGTGTATATTCTATGCTCTGTACTGTATTATTCCTCATGATGGTGTTTTTTACATTTTAGTTGTGGTCTATATTAG
Organism: Oreohelix idahoensis; assembly: GCA_024509875.1. Lineage (NCBI taxonomy): Eukaryota > Metazoa > Mollusca > Gastropoda > Stylommatophora > Oreohelicidae > Oreohelix > Oreohelix idahoensis. The sequence goes on along the minus strand of JAMPIV010005219.1, from coordinate 983,107 downwards.
CGTGCATTTAATATTAGTTGGAGGTTTATTTGTGCTATTTGTAATTACTCTAAATTATAAAAAGTTGAATTCAAAATATTTTTTTAAATCTTTAGCATTGCCTTCACTGCCCTGGAAAACCATGAGAATGCCTATGATTGCTACAGCAAGGCTCTAGAACTAGACCCAGATAATCAGAGTTACAAGAACAATTTGGAGATTGCAGAGCAGAAATTGAAAGCAGGCGCAGCTCAGGTGTGGAGAATGATTATATTATACTTCTTCTTTGATCCTTAGCCACCGGCTGTCAAAGCAGTCAGTGGCTGTCATGCCTGGGGGCGTCTTGTAGGGCAGCAACAAACTGCTTCCACTTTGTTCGGTTGGTGGCCATCATTCATACAGTGCACCAGCTCTGGTTCATTCTTTGCATCTCGGCCTCCACAGTTCTCCGCCAAATTGTTTTTGGTCGGCCTCTTTTTCGCTTTCCTTCAGGGGTCCATAGCATATCTGTTCTTGTGATAGCATCAGGGTCTCTTCTGAGGATGTGGCCAACCCAACTCCAGCATTTGCCAGCTATGATGGTGTGTATGTCCTCTTGGTTACTCCGAGTAAGTAGTTCTTGCTTGGTGATGGTATTTAGTCAAAAGATTCAGAGAATTTTCATTAGGCAGATTGTGTGGAAGGAGGACAATTTCGACATTTCCTTCTCTGTTACTCTCCAGCATTTTGCACCATAGAGAAGCACAGAAAGTACACAGCTCTCATATAATCTTAATTTGGTATTGGTGCTGTACTGAGAGGATTTCCATATGTTGTTTAGACTAGCAAAGGCTATTCTCGCTTTATTCATTCTGTTGTTGATGTCTTTCTTGTTCCGCCGTCTGGTTTTACGAGAACAAATTGAGATCGCTGAGCAGAAATTGAAAGCAGGCATAGCTCAGGTGTGGAGACAGATTAATATTATACAAATGTTCCATTTTGTAAAGTAATAAAATAAATAAGTAACCACTTTTAGGATGACACAACAGCAGAATAATAAGTATCGACCAACATGTCTTTGTAGAAGATTGGACATACTAGAACAAAGGAAGGTCATAGTTTATTCATTCATAACATGTCTTTGTGGTAGATTGGACATGCTAGAACAAAGGAAGGTAGTAGTTCATTCATTCATAACATGTCTTTGTGGTAGATTGGATGTACTAGAACATAGGAAGGTCATAATTCATTCATTCCCAAGGAGCATACGTCTGCCTGTCCCATCCCATCAGCTCAAGGTCTTCCCATATCTTCCTCATCCCTTTCATTTCTATCTCCAGTTCTCTTTTCCGTGTGTTTTTAGATCTCCTGCTTCTCTAACTCGGGGTATTCCAGAACAAGGACTGTCTTGTAATGCTATCAGCAGGTTTCTGCAGTGTGTGCCCTATCATCTAAAAGCCAACTAATTTAAAGAAACTGGAGAATTTGAAGTCTCTGAAGAGGCTACTGCACCGTTAGGTATGTTGTACAAGGTGATTAAATGAGGTTGTACAAGGTGATTAAATGAGGTTGTACGAGGTGATTAAATGAGGTTGTACAAGGTGATTAAATGAGGTTGTGCTTGAGGCTGGCAACCTCTTCATGTAAAACTAATTGTCATTGAAACCACTGCCAGAGCATGGGACTGTTTGGTGCAGGCTTCCTGCAATGGTGGCTCCCTGCTCCATAAGCAGCACAAAAGTGATCAAGATATTTTGGACCACTTGATAAAATGAGAAATAAAGGCTAAAAAAATAAGATTGGGGGCATAAAGAGACAATTTGGAGTTTAAGTCCAAAAGATGGTAATTGATTAAGGAAAAAAAAAACATTGGATGAAACATGGAAAAAGCCATAAATTTACTGACAAAAACACGTTTGGCAGAAAGTCCATCATTTTGTTGCAATATTTTGTCTTATCTCATCCTCATTACTCTTTAACTTGCCTTTGAGCATAAACCTTCAACAAACTAACGCCAGTTTCTTCTGTCTTGTGCCATCAGCTCACGGTCTTTCCATATTTTTCTCATCATTTTTCTGTTCCTTTCTTCATGTGTTTTTTTGGTGTCTGCCTCTACCTCTTTAGCCTGAGGGATTCGAGAATAAGCATTGCCTGGTAACGCTGTAAGCAGGTTTTTTTCAATGTGTGTCCTATCCATTGCTAGCATCTTCATCTTATCTCTTGTTCCACTGGCACTTGTCTGCTTCTTGTCATCAGTTCCCCATTGGTGATCTTGTCATACATTAAAATCAACATTAGCAAATGTATCTGTATGTTAGTATTATTGACTTCTGATAACAGTCGTAACAAGTATTATTTCAGAGCGTGACAAGAAATAGGTTACGTTTTGATTTTAGTCAGCCAGGCAATCTTATGTTAGAAAAAGTGAAGTGACAGCTGTAACTTTGAATAATGCCCTTTCCACCTTTTGGGTTGCCTTAAACCCAGTGGTTTGAACACCCAGCGTTCTTTTAACTGAGGCCTTTCATAATGCAGGAGATGAGCTCTGTCACCCGTTTTTGTCCTCAATACTGGTCTCTCTTCTCACCCGCAGTGGTTTCCTCTTTTTTTTTTCTCATAGAGCTGCTGAGAACTTAGATTACCTAAGACGCAAGGGTTAAAATAAAAGGTTAAGAGCATACCCCACCTTACAGGCCAGGTGAAACACTCATCTACTACCAGCTCAACAGAACAGAACAGAACAGGTAGTAATTTTCAGACACCTATTCAACAAGCTAAAAATAGGAACTACTGATGAGTGTAACTGTGGCACTGATAAAATGACTGCTGAACATCTGCTTCAAAGATACCAAACATGCGGAACAGACAAAGCGCATTTGGCCGACACCAGTACCATTCATGGAAAAGCTCTTTGGAGTTGCAGATAGCCTCACGCTGACTATTGCTTTCTTTGAAAACATTCAAGTGGACGTCTGGGAGTGTATGAAGAAGAAGAAGAAACACCCAAATATTGAAATTTGTCATGATAACTAATGGTACCAGTTGAATTATAAAGAAGGAAACAACAAAATAGAATTACCTTTACATCCTCATTGGGCATGGTTAGAAAAAAGAAGGATTAAACACATTCTTACAATAGACAAAAGTTGATGGAATGAAAGAGATTGGGGATGAGAGGACAATTCAGAAACATGACGTGGGAGAGAGTGAGTCAATGAGAGATTGAGAATGAGAGGATAATATAGAAACATGACACGGGAGAGAGTGAGTCAACTACAACATGAGTGGTGAACGTCGAGAACCAGACATCCTGAGGGATTCAATCACATGTATCGGTTTGTTTTCACTTGAAACTAGAAGAAGATGAGGAATGAAGCTAAAAGGTGGAAACTTAGGTTTGTTATTGTGAGGTTCATAAAATAACGTAACAAATTGAAAACCCCAATTTTCTATTTATGTGGAGGTTTTGTACACGGGTTTGATAATTTGTTAATATTTTTTTATTTTGCCATTTTATTTCCTTCTGTTTCAAATTTTCAGGCTGGATTCAATGTAGGACCAGCAGGAAGTATGGGGGCTCTAGGCGGACTCGGAAATCTAAACTTTGGCAATCTTTTCAGTGACCCCAATGTAGTTAACATGGTAAAGTTTTTGTCTTTTAATTAATGATAGCTGGAATAGAATTTATTTAATATTTCTTGAGCAAAACCTTATTTTGTGCATCTACTTTGTCTATAATGAAAGTCAGTTTAGCTTGGAGAGCACTTGGTACATGTGAGGAGCAGACACAAAGGGTTAATTTGACATATTATTCTGGTTTCCCACTTTTTGTTGTTTTTTTTTTTTTGGGTGGGGAATCGATAAAATAATCTTTTTTTTAATCCTAAGGCTGAGGAATCTCCTACCTGTGAAAGTGTTTACAGGCCAGATAAATATCTATAACAGAGAGCAGAACTCCGTTGTTACTGAATTATATAAATTTGTATATGTTACACGTGCATGCACACATAAACATCAGTGTGAAAATAAAAAAGCACAACAAAGAAAATCAAATACAATAAAACAACAGAATTAGAAAAAAATCTGATCCATCACTGAACAGTGTCAACAGCAGTGGCTTCTTCAAGTAAAGGAATTAGGAATTTGTTGTGTTATGAAGTTTGATTTTCTGCACTAACATTTTTTCATCGCACAGTATTTTTATTTGTTTTATCTCTTTTTTGTGTGTGTGTGGTATGTTTAAGCTTGGTTCCATTATCATCACAGCTGCAGTAGCGCAGTGGTTAGTGCACTGGCTTCCTAGCTCGCTGGTCCTTGGTTCGATTCCCAGTTGAGGTGGGATTTTTTAGATCGTAAACGGCTCCTGGGTCGACCCAGCCTCATGAATTGGGTACCAGAGCAACTCTAGGAAGGTTAAAGCGGCCGGCGTGATGCTGACCACATCAACCCCCATAGTGTGCCGATAGTCAAGAAAATATGGGCCTAACACCATATTCCCAATATGCCTCAAACAGGATCCTTTACCTTTTTTTTTTAACCTTTCATCATCATCATATTTTCCTTTGCACTCCTTATGGATCATGGAGCCACACCAATGCAGGCTGGTCCTGCAGGAAGCTTGCACCAAGCAGTAACATGCTGTTGCACTGGTGGTTTCTGTGGCAGTTTCTCTTACATTTTGAGGCTGCCATCCTCATGCACAACAACAACATGCCTAAGGATGCAGTAGTCCTGTTCCTTGTTTGCCTCCTCATAGACCTCTAGGAACTACACGGAGCTAACTTGGCTTTAGTTACGTATTAAATCAGCAGTTAAATTGACTATGACCAACACAGTATGTTGTTGGTCCACCAAAGATTTGCTGTCATCTTTACGAAACAGCCAGACACCTACTCATGGGGTGTCCACCACAAATGCCAGGGAAAAAAACTATTACAGATACCCCAGACATTCACCGACTCACTGAATGGAACTTTGGAACAACTGCAGAAAACCTGCACTTTTCTAAGAGCATCATTGGGCTGCCAAGAGTAGACATGCTCGGGAGCTATGGGTGATCGACAAAAACAATTACTGGAAATAGGATACGGGCAGACAGGAAGTAGTTGTGGTAAATCTACAGTAGTGGCTGTAAGTGGTTGTGGGTGTTGAAATTTTTGAGTGGGTAGTAGGATTTTGCAACTTTGTGCCAGAAAATCACTTTTGACATATATTAAGAACTTGCCTAATTTTCAGTGTCTTCTGGTGTAATTTCACTATATTTTTTGCAGATGTATAGTGACTTTTTTTGCAGAACTGGTAAGTCATAGGCTTTTGTGAAGCAGTAATATATCTTTGGCCTTTGTTAAAACATTCTGATTTATGTTGTCAGATATACTTTTTGCACGGCAAAATATTTTCTCTTTTCTGATTTTCAGGCAGCAACAATAATGTCCAATCCTCAGGTTCATCAAATGTGAGTATTCTTATATAACACATTTGATATCAATCACTTGTAAGAAATTCCCATGTTTTACCGATGCCCAAAAAAAAGGTGTGGGAGGCAAAGAATAGTAACACTGTAATCTACCAAGTATGATGTAAAAGATGACTAAGGAGGGTTAGACATGGGCTAGCTACCCCATTCTATAGAAGTTTTAAGGCACGCAAAATGCAGCAAGTAAATACAGGACACCAGACACCCAAAACAAATAATTTAACTTTTAGTCATCCAAGACTGAAGAAGGTCCTCTGTTAGGGAGGTTTACTATGAAGTCATAGAAAGCTGAAAGGAGTCTAGACTGCTGACACCTTTAAAGATGTAAGAATCTTGAGCAGATGGCACAGGACTAGAGGACTTGGTATAAGTTTGTTGGAGGCCTTTGCTCCTTGAAGATCTGAAGGGTGATGGTGATGACTTCTAAGAAAGTCTGATAAATGATTACAAGCAATCTGAAGAATTTCTGGTAAGAAAATAAATAGTGGGGCAAAGTTCTCCTTCTCAGCTAGTTCAGACATACTTTAGCTTTGTAAATTAAAAGTTGTTCATCATCACAGTAAAGAACATGTGAAAATGTATTTAAACACATTTTTTTTTACCCCATTGTTCAGGGAATTGAGAGTGGCAGACTGATTATTGCACTTGCTTCTCGAGACAAAGTCACCGGGTTCGAAACCTGGTGGCGCCACACTCCAAGTCTCCTCCTGTCTCCGTATAGCTCCTAACAGTGGAGTATGGGGCCAACGCTGTAGTAAGTCTTAGCCTGTGCTAACTTATTTGCTGCTTACGGAGCATGGAGTCAATATTGCAAGCATAATTCTCTAAAATATCCTTCACCAAGCACATGCCTGCTGTCTACAGTGATGGTTTTTATAGCTATTGTTTTACATGACAGCTAGCCAGCCCATCAGAAACACTCTACCCAGTTATAAATGGGTACCTGAGTCTGGTCTTCAGTTACAGAAAACAAAAGCAGTGAGGAAACAACCGGTAACTCCACCTCCTGGTATGAGACTACCTATACCACTTTTACCCCATTGTTCAGAAGGTTGTTGGAGCTCCAATAATCATCAGAAGAGATCCTGACACCATCACCAGAACTGCCATGCTACGGACTCCAGAAGGAAAGGGAAAGCAAGGACAGACAAAAGCCACCTGGTGGAGCAAAGTGAGGCAGTGTTGCTGCCTTATGTGATTGCTTTGTATGTCAGTGACCAAGGACCAAAGAAAGAAGAGAATAATCATCCTACCATAGTTGTGATTTTATAACTTAATGTTTGGAGTCCCACATACAGCTAAAACATCTCAGGTGTATGTTGAAGGAGGCTAAGTGTGCAAAGCATTACTGTAAAGATTAGAAAAGCACAGTTCACATTTATTTGGTACATTTTGAGAGAAGGATTTTGAACATTTTTGTGGCACCGATAAAATGACTACGCAGCATCTCCTTCAGAGATGCCCAGCGTATGAGGAACAGAGAAAGCACATATGGCTGTCACCAGTACCACTTCTGGGAAAGCCCTATGGAGATAGAAATAGCCTCAAGCTGACCATTGCTTTCTTTGAATGTATTCGAGTTGACATCTGAAGGTGTACGAAGATCTGCAAAACTGTTGAATGGAGAGACGGTGGAAATAAAACAGACAATCTGTAGAGAAAGTAGACAGCAGAGCTAATAGAATATAAGAGACTGAGAATTGTGGAGAGAATAACTGTATCAGCCACTCACAGCATAGTGAAAATGTAGTTTAGGTACTGCCATAGGGGAGTGAAGTGTTAGAGACTTCACTACACTAACTACAGAAACTATAACTGCAAGAGCAGATGAATGCTTTAGTTCAGGCTTCCTGCAAGAGGACAAGCTGCAGTGGTTACCTCAAAAGGAGCAAAATGGGAAATGATGATGATACATTTAAGATAGAATGAGTAAGGTAAGGATCCTGTTACATGCCCATTGAGGCATATTGGGAATATGGTGTTAGGCCCATATTTTCTTAACCATCGGCACACTAGGGGTGACGTGGTCAACATCACGCTGGCCTCCTTAACCTTCCCAGAGTTGCTCTGGTACCCAGTTGGGGCTGGGTCGACCCAGGAGCCGTTTGCGGCCTAAAAAAAAATCCCACCTCATCTGGGGATCGAACCATAGACCACTGAGCTAGGAAGCCAGTGCACTAACCACTATGCTACCGCGGCTCCCAGAATGAGTAATGTGATGTAATTAGATTCAGAAAGTGTAACACATCTATGATATAAGAATCAGATTTTTATTCGTAGTCATCTCCTGTGACATATGAGAGTAAGCATGAACTAAAGGATACATCTGCTGTGGGAGTTATAGTTTCTGTGGTGGTTTGTTTCATGTGATGGGATTGCCCACCCACTGCACTTCTTCACATTAGTTATCTCCTATGACATATTCTTCCTCGTCTTCCTCGTTCGTCCTGAAAAGGACGTTGGTTGCGTTGTGTCTGTTTACAGCGGAGCTGCGATATCTGTGCCTTTCGGCCGGCACATCCGACTTCAGCACTGCATTTTTTGGGACCGGGTTTGCCTTCCCTCTTCGATCCCTACTCTCTTAGCCAGACTGCAGTGATGCAGCCTGTTTCCAGGACCACCGCGTGGAGGTGGAGTAGGGTCTTGGTCAGCTCTGGTTCGCTGACCCTGACGCAAGCAGTCAAGCTATGAGTCGCTGACTGCATTCTCTATTGCTGCGTCTTTGGGTCCCAACTCTCCTATGACATATGAGAGTAAGCCTGAACTAAAGCATACATCTGCTGTGAGAGTTGTAGTTTCTGGTAGCAACTCATTTGATGTGATCAGGTGTCCAGATCATGAACAGCCTCATATTAGTTGCCTCCTATGACATGCTAGAGGGAGCACTAGTCCTTTCTTTGTCTCACAAACGCACGCCCCCCCCCCCCCCCCCCCCCCCCCCCCCCCCCCCGGAACTATATTGGACATCTTAAATGTATAGCAACTTGGTATTATGAGTTTGGTCTCGGCATCGTCAAACACTTCTCTTAGAGGGCTGACCCAGTTTGCTCACTTTGCAATGTGCCAGGTTGGATTCCCCCTCAGACATACAATAGTTTGATTGGAGTTCACGTTTTCTTGTGCCTGATGCAGTCAAGTCATTTTTGGAAGAGAAATGATATATTGTCATCATCATCATCTTCTGTTGAGCTGCATATGGCACATTGAACAACCACTGTAGCTGATTCCCTTGAAGGAAGCATGCATCAAGCATTCACTTACATTACTTACTTAGTCATTCCCCTTCTACCGTGAGGTGTAGAGGTTACCAAGCATTCACTTACTTACTTACTTAGTCGTTCCCCTTCTACCGTGAGGTGTAGAGGTTACCAAGCATTCACTTACTTACTTACTTAGTCGTTCCCCTTCTACCGTGAGGTGTAGAGGTTACCAAGCATTCACAGCGGTTATTAATGCATTGTCATGGAGCAGTTTTATTACGATACAGAATGAGCAGTTGTGGAATATTGTCATGAATGTCAATGGATAGAATTTGCAAGGAATTTTCGAGATAGTATCCATTGTTCTGTTTGAGTTATTTGTTTATTTTTTTTTTACCTTCCAGGATGTCAAATTTCATGAGTGGTAGTAATCCAGGATCAGGCGGCCTTGGAAGTCTTATACAGGCGTAAGTCAGTTATACAGATAATATGACCCCTTGGCCTGTGGCAATCCAGTGTTTAGTCACCATTTATCAAATAAACATATATACTTGCATACATATCAGAATCTTTATTCTCCATAAAATACATTGACATGTGCTGACATGATATAATAAAATACAACATACATATAGGAGAATCATTAGAATTTACGTAAAGTGTGTAAGACATCTTAAGTTGTTCAGTGTGGGTGTTTTTTACCATCAAATGTTTTTGTTACACATATATACAACTCTTTAAGCTTCATAAAAGACATTGGCATGTAATGATATGATACAATGTACCAACGGGAGTATTATTAAAATTTACAGAATTTGTGTGGCATACGTTTCACGTAGATCAATATGGGTGTTTTTTACATGGGGGTTTTATCAGAATCTTTGTTAGCTATAAAATACATTGACAGGTAGTGGAGTGACATACTAAATATAGCATCAAATACAATAGTTCAGGTATACCTTACTTTATTGCACTTCGCTTCATTGTGCTTCGCAGATATTGCGGTTTTTTTCTTCAAATTATTCATGTTTATTTATTAAAACGTACCTTCTTCTTCCGAAAGATTTTGGCTCTCCATCACCAAAAAGATTACAATTTGCTGAAGGCTCAGATGATGAAGATTAGCATTTGTTTTAGCAATAAAATAAAAAAAAATTAAATTTAAATTTTACAGTACATTGTTATTTTTAGACCTAGCGCTATTGCGCACTTAATAGACAGTGTAAACATGATTTTAGGCTTTTATGTGCACTGGGAAGCCAAAAAATGGGTGTGACCCGCTTTATTACGATATTCGCTTTATTGCGGTGGTCTAGAACCGAACCCGCAATATCTCTGAGGTATACCTGTAGTTTGGTATATTAAACAGAGCACAATTGAGATTATACTTATTAAAAGTGTGGAAAAACATCTCCAGCAATTTAAATTGGGTGTTTTTTTTTACATCGAAGTTTTCATATTCTGAACGATTCTATAATTGCACTAATGCTGGAATATTTACATAGAACTCTGGCTTCAAATTTCCGCAGCTCCACAGACATCAATCCACTCTTATACTTCGCATGTACATATCCTAAGCTACCGATAGTCAGTACGATAACCTAATTCATTAATTTCTGCACTCAGTGGATAGTACTTATTAAATTTATGTTCGTAACAACCATCTAAATGGGCATCATATGGTACTGCTGCTTCTACTATAAAAGTTGTTTTGCACTGTTTATTGATTATTGTTAAATCAAGTTTTACGGCATGTGATTTAAATGAAATATTACTGCTGCCGAAAGGAGACATACAAACATACATCTTACATACATGCATGTATGTATGCATGTTGCGCCGCATATTAGCCACGTTATCAGACATGCCAGAATGTACAGTAGTCTTATTCTTTACTGGTCTGATCAGAGAGAGGCACACGCACATACACCCCCCCCCTTCCCCTTCCCAGGAACAACATGAAGTATTCATGTCTGATAACTGTACATACACTCGCCAGATCACAACAGATGGCGTCACAAATGCAGCAAGCAAACCCTGAACTAGTCCAGCAACTGAGGGATCAGATGAATCGGCAGGACCAGATGGAAAATAACAGCGGGGACCAAAACAGTGGCCAAGGTTTGTAAATGAATTTGTATGACACTCATCATCTGAGCATTGAATGGTGGTGTTAAGATAATAGCTTCCTGGGGGAGGGCAGGGAGGAACATGGAGAACAACAACAAGAACAACCAAAAATCTACAGACATTCATAAATGGGTGCTTGCATGGTACAGAAGCATTGAGGTGGTCTCACTAATGTGGAACTGATAACAAGAACCAGACATGTGCCAGTGGAACAAGAGATGAGAAGAAGAGTAAGCTGGAGATGGATAGGACACACCTTGAGGAAACCTACTGATAGTATTACCAGGAAGTCCTTGTTCTGGAATTCCCAGGGTAAGAGGCAGAGGGAGATAAAGGAACACATGGAGAAGAGAACTGGAGACAGACATGAAATCCTGAAGAAGACCTTGAGCTGATGTCACAGGACAGGAAGACTTTGCTTAAGTTTGTTGAAGGCCTATGCTCCTTGGGGAGCTGAAGGCTGATGAAGACGGAGAAGGGAGATTATCTGTAATCATTTCTGGTACTTTTATTATGGCTACCATTTAGGCTGTAAAAGACGCAAGCACCCTCTGTGATCCTGTAACTTGTTTCATTCATTCATTCATGATTTTCTTCTTCACTCCCTGTGGAACATGGAGCCACCTCTGCCGCTGACCCCATCACAGGAGGCCTGCACAAAGCATTCACATTCTTTTGCAGCGGTGGTTTTTGTATCAATTTGTTTTACATGGTGAGGTTGCCAGCCCCCCCCCCCCCCCCCCCCCCCCCGCCCCCCCCCCCCTGCACAACCTCATATTAGTAGCCTTGTATGACATGCATGTATGAGCAGTGGTCCTATTCTTTATTTGTCTGGTAAGATACTTCTATCAACGACACGACACGGGTCTGTAACTTTTCCCTTGATCATTAGTAGTCATGAAAGAATGCTGTGTGTGTTTTTGCTTGTTTTTAATCATTAGGCATAAATTGTACTAGTTATTGCTGGAGTGTTTAACGCATCAAAGATTTGTGGTTATATTGTTTAATTAGTACGTGTTTGTCGCTTAACAGCTTGATCTCCATATAACTGTGCCCAAGCTCGCGCCCTGGAGAGGACACTCCAGCTTCACCCTATAGGTGTCGGCAAAACACGGGAAGTAGCAGTTACCGGTTATAAGCTTTTTGCCCAATTGGCGTAGGGCATGGCGCCAGGGGCTACTTCCGACAGTGGGAGAGGTTCTAGGATCTCACTGGACAGCTACCGCCCGCTTCAAGCTGGGCAGCCCCCAGTCAATAAGGTGTTGTCCCGCCACTGTCTGCTTTCCCCATTGGGTGCATGGGGATTAGGGTCAAACCCGAACTGTGGACAGAAAATTTTGCACCAAGCAATTATCGAAAAAATAGAAATAAGCAAACTCTCAGATTGGGATGCTGGAACGTCAGGACTATGTTGACTGGACTATCCGAAAACCTACAGGATGTAAACGATGTAAGGAAGACAGCCATAATTAATGATGAGCTTAAACGACTTCAGGTGGATATAGCTGCACTTCAGGAAACGCGCCTGGCGGGCTCTGGAACGGTGAGCGAGAAGGACTACACATTTTATTGGCAAGGGAAAGATCTTAATAAAGCTAGAGAACACGGAGTAGGTTTTGCGGTCAAAAAATCGCTAACTAAAATGGTTGAACCAGGCGAGAATGGATCAGAACGCCTGTTAACGCTCCGCCTGCAAACTAGCACGGTCCCATCACCCTTGTCAGTGTGTATGCTCCTACTCTGTACTCTGCCTCAGAAGCTAAAGATGAGTTCTACGAGAATCTAACAGCAATTATCAAAAGCATACCTAGGCAAGAACAGCTTGTTCTCCTTGGTGACTTTAACGCTAGAGTGGGTGCCGATAATGTTTCATGGCCTTCATGTCTGGGCAGGTTTGGTATTGGCAAGATGAATGAAAATGGACAACGGTTCTTAGAGTTGTGCGTCCACCATGACCTCTGCGTGACCAACACCTACTTTCAGACAAAACCCCAGCATAAGGTGTCATGGAGACACCCACGATCCAAGCACTGGCACCAACTTGACCTGATTCTTGTCAGAAGGCCACTCATCAGGTCTGTGCTCTCCACGCGCTCGTACCATAGTGCAGACTGTGATACAGATCACTCCTTGGTTTGCTGCAAAATCAGAGCACAACCAAGAAAACTCTATCGTGTCAGACATGAAGGGAAACCACGCATTGATACCAGCAAGATGTCAGACCCTTTCATGATCGCTCAATTCACTGCGACCTTCGAGAAAGTGCTCAGTAGCCCTCAGCATGGTGATACTATTACAGAGAACTGGGAGCATCTACGGAACACCATTCAAAGTACTGCACTTGCCACCTTTGGTAAGAAAACAGCCAAGTCAAATGACTGGTTTGATGCTTCATCAGATGTGATGGCACCTGTCATTGAAGCTAAGCGCAGTGCTATGAATGAATACAAACGTTCACCGAGTGCCAGAACCCTACAGATCCTGAGGGCTACGAGAAGCAAAGTTCAACAAACTGCTCGACGCTGTGCAAATGACTACTGGCTCCAGCCCAGTGAGAGCATCCAGATCGCAGCGCAAACAGGCAACATTAGACAAATGTATGACGGTATAAAGAAAGCACTTGGCCCCCATAAAAGTAAGACGGCACCGCTAAAAACCATCAGCGGAGAGAAGCTAACCGATAAGGGTAAGCAGATGGAGAGGTGGGTCGAGCACTACTCTGAGCTTTACGCTAGAGACAATACCATTACGTCTGCAGCCCTTGATGGTGTCAACAGTCTGCCAACTATGGAGGAGCTGGATGCCGAACCAACATTGGAGGAACTCAGCAAGGCCATTGATAGCTTGGCCTCTGGCAAAGCACCAGGCAGTGATGGGATTCCTCCTGATTTAATCAAATGCTGTAAGAGCACGCTATTACGTCCCCTGCATAGGATGCTGTGCCAGTGCTGGGAAGAGACAACTATTCCTCAAGACATGCGAGATGCCAAGATTGTAACACTATAAAAATAAAGGAGACAGAAGTGATTGCAATAACTACAGAGGCATCTCTCTTCTTAGTATTGTTGGTAAGGTTTTTGCCAAAGTCATCTTAATGCGACTACACAAGTTAGCTGAGCGCATATATCCAGAGTCACAGTGTGGATTCTACCTTTACCGAGCTGGCAGATCAACAAAAAACAGACATGATCTTCTCTCTCCGCCAGCTTCAGGAAAAATCAAGAGAGCAGAAAAGACCATTATATATCGCCTTTATAGACCTCACAAAAGCATTCGACCTGGTTAGTAGGGATGGACTCTTTAAAATCCTCCTGAAAATAGGCTGCCCTTCTAAAATGCTGGAAATGATAAAGTCATTCATGACGGGTGGCAATGAAGGGAACAGTCCAATATGCTGGAAGCACGTCACAGCCCTTTGATATACGAAGTGGCGTTAAACAAGGCTGTGTTCTGGCTCCGACCCTCTTCGGAATCTTCTTTGCCTTACTCTTAAAACATGCATTCAGAGATGCAACTGAAGGAATATGCCTTCACACTAGGTCAGATGGCCGTCTGTTTAATCTTTCAAGGCTGAAGGCAAAAACAAAATCAGAAGGGTCACTATAAGAGACTTGTTGTTCGCTGATGATGCTGCAGTCGTCACTCAAAGCCAACAGGAGCTTCAGAGCTTGATGAATCGCTTCACTAAAGCATGCAAGGACTTTGGCCTCACAATAAGTCTAAAGAAAACGAATGTGCTGAGTCAGGATGTGGGTGCTGCACCAGTTATCACTATCGATAACTATGAATTGGCAGTGGTGCACCACTTCACATACCTAGGGTATACCATCAATGACAAACTCTCACTGGATACAGAAATCGACAGCCGCATTGGCAAAGCTGCAGCTACCTTTGCCCGCCTCACATCGCGTGTTTGGGGAAACTCTAAACTCAAAATGAAGACCAAAGCTGCGGTATATAATGCCTGCGTCACCAGCACACTCCTATATGGCAGCGAGACCTGGACGACCTATGCTAAGCAAGAAAGAAGGCTCAATACCTTCCATTTGCGGTGTCTACGCCGCATCCTCGGTATCTCGTGGAAAGATAAAGTGACAAATGTCGAGGTGTTGTCACGTGCTGGCCTTCAAAGTATGTATACGCTTCTTAGACAACGCAGACTTCGCTGGCTTGGCCATGTTCGCCGCATGGAAGATGGTCGCATCCCAAAAGATATCTTCTACGGACAATTAGCAGATGGCAAGAGAACAGTTGGGCGACCACAGCTGAGGTTCAAAGATGTGTGCAAGAGAGATATGAGGGCACTGGACATGGATCCAGCAACATGGGAGGATGAAGCTGCCGATCCGCACTAATGTGGCGATGCTATTAACGGCGCCACCTCAGATTGGGCGAAGAGAGGCTCACACAAGAAGCAGAGGTGAGGAGAAAAACGTCGAAAGGAGCACCAGGAAAATAAGCAGCTGAGGGCTGTCACCTCAGGGGCGCATTCCCATAGTCAGTTATGACTGAAGGGGCTATTATTATATTATTCCTTAGTTATTATCTCGCATAAATTTTTTGTCCTATACTTATCTTACCTTCAGAAAATTGAGCTAGGACTGTCTTGTCATGCTGTCAACAGGTTGCCTCAATGTGTGTTCTATCCAAGTGTCTTCTTCTCATCACTTTTTCCACTGGCACTTTTCTGGTTCTTATCATCAGTTCCACATTGGTGACCTAACAGTTTTCATCCTTTCAATCTACACAAGCACCCATTTATGGAAGTCTGTAACTTCTTGCGTTTTTGTTTTATTGTTCTCCGTATTTCAGAGCCTTGCTTGACTAACTTGACTTTTGAGTTTAAGATTTTTATGTGCGTTATATTATGGATAAAATAAAAAGACAAGATAACACAATTTTGATGAGTGATATGAATGCAAAGATAGGTACAGACAACACCGGCTTTGTAGAAATCATGGGAAAATATGGGCTAGGAAAAATAAAGGAAAGTGGGGAGCTGTTCACAAACTTCTGTGCTTCAAGTCAACTGACTATATTTTTTTTTTTTTTTTCCATAACCAGCGGCACTTGGGCTGTCAGCCCTTCGGCCCAATGACATGTCATTGCGAGGCTGGGGAACCTGAGGACTTTCCTTCCAACCCGGTCAGGAGTTTCGCTCCTTCCCATCCACAGAGGGTTTATCACAGGAGCCGTTCAGGTTATTCAGTCAAATTTCCGGCCGTAAACATTTCTTCAAACGCTGACGCCCGGGTTTGAACCATGAACACCTGGTCGCCAGTACAACGCCGTAGCCATTACACCAGCGCGGCTCCCCAACTGACTATATAAGAGAATACACAAGGCAACATGGATATCACCAGACCATAGAACAGAAAATCAGATTGATGACATATGCATAAATAAGAAGTTTAGGTCATCATGATGGTTGTCACCCGGGGCTCGAAAGGAGAGCAAAGAATAGTAATATTGTACCCTATCAGGCATATCGTAAAAAGTGAATAAGGAGTGTTGAGCATAGGGCTGGTTACCCCATCCCGTAAAAAAACTGTTTACCAAAAAACTCCAACAAACTATGGACAAGTCAAAAATAGAATATAAATGAACACAGCCACCCAAGACAGAAGATGGTCATCTGGAAAGGAGACGCATGAAACAAACCAGAGAAAACCAAAAGGAGTCTGGGTTGCCAACTAACCTTTTTTATGTCTAGGAAAATCTGTTCGTACTCGATATGAACAAGGGAAAACTGCACAGCTAGCAGCAGAAATGTGAAATTGCAGGATTGATATCTGGGTCTCTGCAAGACACTGTAGAAGAGCATAGAGAGGAAGAAATTGATCACAGGAGGAATGGTGTTGTCCTCAGGATATTAGGAGGAAAGTACCCACCACAGTGAAGGGGTGGCTCTAATGCTGTCAAGAGAAGCACAGAGGGCACTTATAGAATGGAAACACTCCACCACAAGTAGAAGTCATAGACATGGATAATACCAATGACTTTTCTTCAACATTTATTACGGCAACAGTACGCTGACAGACGACACAGTCAATAGCACAAAGGATCATGGACATTTCATGTGTGGTAATGATTATAAACATCAAGCATCATAAATCTTGCATAGCTCATGTATAAGATGCTAGTAGAGCTGGCTTGACAATTTACGTTCGTTCATACTGTAGCTCAGGGCCACTGACTAAACGCGTCAGGTAGTCCTTTAACAAATATCCCGCACGATAAAGGCGGTTCCAGTTGCTTAATATCAAAGTCTATGAACTTGTTTAATGAAAGTCAAGACTTCATCTGGCTTCACACGCCAGACACTTCTTCTTCTGCTCAAAGATATCGGCCGTAATATCGGGCCTCTATAATAATGTGAACAACTGTGTATTCTTCATAGGCAGGCATAATCATCCATGCCGAAACATACCGCTAACATGCGGTTTTCATAATAATCTCTCTTCACTGGGCTTCTGTAATATAGTTAGACGAATAGTCTTAGTTGGCTACCTCGAGCACACATAATGGACTCTGTATCTCAAAGAACTGTGAGCTCTACTCACAGGTCACCATAAAATGTTCTGCAACTTAGGCATAATAATTAAGTTTCTTTTACCTTTGGCAGAATCCGAGAAATACTCAGATAACAACTGTCGTCATTCTTGACGAACAGAATAACTCTGGGGAGAATCACTGACATCACAGTCACACTGAAGACTATCTTTCCCCCAGATAATGCAGAGAAGTACAACGGACATACTAGTCCGGTCAGAACCCAGTTCATCACTCCCTGACGGAAGTCTCTCCGTTTCGCGCTCAAAAAACTTGCGCATGCGTAGACAGAACAGATCTGAGAACAGCTAACCCCCGACTTAAGACAGGTCAACACAATGAATAAAACAAAGGGAAGATAACCCCAAATCTACCTGTCCCAGAGAGTTAACATACAGTTCTCTAACTTAGATCATCAAAAAATATTAAATAGATTTACGACATGAAACCGTCAAAAACGACAGCAACAAAAGGACATCACAGTTTTGATGGGGGACCTAAATGCAAAAATAGGAACAGACAACACCGGCTTCGAGGAAATCATGGGAAGGCAAGGATTAGGTACAATGAACAAGAATGGGGAACTTTTAACCAACTTCTGTGCTTCAAATCAACCAGCTATAGGAGGAAGCATATTTCCACATAAAAGAATACATAAAGCAACATGGATATCACCAGACCACAGAACTGAGAATCAGATTGATCACATATGCATAAATAAGAAGTTTAGGTCATCATTGCATGATGTAAAAGTATATAGAGGAGCAGATGTGGTATCAGATCACCATCTTCTGTTAGCCAAAACAAAATTAAAACTCAAGAAATTTGCAACAGCACATAGCTATAGACAACAGTATAATGTGGGATATCTAAGAAATCAGGAAATAAGAGAAAAATTTTCAATCACAGTATCCAACAAATACCAAGTACTCCAACAGCTGGAAGATGAAGCAGATACGGAAGACCACTGGCAACAAGTAAAAAATATATGGAACGAGACATGTGAAGAAGTACTGAGAAAAAGAGAACATCAGCACAAAGCATAGATAACAACAGAAACCATTAGTAAGATAGAAGACATGAAAAACAAGAAAGCAGATTTAAACAGAAGCAAAACCAGAAGCTCCAAAGCCAAGGCTCATGAAGTGTATTTATTAGAAGCAAACAAAGAAATAAGAAGAAACACCAGAAGAGACAAGAGGAAGTATACTGAAGAGTTTTTGAGGCAAGCAGAGAAAGCTGCAGCAAAAGGAAATATGAGGGACCTATACAACAACACAAGGAAGCTAACAGGAAAATATAAGCAAGCAAATGGCCTTGTCAAAGACAAGAATGGAAAATTGCTTAGTAATATACGAGGGGCGTTCAGAAAGTAATGCACCACATCATTTTTCTCAGGAGCTGTTTATTCAAAAAGCATGAAATTTATACACAATATACATGGATATGTCATGTAAACATTGGTATTATTAAACATAATCCCCATCAACTTGTACGGCTTTATGCCAGCGCGAAACAAGTGCATGTATTCCTAGCCCGTACCAGATTTTGTCTTGATCATGTAGCCATTTCTTCGCTGCATGAATCAC
The DNA here is from genome assembly GCA_024509875.1 of Oreohelix idahoensis. Lineage (NCBI taxonomy): Eukaryota > Metazoa > Mollusca > Gastropoda > Stylommatophora > Oreohelicidae > Oreohelix > Oreohelix idahoensis. The sequence continues at coordinate 964,202 of JAMPIV010005219.1, read as the reverse complement.
TCCTTCATCATCTTCAAACCTTGTCCCACGGAGTGCATCTTTAAGTGGACCAAATAGATGAAAATCAGAGGGTGCCAAATCGGGACTATAGGGTGGATGGGGTAGTACAGTCCAACCCAATTTGGTGATTGCTTCCCGTGTTGCCAGACTTGTGTGAGGTCGCGCATTGTCGTGAAGGAGAAGCAGGTCTGCTGTATTCTTGTGCGGCCGAACTCTGCGAAAACGTTGATTGAGTTTTTTCAATGTCTTAATGTAAGCTTGCGAATTGATTGTCACTCCTCTTGGCATAACGTCCACAAGAATCACACCTTCAATGTCCCAAAAGACAGTGATCATGACCTTTCTAGCTGAAGGAATTGTCTTGAATTTCTTTCTTCTTGGTGATTGCGGATGATGCCACTCCATTGACTGTCTTTTTGTCTCAGGTTCAAAATGATGTGCCCTTCTTTTGTCACCTGTAACGATCTTAGCCAAAAAGTTCTCTCCATCAGCATTGAAATGCTCCATCAATTCAGAAGAAATTGCTTTCCTTTGCAATCGGTGGTCATTTGTGAGACTTCGAGGAACCCATCTTGCGCAAACCTTAGAAAATCCGAGAGTTTTTATAACTGCATTTGCACTACCAATGCTGACTGACAGCTGTAAGGCCAATTGTTGAGTAGTGATTCCGCCTATCAGTAAGAATAATGCCCTCAGCGCATTTCAACATTTCTGCGTTGGTGGCTGTGGCAGGACGTCCACAGCGCGGCCGATCAAGCAGCTCCGTATCTCCACTTCCTGATTCTTTGATTCTCTGAACCCAGCAACTGACTGTACTCCTGTTGACTGCAAAACTTCCATACACATCACATAGACGCTTGTGAATATTCACAAGTTTCCTTCTATGCAATGAGAAATTCTATCACAATTCGCTGCTTATAACGCAAGTTGCTAACACGCTCCATTTCAACAGTTTAGGGCAGCCGCATTATTTGGCTGGTTGCGGTGCAATTTGGTGCACACAATTGGCACATGCCATATTTGAAGTGTGCAAAATTTCATGCTTCTACCTTCATTATTAGCTGAGAAAAATGATGTGGTGCATTACTTTCTGAACGCCCCTCGTACAAGAACAAATGAAGAGATGGACAGAACATTTTGCGGAACTTCTCAGTAGACCAGCTCCAACTAATCATCCAGACATCCAGCCAGCAGAAGAGGAGCTACAAATCAGCTGGGAACGACCAAGTAGAGAAGAAATAAAGAAAGGCATAAAGCTTTTGAAAGATGGAAAAGCAGCTGGTCCAGACAGCATTTAAGCAGGGGCCATCAAAACAAATATTGATACCTCTACAGAGATATTATACAAACTACTTGGCAAAGTCTGGGATAGAGAGGATATATCAGCAGAATGGAAGGAAGGTTATCTGGTCAAATTGCCTAAGAAGGGAAATTTGCAAGATTGCACAAATTATAGAGGAATAATGTTACTATCAGTGCCAGGAAAATTATTAAACAGAATCATCCTTGAGAGATTAAAAGAGTCCATAGACAAGCAACTGAGAGATGAAAAAGCATGTTTTCGACAAAACAGATCCTGTACAGACCAGATAGCCACACTGAGAATAATAGTGGAACAAAGCCTGGAATGCAATTCACCGCTACACATCGGATTTGTAGACTGTGAAAAGGCATTTGACAGTGTAGTTGAGAATCGCTCTGAAAATTGATGAGGCATTATGGAGTTCCCATGAAGATCACTAACTTAATGGGTGCTTGTGAAGAATAGAAGGATTGAAATGGTATGACAAAGTCACAAATGTGGACCTGCTGACAAGAGCCAGACAAGTGCAGGTGGAACAAGAGATGAGAAGATGATGGCGATAGATAAGGCGTGACATTACAAGGCACTGATGGCATATGTCTGTTGGCCTATGCTCCTTGGGTAGCTGAGGGTAATTAAAGAATCAAGTGTGCAGTGCATCTTTCTTTTGAATCTGACTCTACAATTAATTACTGATAACGTATTAATCTTCTGCTGGTGCCGTTAAATGTTAACATTCGTTTGTGTTCAGGGGCATTTCATTTGGCCAGATAGTATATCTCCAAAAAATCTTCTCACGATCCATCTTTTTCGTGGCTCTTGTCATGATCTTAGCTGTTCGATGATCAGGCATGTAGAAACCAGCTGAATAATAGTTTCTTCAGTGTACATTAAAAACTTTGAGTAACTCATTATGTATCATCATCATTTATACCCCCTTTTTTTTTAAATTCTGTGCTGCCAATGTCGCTTGCTGCCAATTTTTATTTTTGGGGGGTTTTACCCAAAAGGTTGCTTTGGCTTTCTTTTCCTTCCATCTTTGATCTTCATCACTTTTCTTATCCTCTGTGGGTTCAAGCGCATGTCTGGCAGTACTTGTTGCTTGTTTCATGAGTGTGTTTACTCTGCATCTCCACTTTGTATCTTTACATGTACGTGTACTTCCATTATTTTTTTATTCACAGATTCCAATCCAACAAGTTAACAATGCTAGCAGTATGACACCAGCATATCAGATGATTTGTTGTGATGCCTTTTGTTGATTAAGTATTGTGTGTATTTAAATACCCAAGAGTATTTTCTGGGTATTTGAGATAATTTCCTTGTTACTTGATGAATGTAAGTGTGACAGAAATAAGATGACTGAATGAATATTTTAATGGCACAAGCAAATTAATGATTGTACTGACATCTAGCTGATGTGAATTCACGACTCTACATTTAGTGTAAGCAATTGTATGACTGTACTGACATCTAGCTGAAACTGCTAACTCTAGACTTTACTGACATCTAGCTCAAGCTAATTCTAGACTGTATTGACATTTAGCTCATGCTAATTCTAGACTGTACTGACATCTAGCTGAAGCTGCTAATTCTAGACTGTACTGACATCTAGCTCAACAAAATTCATGACTGCAGATATCAGATCTGGCTGAAGCAAATTCATGACTGTTGACATCTAATATATGAAAGCAAATTTTTCCACATTTTTTATTGTCATGCTTGTTTTAGAGACATTTCATATTTTAAAAACAGGACTATTACACTTAAGTAGGGCTGCACGATTAGTGGGGTTTTGTACCATGTTGAGTACTTGGACGAATTTACTTGGCCTGGCATTAGAACACACGCACTTGTGCACGCACACACATATACATACATATATATATAATATATATATGTGAATGCCAGCCTGGGCAACTGCCTCAAAATTCTACTTTGATAAAACACAAAACCAGGCCGAGAGAATCATTACTGGAGCAGTGAAATCATCACCAGTAAATGAAATAAACAAGATAACAGAACTACAGTCCATGGGGGACAGAAGAGATTACAGAGAACTACAGGAGGCAGACAAATTTAATAGGCTCACAAACCACCCAACGAATGACAGACTGAAAAGATATGGTCACGGCAGACTCCAGAGAAGCTGCTTTGCACAAAAAGCAAAAGAGCTTGCCCCCAGTATACCAGACCTTGTACAGACAAAAACAGAACCCACAACAACTAGCTACATGTTTCCACCATGGAAAAGAACAAGGTTCCAAGAGCTGATTGACAGCATACTAGAAGTCACGAAGAAAGGCAATCAAATAGATGCAGAAAGGAAACACCTACCTATGGAATACATGAGAACTGTGGTGTACTAGGGGTGGAGGGGGAGGGCGGACTGCCCTGTTTGACAGCCAAGAGAGGGGTGCCATTGGACACTTTTATGATAATACTTACTATTAAAAATATACTTGCAAGTGTGATTCTTTATGGGATGGGGGTGCCTAATACGTTAAGTATGACTGCATGAGAAAGATGTACTCAATCACAGAATGGACCCATGTATATATACAAATTTATATTTACATATAGATAGATAGACAGTAGACAGATAGATAGATCAGCAATAAAAGCTACAAAAAAAAGGTTGATGGAAGGGCATACACAATAAAATAATTGACAAGAAATACATATCTCAATGGCCACTGGAAAATTCTTAAACAACTTTAAAGCCAAGACAGAAGCACTAAAAACATCTACAGTTACCATTATGGAAAATAAATATTTTGCTAGAGACAAAATATAGTGCTCCTTACAGACTCACTGTCAATCATCACAGCCCTCGGGAACACTAAAAATAATGAATTAGACAGCCTGGCAGAAGTACTATGAGAAACAATTAAAAGTACAGTGGATCCCTGCAATATATATGGAAATGACAAGAGAGATAAACTTGCCGAAGAAGGAGGAAGGAAAAGCAGAACAGAAGACAGGGAAAAGATAAAAGCAATAATCAGAAATAATTAAAGAGAAAAATGGCATAAAGAACACCCAGTCTCCGATACTTCAGAACTGTACTATACATTACATATAGTATGAAGATACCAAGTGGTAATTTTCAGACTGAGAACTGGCCATTGCAGATTCAAATATCATTTGTACAACAAACTGAAAATCGGACAGACAAATATGTACCTATGTCGGGAGGACAAACAAACAGTAGATTGTGTGCTCCAAAACTGTCAGCTCCATGAGAGAAGCAGGGTGGCAGCGTGGCCTTCTCCAACCCGGTTGAGGGAGAAACTGTATGGTGACGAGAGAAGCTTGAGCCGGACTACCAGCTTTATAAGAGAGATAGATGTGGTTTATTTGAGCGCGAACAACAAAGAAGAAGAAAATATCAAATCAAAGATAAAACAAACCAAATACCCGTTGGACTGAATTCATGAACTGTGACTGACTAGATAACCTTACTTCCGTACAGCACATCGAAATCTAGTCTCACTAGATATGTGATAATAGTTATTTTGGCAGACGTAGCATGTGGCAGTGACAGGGCTATTCCAAACGTATACTTTACAATATGTAGTTTTCACTTTCCTGTTAATGCCACATCTAAAAGTGGAGCACACTAGAAACACTGAACGACTTGCATTAAAGTCAAGGGAAAGTCAAGATGGCAGAATGATGCAACATCACAGGAAAACTATATTCCAGAACATGAACATGTGGCAGTGACAGTGCTATTCAAAACATATACTTTACAATATGTAGTTTTCACTTTCATTTTAATGCCACATCTAAAAGTGGAGCACACTAAAAACACTGAACGACTTGCATTAAAGTCAAGGGAAAGTCAAGAGGACAGAATGATGCAACATCACAGGGAAAAAAAGGGAAACATGTTCTTCCTTGGGGAAGTGAACTGGCTAGCTGGCATAGATGGTCATGTGGGTTGGGTAGTACTGGGTTAGAATATTACTCAGCCAAGTACTTGGTCCTGCCTAGACATTCGTGCAGCCAGACACCGAAGTGGTTTTTAAATGTATAAACAAGAGCATCAGTTACAATGAAATTGCACATTTCCAAATTAAACACGAAATAAAAATTCCAAGTGACAAAAAATAATCGTGTGTTACTTATTTTTTAAATGTTGTTTTCATACCATTGTTGATCTATGTCTCATTGGATTGTTAGGTTGGTACTACTTTCACGGGTAGAGAATGGAAATATAAATGTACTCATCTTGTTGTTCATACTACATCAAAGCAGTATCTAACATTGGAGGTGTCCCAGCATCCATGAAACCTCTGATATTTAAGTGTTCTGTAGGGCCTTTCAACAAACGTATGCCAAATTCTCTTATCACATGCCATCGGCTTAAGGTCTCTCCATGTCTTCTTTATCCCCTTCATGTCTGCCTCCAGTTTTTTTTCTCTGTATTGTTCTTTGATCTGCATCCAGTTTTTTTTCTCTGTTCTTTGATCTGCCTCCAGTTTTTTTTCTCTGTTCTTTGATCTGCCTCCAGTTTTTTTTCTCTGTATGTTCTTTGATCTGCCTCCAGCTTTTTTTCTCTGTATGTTCTTTGATCTGCCTCCAGCTTTTTTTCTCTGTATGTTCTTTGATCTGCCTCCAGCTTTTTTTCTCTATGTTCTTTGATCTGCCTCCAGCTTTTTTTCTCTGTATGTTCTTTGATCTGCCTCCAGCTTTTTTTCTCTGTATGTTCTTTGATCTGCCTCCAGCTTTTTTTCTCTATGTTCTTTGATCTGCCTCCAGCTTTTTTTCTCTGTATGTTCTTTGATCTGCCTCCAGCTTTTTTTCTCTGTATGTTCTTTGATCTGCCTCCAGCTTTTTTTCTCTGTATGTTCTTTGATCTGCCTCCAGCTTTTTTTCTCTGTATGTTCTTTGATCTGCCTCCAGCTTTTTTTCTCTGTATGTTCTTTGATCTGCCTCCAGCTTTTTTTCTCTGTATGTTCTTTGATCTGCCTCCAGTTTTTTTCTCTGTATGTTCTTTGATCTGCCTCCAGTTTTTTTTCTCTGTATGTTCCTTGATCTGCCTCCAGTTTTTTTCTCTGTGTTCTTAGATCTGCCTCCAGTTTTTTCTCTATGTTCTTAGATCTGCCTCCAGTTTTTTTTCTCTGTATGTTCTTTGATCTGCCTCCAGTTTTTTTCTCTGGATGTTCTTTGATCTGCCTCTAGTTTCTTTCTCTACATGTTCTTTGATCTGCCTCCAGTTTTTTTTTCTCTGTATGTTCTTTGATCTGCCTCCAGTTTTTTTTCTCTGTATGTTCCTTGATCTGCCTCCAGTTTTTTTTCTGTATGTTCTTTGATCTGCCTCCAGTTTTTTCTCTCTGTTCTTTGATCTGCCTCCAGTTTTTTCTCTGTTCTTTGAACTGCCTCCAGTTTTTTTTCTCTGTATGTTCTTTGATCTGCCTCCAGTTCTTTTCTCTGTATGTTCTTTGATCTGCCTCCAGTGTTTTTTCTCTGTATGTTCTTTGATCTGCCTCCAGTTTTTTCTCTGTATGTTCTTTGATCTGCCTCCAGTTTTTTTTCTGTGTGTTCTTTGATCTGCCTCCAGTTTTTTTCTCTGTGTTCTTAGATCTGCCTCCAGTTTTTTCTCTGTGTTCTTTGATCTGCCTCCAAGCTCTCAAAGGTGGTAAACTCCCGCATCTGAGAAATGAACTAAACAAGGTAGCTGCCAAAAAGAGAACCATACTTCAGTGGGTACCATCTCATTGTGGTGTACCCGGAAATGAAAAGGCAGATAAACTTGCAAAAAAGGGAGGAGAATGTGAACAAGAAGATAATGAAGTCACATACTTTGAGAAAAAGAGAGCTATCCAGACTATCAGAAGAGAACAGAACCAACCCAAAGACGACTATCACACTCTCGACCGGCAGGGACAGATAACTATTTTTCGACTCAGGACAGGGCATAACAAACTGAATAAACACATGCACAAGCTACGATTGTCTGCTTCACCACTGTGCACATGTGGATTAAACGAATAAACTGCTGAGCATGTTCTACAGGACTGTCCTCTGTATGACCAGTTAAGAAAGATATACTGGCCCAATGACTCAACACTAAACTCAAAGCTATATGGAGTTAAAGAGGAACTTCAAACAACAGTCGAATTCATCATGAGAACTCGTCTGACGGTGTAATCATCAAGTCTGACGGTGTAATCATCACGTCTGACGGTGTAATCATCACGTCTGACGGTGTAATCATCAAAGATGCGATCGCAAGAAGAAGAAGAAGAAGAATGTAACAGATGCTAATTATTATCCTTTGGCAAGTGACTTTGAAGTAAATTTTTTTTAACTGCATTCACTTTATTAAAAAAAAAAAAAAAAAAAAAAAGGCAATATTTTAGGAACTGTAACCTGCATAAAGTAAATCTTATGAGAACGGAGCCCATCAATCACCACTACTTGCCAATAACAGTTGAAGCTGTGGTTTAAGAGCATGAGGAAGATCAAGAGGCAGATGGGTAGGTAACATTACTGAAGCTCTACCACCAGTACAACACATTTGGCTCAAGAACGAACACTTCAGCTTCCAAAGAATGCAAAGGTGGACTGAAAAAGTGAGTAACTGTTACAAGTTAATTTTTGTTTGTATTTGAAGGTTGATGATCGTGCAGATCAAATTCTGAAGTACCATGGTAGTATTTTATATTATGTTTCCTCCATATTGAAAGCAGATCTTCCAGACATTACTTTCAGTGGACAAAAAACTGAAAGGCAATACAAGCTGAAGTACCTCAGAATAACATTCGATTGCTGGTTATCATACAAGTGCCATGTTGATCTAATCATATAGAAGTGCAACAGAGGCCTGGCAGCCCTAAAAACAATGGCCACAGTGCACCTGGAGCAGAGATTACTGTTTCTCCTGTATGATCAGCTAGTCATGTCAATCATCGAGTATGGTCTGGGAATGCTATGTCAATATCACAATGTGAACAATTGGAACACATTCAAAATGAAGGGATGCGTGTAGTCTTGGGCTTTACGCGAGATACCCTCATCGTGTACATGCTTGGATTACTGTCAATTAGATCCAGATATGCGATGCTCAGTCAAAAGCCTATATGCGAGGAACCACAGGCAAAAGGCATTCCCTGCTTGAAAATATAGCTGACATTAAGGGAGTGAGAATAAAGCGGGGGATGTCATGGATGGCACTGGCAGACGCAAGGATTAAGCAGATGGCCAAAGTTGAAAATATATTCAAAGTGTGGAGTAAGTCAGATCAGAACTACCAGCAAGTCATCATCAGCCTTGGTAGAGAGTGCAGAACTTGGGCCAATGGCAGAGCTGGAAATTGATAAATGATCATGCTGGGGATGATGATGCCATAGTGTGCACTGATGGGTTTAATCCATGATGAGAAATCAGGGTGGGGCTTATCTGCTAGAGTAAAGAGCAGAATCGTTGTTGAACATAGCGGGGCTTACATGATAACAACCTCCAGCATGAGAATGTAGGTAGAGACAGCTATTGCGGTCTTAAGGTGGCTGTCTGAGACTTCATTAACAAGGGCAGTTATTGTATCAGACTCGCAAGAAGCTTTCAAAGTGGATGGCTCCAGCATAAATGGAGAACCTCCATAGAAGCCTCGAATCTTCAGGAAAGGTGTGGATCTACTGTCCTGGGCATGCAGTGGTACGCGGCAATGAAGGTGCTGACAGACTAGCTTCAACAGCACCTATGGTAGGTGCATTGGATATGGATAAGGGAGAGATACCGAGGGCAATTAATGATCACCTGTTAGAGAATGACACTGCGATCGATGAATCATCAAGGCTAAGATTGCTTCAATTTCGCATCAAACGTAAGACCAGCAGGGATAGACGTAAGAGAGGATGCATCCGGCGTGTACACAACTAGCGTGCAACAGAAACAATTAGCATTCATACCTTTCGACATTTGCTGAGGGGGACTGAGCACCCATGCATTTACCCGGAGTGCAATGACGTCGATTCTGATCAACAACGTACAATTATGTTTCCTATTAATTTTTTTCCCTCCTGTCTTTTACGCCATTTTCAGTCCAGGGAGACAATTATATGTCTTGTCTGCTTTATAGTTTTTATTCAAGATTTTGTCCCTTTGGCTGCAGTGACTATTATGAAGAAGTATTGCCGGTGACCTGTGCACTTCAAAATATAAATATTTTTTCCCATCGGACTCTGGGTCGTCCTGGAGGTCTGGATCCCTGGCTCTTTGTTTCCCATGCTTGTCGTGGTAGCCGATCTTCTCCCATTCTGCAGACATGGCCAAACCATCTTCGTTGGGACTGTTCTACTTGGGTCTGCAGGGGTTGGGTTTTTAGGCCATCACGTATGTCTGGTTGGAGACCGTATCTTTTCTTGTTACTTCAACCACCTTCCTCAGATACCTCATTTCTGAGGTTTGGATCTGGCTTTTGTGGGTTGTAGTCATTGCCCATGACTCGCATCCATACGTCAAGACTGGGACATAAATGGAGCGGTATACAGCCATATTCGTCTTCTTACCAACTTCTTTTTTGCTGAGGAATCCTCGGTTTATGACCTGAAAAAGTCTCCCAGCTGCTGCTCTTAGTGTAGCCAACTCTTTGATGCCTCCCTTCCGGTCTAATACAGCTCCGAGGTATTTAAAGCGGTTTACCTGCTCCAGGACCTGTTCTCCCAGATTAATCTGATGCCTTCTTTCCTCTCGTGATATCACCATGGTTTTTATTTTAGAGCTGCTTATGACCATCCCTCTCTTCTCCAGCTCTTCCTTTCAGACTTGCAGGTTGGATTGAAGATGTGCCTCTGATTTAGTAATCAGGGCAACATCATCAGCAAATGCCTGCTCTGAAATCCAGACCTGTCTCATCTTCCAGTACCCAACTGAATACATTCTTGTCCTCTCCTTACATGCGTTGATGACATCGTCCATGAGGAGTATCAAAAGATAAAGTGACAGGGTATCACATTGTCTTACACCAGTGGTGGTCCTGAACTCTTCTGACTTACGGTTTGCCGTCCTCACATAATTCTGCAAGACTTGTAGAAGCTCTGTACAGCATGAATCAGAGGTGCTAGAATGTTCTTAGTTGCCAAACAGTCTCCAAAGTTTGCTCCAGGGGACCTTGTCTAACGCCTTTTCCAGATCTAAGAAACAACGATGGATCTCACTCTTATACTCAAGGGCCTTTTCACTCAGCTGTCTGAGTGTGAAGATTAGGTCTAGAGTACTTCGGTTAGCTCGGAAGCCACACTGGACCTCATCCATTTGTGGCTCAGCTAGGCGTCTGAGTCTCTGCTCCAGAATTCTAGAGTAAATTCTACCAGGGACACTGAGAAGGGATATGCCTCTATGGTTTCCACATTGTCAGTTGTCACCCTTTTTGAAAATTGGTGTCATGATGGCAATCTCCCAATCCTTTGGTATGGTCTTGTTGCACCACGCTGCCTGTAGGTCCCTTGGGATTATTAGGTCGCCTGCTGCTCCCATGTACTTAACTATTTCTGGTGTTATGGTGGCAATCTCCCAATAGCATAACACGGTTATAGAATGGCCCCGTGTAGTCCCGGGGGTCTCTGAGGGGACAATCACAGAATATGACTACTGCTTCCTCAGACATATCTTAAGAGTCAACTAATATGAGGTTGTGCTTGAGGCTGGCAACTTCAACGTGTAAAACACATAGCTACTGAGCTATCAGAGATGGGGGCTATGATGAAGGCTTCCTTTAATGAGCCTAGCTGTATTTATGGCTCCTTGCTTCGTAAGGAACAAAAAGGAAATGAATGAATGAATGCATTATAGAAAGACCGTGACAGTGTCACGAGATCCAGAATCACTGAGACTATCTGCTGGGAACTTATCCCCAAGTCTTAAATTCACCTTCTCCCACTCCTGCTGTCTACCTTCAACCGGTTGCCAGGCAAATCTGTGCCATTGACAACGCCGGCACCACATCGAGAACTCTCTCTGGTTAACCTTCGGGTTAACCCTGTGACAAGTACACGAAGACACGTATAACACTTCGAAGACACGTAGTACAGTAACGGCAGTGAGGCTGTGATTAATTTTGACACAAAAGCCGGCAGTGTGGGTGGACTTAAAATATGCAACCATGTTATTGATACTCAAAATCGACTTCATTGAGCTCCGGAAAAATGTGTATGTGCACAGTCTACCTCAGTAAATGTCGACAGGTACAAAAAAGCTGATTTTGTTCACATACTGAGTTTATACACCTGATCCATCCTCTCATACGGCCATCACTGCTAGTCTTACGTTTGATGCCAAATTCTAGCAGTTTTATGATTGTTGATTGGACGACCACAGTATCGTTCTTATTACTTGCCCTTAATATCTATCCTTGATCCGTATCCAATGTTCCCACTATGGGTGCTCTCGAGGTTAGTGTGTTAGCTCGCTCACTGACGCGTACTTATGTATGAGCTAAACAGTGGATCCACACCAGTTCACATGAAACAGTACATGCACACCAGTTCCTGATGGATTGATGCCTATGTGTATGTTCTCCCTTTATGTCATAGCCATCCATTCTGGACTTTCTGAAGTATGCTATATTAATTAATTAAAGTATAGTATGCAAACGTACTTTCTAGAAGGTTCCAGACTAACTTGACGGGCAATCGGTTTTGAACATTGTATACCTTGAACAGGTTAGGAAAGCAGTGACTATTTGCAAATTGCCAACCGCAGGGGACTATAAAGAGGCTAGGATACCGCTAGCGAACGTAAATAGTTACATATAAAATGAATGTAGACTGTACTTGGGAAGATCGGTATCATATTTATACCATTAAGGCACATACCAAGTTTAGTACAAAAAGAAATAGGATCTGAAAGTAATTTCTGTACTCGCAGGAGAATGTAGCGAACTTGGTGGACCTCTTGTAGACGAACATGAGATGAAGGACTTATGAATAGCTAAATTAACTATAAAAGCCATATTCAAGTCCAAATGGGATAGAGAACACGCAGGTCACATACTAGATTATGCCTATCACCAGCTATCTAGGCGGGACCAGGTCATCATTTTCCGCTTATTTACTAGTCACAATACGTTGAAAAACCATCTATATCACAAGTACAGGATTGGTCCAACAGATTTCTGCTACTGTGGCACCAGCCCCATGACAGCCGAACATCTGCTCCAGTCCTGCCCAACTTACAGCAGTGAACGGAGTGGCATGTGGCAACAACCCACTTCTCTCAACGAAAAACTGTTTGGAGATGTCAGGAACCTTGAGCTGACTACTGCCTTTATTAGAGTCATTAATGTAGAAGTCTGAGGGCGAACGAAGATGAAGGAGTCATCAAATAATAAAGCAGAAGTTACGCAGTGTGTTTATTAAATTTATATTCCATTAGTATCTTAATTGTATTATTTGCAAGAAATTCCACAAGAAATTTATCTTCTTCGTTCACCCTCATACGTCAACTTGAATAAGTTCAAAGAAAGCAGTAGTCAGATTGAGGCTGTTGATATCTCCGTAGTTTTTCCAGGAATGGTACTAGTTTCATAACCTAAAAATAGCAGCATTTCACTTGTATTTATTCCTTCTTTTCTACTTTCCTTCCAATTTTACCTTCCAATGAGCAAGTAAGCGCGTCAAAACACACACACACGCGCATATACACACACACACACGCACGCACGCACAATCACACACAATTTGGAACTATAATTAACAAACACAAACTTATGAAAGAAGATGATAGATGCCTCAGTTTTAAAAAAAAAAAAACAAGGTTTAAAACCTGTGCAGAGAATAGAACAAAGTGCGTTTGCTTAGAAGACAAACGTTCAAACCATTAAACAAATGAAGTGCCTTGGCACATCTATTAAAAAAAAAAAATCTTAACTGCGTCAATGATTACCTCCATCAGTTCTGTTACTTCCCCTACGTGCCAAGCAATTGTTAGACACGATTAAGAAAATGAGAACAACTTATTATTAACCATGAAAGCGAAGTAACTGTGTTATTTTAAGAACAAAGAACAGACATAATTTTTTTAGAAAAGAAGGATGGATACGGAAGGACAAATAACGGTTAGTAGGGCCTACTAAACAACCTAGTAGACACAAAGTAGAACTGTTTCCTTATTCCTGTTTGTAGAAAGTTTGTGATATACAAAATTTTTAGGGAAAGACGAGATTTATTCAAGCGTGAGATGACAAGTAGGACAAGGGATAAATCAGTGCGCACTAAAAAAAAAGCATAACCCGGTATTTAAGTGTATCTCTAGACCAGTGATTCTCAAATTAGTGGCCACAACCCAAAATTGGGTCCCGGAAACATTGAGATGTCGCATTCTTTACGTTTACCTTACTCGAAGTTTTAAACGGCATGCCTTTGACTGAATTCGTATAATTAGTTTTTACGTTTAAATTTTGGTATACAGGTCGCCAGTTTGACCAACTGTGAAATGTGGACAATTGTCGTAAAAAGATTGAGAACCACTGGCCTATATTACCAGATTCAAGGGCATGATATATACAGCCTAGATAATGCCACCACATTTCCGCCGTACTGTATTTAAATTACTGAAGGTATTACATCTGTATAAAAGAAAGGCAGAAATGAGTTATGAAACATTCCAGGGGCATTATATAAAATGAGTAATGAAGGAAACACAAAACTGGAGTACATTAATCGTTGAGTTTATGAAAAGAAAGACATTTTAAAAAGTTGTTTTGTTAACAGCGTGCTATAAGTTTTAAATTGGAGAAGTCTTTACGAACTATGTCAGATTCTTCTTCTAGTACCATGCCTAGTGCCGTGGTAGATCATGTTTCTCTTCAGCTTCATATCTCCAGTACCATTAATCTATTCTGTTGTTGACCTCCTTCTATGCCACGATGTCAAACTGTCCGGTATTTGCTCTCTTTGTCTTCCGCTATCTCTTTTTTCCCGTCAATCTTACCTGTTGTTACGATATATTCCAGCTTTCCTCGTCTCATAAGGTGCCCCAAAAAAGTGGATTGCTTCTTTCTAACTTGTGAAATAAGTTTCCTTTGTGCATTGGCCTCTTTCAGGACATCTTCATTAGTCTTTTTGGCTTTTCATGGCATTCTTTAACATTCTTCTGCAAAACCACATCTCTATGGCCTCTAGTGCTTTCCTTACTTGTTTGCAAGCTGTCCATGACTGACTCCCTTGCGTTAGGATTGTTTCTAAATAACACTGAAGAACTCTCTTTCTTACTTCCATAGACAAAGAATTGTTGCATAAAATACGCTTCATTTTAATAGAATGCTGTCTTTACCTGAGCTATTCTGCTCTTCACTTCTAAGATGCGTCTTCCATCCGTTGTTACTTATGTTATGTCAGATTAATTCTAACAAAACTGTACGTTGCTTCCATCTGTTGCACTCTTGCAGGTACATATTAATAGTTCCCCCTAGGGACGGTCACCAAACTGTGCATACAATATTTTACGGTATTTGGAGTGACCTTCATAATTTATATAAATATAAAATTCCAGCTTTTTCTGTCACTGCGTAACGCTAAGGGATGCAACTTTAGTTGAAAGTTAGACATTAATTGTATTGTTTCCCTTATATGTACTCTACCGAGAATAGTAACACTTACCAAAGAAGAATGCGAAAATGACGGGGCCACTAACATCTCTCATACTTTGTACAAAATTATTTGGTTCCCTTATATCGGTGTATTTTTTCATTCAAAAAAGTACTTAAAAATATGTGTAAAACTACATTATTAGTAAAATTTTACTGGAAGATGCGGGGATCCATGATCTAAGTTGTACCAGATTAAAACAACAGAAAATCAAGATGCTCTTCTGTCATGTTCAGACTTTTAACATCAGATGTAAAACAAATATTTTGGTTTTTAAAAAATACTTTTGAATAAGTGAAATTGCCATTAGGTACTGGTGCTTTTGAATTTAACTCCCGTCTTATGACGGGCTTTTACACTAGTATATGAAAAAAGTGCAAACATTTTCTTTTTTTTACATAAATCTATGCAATTTTTTAACTTACTGAATGCTTTACGACGCCTTGCAGAACACTGGTTGAGAATCACTGCCATGGACAGTTGTATTTGTTAACAGGTATTCCAAAAGCACATAAGGCAAACTAACCTTTGATAGGCATAAAAAAAAACCTGAAGGTGTGACTGATGAGTCATTTCATATAATTGTTATGAAATTAAATATTTTATATAAGGTTTTTATATCCTCATTTCATCAAGTGTTATATTTATTCATCATTACTGTATGGTGTATAAACATGGAAAATGAATAAGCCATATTGGAAATAAATAAAAGACCTGTCAAAATGAGAAGCAATAGTTGCCATTTGATTAATACGTTTTATTTTAATTGTAACAAAATAACAATTTAAAAAAATTAAAATGGCGAATAAGCAGACGTTACAATAGACAGCAAAGTTGTTTCACCTCTATGACGTCATGTGCTGAACTTGCCGGATCAAGCGGAGCTATAAAACTAATGTGGCATGGCATTTTGTGTAATTAAATGGCAGACAATTTTCTATATCTTGACTTTGTTTCATATAAATTAATTGGACAGGAGGGAAGAAACTGCAACTTAAAAAAATAGTAAGATACTGCCAATCACCCAGTATACCACAGACGACACTAGTCGTGATGCCACTCTCAGATGTGAATCTGAGAACCACTGTTACTGCCAATCACCCAGTATACCATAGACACTAGTCGTGATGTCACTCTCAGATATGAATCTGAGAACCACTGTTACTGCCAATCACCCAGTATACCATAGACGACACTAGTCGTGATGCCACTCTCAGATATGAATCTGAGAACCACTGTTACTGCCAATCACCCAGTGTACCATAGACGACACTAGTCGTGATGTCACTCTCAGATATGAATCTGAGAACCACTGTTAATGCCAATAGAGCAAGAGGTGAGAAGCAGACTCTGGCGTTGGAGAGAACACACACTCAGGAAAGCTGGTGATAGCCTTACAAGGCCGTCCCTGTTCTGGAATCTCCAGGGCAACAGAGGTAGAAAAGCAGTGGCGGTTCTATGTTGTGTGAAGTCCCAAACAACCGTGAACTTGCGAGGGCCCCTTTTAAATAAAATCCTGTAACATATATTTGCGTGCAAGGAGCACGGAAGCGCAAGGATCAAAGCAAAAGCTTAGATTACACATGCCTAAAACTGCCACTGGGTAGAAGGAGACTTAAAAACAAATGGAGGAGAGAAGTGGAGGCATACATTAAAGGGGTAAAGAATGCATTGAACAGATGGCATAGGGCATAAATCTTTTGTTGTTGTTGAAATCGTTGAAAGTCTATGGTTCTTATGGATCTGAAAGGATTACGAGTGAATCTCTATCAATGTGACCCACTGAAATACTTAAAAAATGACCACTTAAAAAGTTCTTAACTGATAATTATGCTTTGAATTGGAAAAAAAAAAAGAAAGAAAAAAGAACCCTGTCAATGTGTCAGACTCTCAGGCCATGCTTCGGAAGGTCTAGAAAGAATGGCTAAGGCAGGAATGGAAAACACCCGTAGAAGCCTCGAGTCTTCAAGAACGGGTGTGGATCTACTGTCCTGGTCATGCAGAGGTACGTGGTAATGAGAGAGCTGACAAACTAGCATCAAGAGTACCAACAGTGGGGAAACTGGATATGGATAAGGGAGAGGTACTAAGGACAATTAATGATCGCCCCTGATAGAGAATGACACCGCAATTGATGAATCAACAAGGCTATGACTGTTGACATTCGGCATCAAACGTAAGACTAGCAGGAATGGACGTGTGAGAAGATGCATCCGTCGTATGTAAAGGAACAAAAAAGATAAAGGTAAAGGATCCCGTTACACGCCCATTGAGGCATATTGGGAATACGGTATTAGGCCCATATTTTCATGACAGTCGGCACACTAGGGGTGATGTGGTCAGCATCACGTCGGCCGCCTTAACCTTCCCAGAGATGCTCTGGTACCCATTCGGGGCTGGGTCGACCCAGGAGCCGTTTGTGGCCTAAAATAAATCCCACCTTATCTTGGGATCGAACCATAGACCACTGAGCTAGGAAGCCAGTGCACTAACCACTATGCTACCGCGGCTATGTAAAGGAACAGTTAGCACATATATTCCTCGACATTTGTTGAGGGAGGCTGAGCACTTATGGGTTTGCCCGGAGAGCAATGATGACGATCCTGATCAACAATAACCCACTGATGAAATCAAATAACACAGGGGGACAAAAAACCAAAAACGAGACTAATTCTACTGAGAAGTCGGCAGACGTCAAGAGTTGTCTTAACGTGAACTTCAGAAAGAAGCATTAGTTGTTGTTTCTGTTTTTGTTTTAAGTCTTCCTCCTCTTATCGGCACAGAGTTCATCTTTCTATTTCAGCCTTTTCCAAATAGCTTTACATACCAAATGAGCAAATAGAATCAGGATTTTGTGAGCGTATGGAAATTAATCCTGTTTTGATAATCACTGGTCAAATATCCCCCTCTTTATTGCAGTTTTTTTTACCCTTTATTCGAGTGGTCTTACTGAATCTCTTACAACACCTTGCGGAACAGTGTTTGAGAATCACTGCCATAGAGTGACAGTTAAAGGAGGAACATGCAGGTTTTCGGTAAAATAGATCCTACTTTTATGCGCAGTTATGCATAGTGTAACAGTTTTGTCTATAAAGCCAAGCTTAAAATTAAATTCACCACTTTACATTGATGTTTTGGGCAAAGAAAAAACCGCCGACAGTTCAGACAAAGAAAAGCTTTGGAAAATGATGAGGCATTATGGCGAGGATATATATATTTTTTCTTACTTGCTATAGACTGGATTATACAAGCAGCATAAATCCTCATAAATGGAATTAGCAGACTCTGATTAAGTGGCTCGATGATCTAGATTTTACCAATGACATTGCATTTGTATCTCATAACTCAACCAGATGCAAAGCAGAAAGAGAAAGCACTAGGTAAGAGGTCACAGGAATCGCAGTGAAGGGGGGTATCGGACTTATGATTCTTCTTCTGCGTTCAGTTTGTAGTCATGCTTAATCTGCAGGCCTGTCGCCAGGATGAAGTCCACAGTCTTTTCCAGGTCACCTCGGCAGTCCCATAGCTTCTGCTTGAGCTCAGCACCCCCTGGCGACGTCAGATGTCGTGGATCATTATGGGTTAGGCAGTTTTGGAGAGTGTGTTCGGTGGTCTGGATTCCAATTCCACATGGACATTAATTTGTATGAGATATCATGAGGCAATATAAATGGCCAGGTACTCTGTAGTGGCCAGTTCTCAGACGGAAAATGATGGTCTGTTGGTGTCTGTTATGTTGGTGGCTTGGGTCATATCTGTTGTAAATATCCTTCCACTGATTTTTGTGATTTGTGATACAATGTTACATTCTTAGGAAAAGGAAAAAAAGGAGAGGGGTTTAAATTAGACCAAATCAGAAGAGACCCTGATACCATCATCAGAAGTGCCACGCTAAAGACTCCAGAAGGAAAGCGAATGCAAGGATGGTCAAAAGCCACCTGGTGGAGAACTGTGGAGGCAGATATGCTAAGCATAAACCAGAGCTGGGCCACCACACAAAGGTTGGCTGTCGACCGAGCAAAGTGGAGACAGTTTGATGCTGCCCTACACAAGACGCCACTAAGTGTGATGGCCACTGATTGCTTTGTCAGCCAGCGGTCAGGAACCCAAGAAGAAGAAGATAACACAAAAACCTAGAACGACTTACAAATATCTTCTCTTTCATGTGCCGGCCCTAGCGCAAGATAGCGCCCATACTTTGCTTTAACCAGATAAATGCTTTTGCATTTTTACGCCCCGCAAAAATCTAAACCTTTACATCAACTCCAATTCCATCTTTGAACTCGCTACACTTGTGTGTCTTTGATCTCATTGAACTGTTGTCAGGATGGTGATAACTTGCTAAACTTTTGTGTCTTTGATCTCATTGAACTGTTGTCAAGATGGTGATAACTTGCTAAACTTTTGTGTCTTTGATCTCATTGAACTGTTGTCAGTATGGTGATAACTTGCTAAACTTTTGTGTCTTTGATCTCATTGAACTGTTGTCAGGATGGTGATAACTTGCTAAACTTGTGTGTCTTTGATCTCATTGAACTGTTGTCAGGATGGTGATAACTTGCCAAACTTTTGTGTCTTTGATCTCATTGAACTGTTGTCAGGATGGTGATAACTCGCTAAACTTTTGTGTCTTTGATCTCATTGAACTGTTGTCAGGATGGTGATAACTTGCCAAACTTTTGTCTTTGATCTCATTGAACTGTTGTCAGGATGGTGATAACTCGCTAAACTTGTGTGTCTTTGATCTCATTGAACTGTTGTCAGGATGGTGATAACTTGTCATTGTTGTATTTTAAAACAAAAATCTAATTTTAATCAACAGTACTGTTTATTTAAGGAGCCGCGGTAGCATAGTGGTTAGTGCACTGGCTTCCTAGCGCAGTGGTCTATGGTTCGATCCCCAGATGAGGTGGGATTTTATTTTTAGGCCACAAGCGGCTCCTGGGTCGACCCAGCCCCAAATAGGTACCAAAACAACTCTGGGGAGGTTAAGGCGGCCGGCGTGATGCTGACCACATCACACCTAGTGTGCCGACGGTCAAGAAAATATGGGCCTAACACCATATTCCCAATATGCCTCAATGGGCGTGTAACTGGATCCTTTACCCTACTGTTTATTTAGTTTGCATTTTCTTAAGATGTATGTAACATTATATTTTAAAAAAAAGAAGAAATAGATAGTTAAAAACAATTTAAACCAGTTAAAGGTTATAACAAATATATAAATTAAAAAATAAAATGGAATGAAATCAGTTTTACCAGTTAACGGTACACAGGAAACACGGGACGTTTCGGGTTTTACCCTTCGTCAGGATGTTTCAGCTGAGATTATAATATTAAGATAAGTCGGCCACGAGGTAGTTGTTTACTATTGTGAATAATAGTTAACTATATGGATTGTGAATAAAAAAAAAAAAACAACCTTTTTCCGACATCATTTATGAAAGAAGCGAGCCTCACTCGTAAGATGAAGAAAGAAGAACAAGCAGAAGAGGAAGAAATAGACACAAAACTGGAAGAAGGAAGAAGAGAGAGAAGGAAGAAGGAGAAGGAAGAAGAAGACAAAAAGGAAGAAGAAAGAAGGAAAGAAGAAGGAGATGGAAGAAGAAAGGAAGTAGAAGAAGAAGAAGTAAAAGAAGATGAAGAAGGAAAAGGAAGAAGAAGAAAAAGGAAGAAGGAGAAGAAGAAAGAAAGAAAGATAGAGAAGGAAGCTAAAGAAGAACTTCTTTTTCCTTATTCTGTACGGTAGTTTTTTTGCTACACTCTGGAATAAGCGATGCAGACGTGGGATACAGAACACTCAACACAGCGCATTCCGTAAGTGACTCCTGAGATTAATTCCACAATTCAGATTCACCCTACCCGTCCCGTGTTACTATTTTAAAGATAGCGATGCTGTCACTTCCGTCTCGTGTTTCGTTTGTTTATTTTTGACAGCTCAAAAATTACGCAATTAATTTATGGTGTCGCTGCAAAAATCCAACATTTCTGTGATCTTGTCATAATTTTTTTGTTTTAAGCTCGCAGATGGGACACATTTGTCTTTCTCAAAGGATAGCCAGCAAACTCGTCATAATACTACTCAGCCACTAACTTGTAAGATACGCCTCTTCCAGCCCTCGTATCAGAGATAGCCACGCCCACTCTGAAGAATGGTGCCTTTGCATAAGATGGCGCCAGCTGTATTTCTTTCTTGTACGCCTGAGTGTGTTGATGCGACGGATCTCGTTTCTGTGACAAAGCCAAAGTAATTTTCTGTTCTTTTAAATTTCAAGTTGTTATCTGAGTTGACATGAAAAATACTGTCGTTAAGTATCTTCAGATAAATTTAACGATCTGTCTGGTAACTCAAAAACAGGAGACAATCAGTAATCAGATGTGGCCTTTTTGCAGATTTTCTTTTATGAGTTCTTTATCCGGAGTCTCAGGTTAGTATGACTGACAGTGGTGAAAGCCGAAAGGAAGCCATTGGCATGAAAACGGATGCCCTGACCGCAAAACACGAAACCAAAATTGGGTTTTGGAACGTCAGAACTATGAATGAGGCAGGAAAGCTGAGACAAATTACAGCAGAGATGAGAAATTACAAATTACATATCCTGGGAATAAGCGAGAGCAGATGGACAGGGATGGGGAGAATAAAAACAGCTACAGGGGAAACGGTACTTTATTCTGGTAGAGAGGATGGTCAGCAAAACGAAGGTGTAGCGGGAATCACCAAACGGATGAGACAGAAACCAGATAGATCACATAATGATCAATGGAACATGGAGACATGCACTACAAGACGTGAAAGTAAGAAGAGGCGCAGATGTGGGAAGTGATCATCACCTAGTAGTAGCAAGACTGAAGGTGAAACTCAGAGCTGCTGGACCAATTGCAGTCAAACAGAAAAGATATAACATCACGAAAATCAAGAACCCCATCACCAGAAAAGCGTTCGTGGTCGACGTAAAGAGACGATATCAGATTACCAAAAGCCATGAAAGAACAGAGACCGATGATGTCGACCAGAAATTCAACACCATCTCAATAATATACAAGGAAAGCAGCAAGTCATGCTTGGGATTCCAGGAAAGAAAGAACCAATACTGGATAACACCAGAAACGCTAAACACCATAGCGAAGAGAAAGGAAGCGAAAAGAAAGAAAACAGAAGCTAAGTCTCCTAGGTTAAAGGCAATATATAGTGAACAGTACAGTCAGCTGGACAAGAAAGTAAAACGTCAAACCCGCGCTAACAAAAGGACATTTCTGGATGACCTTGCAAGACAGGCAGAAGAGACAGCACTGAGAAATGAACAAAGCACAGTTTATAAAATAACTAAAACTATCAGTGGAAAACGAGGTGCAAACAACATAAGGTTAGTAAGAGACAAGCAAGGAAATCTCATCACCACAGCACAGGGGCAGGAAACAAGATGGGCAGAGCACTTCAGAGAAACCCTGAATAAAGAACCACCAGAGACTCAGCTAAATGTTACTGAGGCTGAAAGTGACTTAGACGTAAATACAGACATTCCACGAAAAGAAGAAATCATCACAGCTATCAAAGGATTAAAAAATGGAAAAGCGCCTAGTCACGACAATCTAGTTATTCAAGGTAGACCCTGAACTAGCAGCAGAACTATTAGAACCACTATTTGCACAAGTCTGCGAAACTGAGACAACACCAACAGAGAAAGAAATAATTGTCAAATTGCCCAAGAAGGGCGACCTTGCAGACTGCAACAACTGGAGAGGAATTACTCTCCTCTCAGTTCCCAGCAAAATACTAGGCAGGATAATCATCCAGAGACTTTCAAAAGCAGTTGACCATAAACTGAGGAAAGAACAAGCGGGCTTTAGAAAGAACAGAAGATGTGCAGATTATATATTTATACTCAGGAACATTACAGAGCAGTGCTCAGAATGGCAGAGACAGATGTACATTAACTTTGTTGATTTTGAAAAGGCTTTTGACAGCATACACAGGGACAGCCTATGGAAAATTCTGAGGGTTTATGCAATTCCCAGCCGCATTGTTTCCATCATAAAAAGCCTCTATTCTAACTTTACGTGCAGTGTTGGATTGAGTAATGTAACTTTCGAAGTGAAACAGGAGTACGACAGGGATGCCCCTTATCAACAACATTATTTTTGACAGCCATAGATTGGGTGATGCGCCAGACAACAGAGGGCAGTCCAAGAGGAATTAGATCGACAACGTTTTCTACACTGGAAGACCTGGAATATGCAGATGACATTGCACTACTCGCGCATTCACACCAACACATTCAAGACAAAACCGATAGACTGAATAAGTATGGCCAGCAGGTTGGCCTGAACATCAATCTGAAGAAGACAGAGGTCATGACACTAAATGTGGGCAATCCTGAGCCAATAACAGTAAGGAACCAGAAGTTAGAACAGACAGACACATTTACTTACCTAGGATGCATAGTAACACCTGACGACGGAACAAGCAAGGACATTAACAACAGAATGAATAAAGCGAGAACAGCCTTTGCTATTCTCAACAACATTTGGCAGTCTTCCCAGTACAGCACAAACACCAAATTAAGACTATATGAGAGCTGTGTACTTTCCGTGCTTCTCTATGGTGCGGAATGTTGGAGAGTAACAGAGAAGGAAATGTCGAAACTGTCCTCCTTCCACACAATCTGCCTAAGGAAAATTCTCCGAATCTTTTGGCCAAACACCATCAGCAACCAAGAACTACTTATTCGGAGTAACCAGGAAGACATGCACACCATCATAGCTGGCAGACGCTGGAGTTGGGTTGGCCACGTCCTCAGAAGGGACCCTGATACCATCACAAGAACAGCTATGCTATGGACCCCCGAGGGAAAGCGAAAGAGAGGCAGACCAAAAACAACTGTGGAAGCTGAGATGCAAAGAATGAACCAGAGTTGGGGCATTGTACGAAGGTTGTCCGCCGACCGAGCAAAGTGGAATCAATTTGTTGCTGCCCTACAAGACGCCACCAGGCGTGATGGCCGCTGACTGCTTTGGCGGTTGGCGGTTAAGGATCAAAGAAGAAGAAGTTAAGTCTTTCTGATGATTTTGTGAATGTTTTGATCATTGTGATTGCGACGTGGAAATTTAAGTGAAGGTAAATTATTGGTGCACATTGAAATCTTCGTGTTTGTATTTAGTCTCTGGCGTATTTTTTTTTCCACATTTTAGAGTTAGTGGTTTTCTTATGCACTTTATAAGTGACTTAATTATTAAGTCTTACTAAGTCTTACTGATTGCCACGTATACTGCTATAGAGTTAAAAAAAAAAAGATAAAGGCAGTCCCATAGCAGAAATTGTTGCAGGGAACGGATTATTGGAGACTTCACTAGACTAAGTCCATCTTTATAAGGTGGGGTAACCAATCCCCCTCCTCGCTGCCTTTGCCTCCCTTAACTCAAGAGCAGAGTCAGAAACCGATATAAAGCTGGGTAGACTGAAATATGACGCTACCAGGTTTCGATCCCAGAAACCCGGTAATTTTGCCGCGCGAAGCGACCGGTCTAACCGCTTAGCCAATCAGAGCACACAATAAAGTATAAGAAAGTAAAATACAAAACATCAAAAATGGTTCATTCTAGGAAGTGGATCAGGGGACGTTAATGCGGGGTATCAGTGCGTAGATACTTACTTACTTAGTCGTTCCCCTTCTACCGTGAGATACATACCAGTGCGTAGATACCAGAGTTTAATATTCAATCGACTAATCTACTTGTGAATCTCATTTTCAGTTCAAAGTGATGTTAAATACATGATGTCGAACCATCAACGCTATTTCTTCAGAATGATATTCCACGTTTTGTGAAAGTTGAGAATGAGTATTCTCGTATCACCCATCAGTTAGTCCAGGGGTCCTCAACCTTTTTTTTTTTTTTTTAATCATGCGTCCCTTATGAGCCTTTTTACCTCTGTGACCTTCCTCATAGTCGCTGGACAAAGGTAATTTACCAGAAATATCGCAGTTACTGTGGCACCCTAGAAATATGCACAATATGGCCCACGTTGAGAACTACTGAGCTAGACAACTTTGGCTATATACATCGTATACACCTTATATGTCATTAACAGAACACATCTCTTATATGTCATTATAAATAATCTACAAAATATTGTACAAGAAAGAAACATAAACGCAGTTCATTATTTACAATGTGTAGTTCCTCCGTACGGGGTGGGGGGAAAGGGGGGGGGGGAGCTGAAGAGGCAAAGAAAGAAGAGGGCTCCTGCACTTTCAAGCATGTCGTAAATGGCGAAAAAGATGGGCTTGTGCATGGATGGCAATATCATCATTTAAAATAAAATGACACAGCAACCACAAGCAGTCAGAGCAGATGACTGCATGTTGCACGCTTCCTGTGAGAAGACCAGCTGCAGTGTGGTTGCATACTCCGTAAGGAATGCAAAGCAAAACGATGACGATGAAGAAGATGATGATGATGATAATGATGATGATAATGATGATGATAATGATGATAATAATGATGACGATGACGATGGTGATGATGATGGAGTATTACATACAATTTTCTTTATTTATTTATTGTTTCTGAGGACTCTTTTCTTTGTTAAGTTCCAGAGACTGAAGGCCTAAACAAAATTTAACTTCATTCATCATGTTTGGTTTCAGATGAAGTGCATCTGGGGCTGCCACAAAGCTCTGCTGAAAGGCTTCTACAACTACGGCTACTTCTTGGGTAGTCACCCCTACTGGTTTTTGATTGTCCCACTTCTGATATGTGGCGGTTTGGCCAGCGGGTTCATGTTCTATAACCCCGAGACTGACATTGGTAAGTAAAGTTGTTGTTGATTCCATCTGTTATTTTGCTGTAATACCCTGTTCAACCAAAACCCATTGAAGGGTTATAAACGGTTATATTGGGGTATATTGTGTGTTAACATCTTCTCTGGTATTACTTTCCAGTCCTGGAGATGACTGGTCCTGAAAAGGACCACTAACTAGCTGGCTGTCTGGATTCCTCTTTGTTTGTCCGGTTGTGGTGCCGTGCCGCTTATAGTGTTTTTTATGTCCTGCCTCACTATCTGGCTTGTGTGGTTTTGTGTGCTTTTGCCCTCCTTGTTTCTGTTTCTTGTGTCTTCCTTTGCTCTTGTATCTTAGATAGCGCTTTTTCTACAATTGTTGGGAGTAGCTTTTCCAGCGTTTCCTCGATGACTTCTTCGTCTGGTTGATCGTTCGTTTTAATATCTTTTGTGTTTGATGTTATTTCTTCAATGGTCATTCTTTCTGCTTCTATTCTCTTCAGTACCTCTTCGTTTCCTTCTTTCAGTTCTATCAGCTTCTTGATATCTTCTTATACCTGCTGTTGAATTCTTTTCATGTCTTGGTGTATTATTGACATGTATTAACATTGAAAGAAGCACTATTTGAGGTGGCTCCAGTGTCAGACATCGAGATACGCCGGAATTCAACAGAGAATAGCCAAGTCCCCCGTGGTGATCAAGAGAAGCAAAATCATGAGCAGACAGAAGGGAGATGCCGCCCAGGCGAACTACGAAAAAGCAATCACAAAGAACAGGATCAAGAGCTCAAAATAAAAATTACGCAGTTGTCCGAAGGAGAAGCCACACTCAGGGCACTCCCGGACGACAAAGTAATCAATATCCTGAAGAAAGTAGTAGGCAAAAGAGGCATAATAAGTATCAGAAGGCACCAACAGGGAGTGACACTTGCCCTGAATGATACAGAACAGACTAAATCGCTGATGACTGCTCTGACATCCGGGCCTAAAGAATATCAACTACCACACCGGATCAAAGTCCAAGCAGAAATCTAAACTGAAACCAAGAGAGTAGTCATCAAAGGGATGGACACAAGCTTGTCAGACACAGAGCCCCTCGGCTACATCCAGGCCGAAAACCCTCGGTACAGATTCACACACGCAGAAAGGCTTAAGTCCTGGAACAAAGAAGACACCAGACTGATAATAGTGACTCTACAAGGGAAAACAGTCCCGGAAAACATCACTATCCAGAATAGACCTCGAAGAACACATGCCTACATCCCACCAGTGATGCAGTGTTCAAAGTGCCAGGGATTTTCTCACACAAAGAACACGTGCAGAAAAGAGACGGTCTGCAGATACTGTGCGGGCAGCCACGAATACAAAGACTGCCCAAAGGCAAAACAAGACCGCGACTACAAAGCACCAAATAACAATAGAAAATGTTCCAACTGTCTCGGAAAGCACGGAGCACGATACAGAGGGTGTCCCGAATACCAACAAACAAGGCAAATAATTACAGTTGCCATTGGAAAGGGGATATCGTACCAAGAGGCAAAAAACACACTGAAGGCAAGTACTCAAGGTAATAGGCGCCAAGACAGCCTAACAGAACAGGTCAGACAGCTCACGACTGAGGTGAAAGATCTAAAACAGCAACTGCGAAAGGAGAGAGAAAACCGGCACCCACACAAAGACAGAACATCAACGGCCAGATGTGAAGAAATCCCTGATAGCTCGGAAAGCGCGAAACAACAACAATTCATGATTGGTAAGTAAAGAGAAAAATGGCTATATTTATTGGCTTTCTGACCTTTCCTTTGGCTGCTACTAGCACGAGTTCATTCATTAATTCAATCATTCATTCATTTGTCTTTTCGCTCTTTATGGAAAACTGGACCACCATTGCAGCTTGCCCCCTTCGCGGGTAGCTGACATCAAGGTTTTGCACCGGTGATTTATGTAACTGTTTGTTTTACACAATGAAGCTGCCAGTCCTAATGTTACCCTCAAATGCACTAAAACCATTGAAATGTTTTAACACAGTTCGTTTCTGTGGCAGTATTTTTTTTTTTCAATTGATGAAAATTCCGGCTTCTCACACAAGCTTATATTTGTTGCCTCCTACAACATACCTGAAACAGACATTTAAAAAAAAAAAGTATTTTATTTGCTCCTTATGGTACGTGGGGTCACTATGGTAACTGGCCCTCTCGTAGCAACAGCAAACCATTCACGCACTCCTGCAGAAGTGGTTTCTATAGAAATTTGTTTTGCATAATGGGGATGTCATTACCCTTCAACTGTTATTTTTGTGGTGTGTAGGTTTCCTAATTTTTAACTTTTACCAGGGCTGCGGCTGTATGGCCTACCCTTTACTATTTTTAACGAAGGATTTTTAACGTGCGCAACTTGCAGACAGGACCTCATATTTTTTTTTTTTTTGCTGTTGTCCGAGAAGGCTAGGTATCCGATCTCACTAACCAGGAGATCAGGGGGAAGTATGACATCATTAGGACCCACGGGCTCTAAATATATTTCCACCAATCATATTTCTTGTACTGGGAGCGGTTCGCTAAAGCGGGAGCTTTAGAATAATGCATGGAGGCATATCTGGAGTCATCCTTATATGACCACCAGATAAGCGCAATGCTATAATATACAGATATGGAAGTGAATCTCTGTCTGTGAAGCTAATTACACCTTCATTGACTCTTGAAATCATCCACACACTTCCAAGGATTCCCCCTGTGGTGAAACATGTTGAGAACCCAGCATTGCACACTAAGCTTGGAGGAGTCTCTTGAGCCCCAGACATAACTCTGGCTTTTAGCTAGTTGGCTGTGTGCAGGAGGACTTCACTGTGGAACCATGATAGACAGGGGGAGCTGAAAAGTGGCTCTGTGCAGGACCTGACAGTTCCTTGGGAGAGCCAAGAACCAGAGCACAGTATTTAAGCTCTGCATAGTTGGAGACCTCCCTTGGATGGCGGGGAATGCACAGTATGCCACGCGCGTCTTCCTCTTAGCTTGGGACCAGATGTGATGATCCTTTACATGCAAGACAAGCTGGAGAAACTGAATCTCATGACTTCAGCTCAACACAATGCGGCATGGTATAAAAGCTACAAGAAAAGCCTAGATCTACAGTGTAGATAATACCAAGGAGTCTTCAACTTGGTATTGGCTGCTAAAGAGCGAGAAGCTCAGCAGCCCTAGTTAAACAACAACAACAACTACCTTTAGAATTAGAGGCGGACACCACTCCGACCCCATCTGTTGATAGGATTACAAGAAAGTCGTGAAGCCCTCAGGTTAAGAGAGGTAGAGGAAGACTAAAGAACACACGGACAACAGAGTCGGAGACTGACATGAAAGGGATGAGGAGGATTTGTAAACACCTTGAACTGATGACACGGGACAGGAAGACGACATAAAACCCCTTGAGTTGATGACACGGGACAAAAAGATTTGACATTAAAGACTTTGAGCTGATGACACGCCACTGGAAGGCTTGACATAAAACACCTTTAGTTGATGACACGGAACAAAAAGATTTGACATTAAAAACTTTGAGCTGATGACACGCCACTGGAAGACTTGACATAAAACACCTTGAGCTGATGGCATGGGACAAAAAGACTTGACATTAAAGACTTTGAGCTGATGACACGGGACAAGAAGATTTGACATAAAACACGTTGAGCTGATGACACGCCACTGGAAGACTTGACATAAAGCACTTTGAGCTGACGACACGTGTTGAGGATTGTTGCATGGTTTGCAAGCATTTGGGTTTGAGCTCGATTCGGATGGTTGCACCATGAAACACCTCGGCTGAATAAATAAATGAAATATACCGCGTATATCGATGCATGACGCGTTAGACATAATAACGAGAGTCGTTGTGTGGCCTTCAAGGCAGATGGCAGTGTTTCAAAATACGTGGCATGGTCACTTAGCCAAAGTGTTTTAAAGATGTGGTATAGCCACTCAAGTGTGATAGTGCATAACTAGGAATTTATATTTAAAACAGAAATAAAGAATGTATAAGGACCCTTGAGTCTGAAAATATAAGACGGCAATATTAGTCGCAATAATTTATGGTTAACGTAAGTCGTAAAATATGAAACGCAGTTAGAATATGTAGGGTTGATTAAGCCTGGCTTTGAATGCCAAAGTAAATTTATATATTAGACAGTGTATCTAATAGAACTAGCAGAATGTTTAATTCTGTATAAATACAAGAATTATGCCAAACAGTTTTGGTGGAAATATGATCGAACGTTAATTATAACGATAATGTATCGGACATGCAATGTCTTTGAAAAAATAGACTCTACGTTATAATGTATCCAGTGCTATTGATGTGAACTATATTAAGTATTGTCTGTGGTTCATGATGGAAGAATGAATCCTTATTAAATTATTATGTCGTCAAAAACTGGTCTTATTCAGTAATGTATTCAAGGTTCCAGTTATGACTGTTTTTATGAAGAATGACCATTGACCTTCAAATGAATACACACGCTGTCACACTGGTAATATGAAATGAAACGATATAACCCGGTCATTCAAATATATATGAACTTTTATTGAAAGCACGTTTAAAATGCAACTACTTGAAAGAAGTATCAAAAGAATCTATGGTTGTAATCAATATCGATACCGGGTGGAACACAGAACAGACGATCAAATAATTGTACGAAACATAATACTAGACTAACCCATTTAAATCAGTGAAAAGCCCGTAACAACACGCCACTGGAAAACTTGACATAAAAGACCTTGAGCTGATGGCACTGGACAGGAAACTTGGCATAAAACACCTTGAGACGATGGTGCGGAACATGAAAACTTGACCATACGTTTTAAAGGCGACGCACGTTGGGTAGGCGAAGGATGATGATGAAGAAGACTTCATTCGCTTCTTCTGCGGGGAACACTAATTTAATGTTTCTTATTTACACAGAGATCCTGTATGCTCCAGTTGATTCTAGAGCCGTTCGAGACCGCGAACTTGTCGTTGAAACATTCCGGGACATGTCAGCCACTTACTACGACCCGTTTAGCCAGAATCGTTTGGTTGCGCATGGGGTTGTCATCTTCAGAAGTCTAGAAGAAAAAGCCGTTCTCACGGAGAAAGTTCTAGACGAGATCCACGTAAGTTCCTTAAACATAAGGTCAAGGTGTGTCCTCAAATCTGAATACTCTTTCATTTTTGTTTATATTTTTAGTCTCACTACGTCATCATCCTGCCCTCTTTAGTTACTGGGTGTCTCTAAGGAGACTAAGAAAGAACAGAACTGCTGTACCCTCAAGCATGTCGTAAAAGGCAGTCGTGTGAGGTTGAGCATGGGGCTAGCAACTTTATCATGGAAGACAAGTTGCTATAGAAATCACAAGAGTTTCTCTCCGGCAGTATCTGCTAAAGTTCAACTTTAACCTTTTGACCCAGGGGACAGGAAATAATCTTAAGAGGCCACACAAATAGAATCATTGCCTGGGTGGGCATATTTATCTGTTGCGTTTAATTTAAGGTCGTGTATGAACCACATCATACAAAAGAACTTGCTACGGAAATCACCACTACGGACGTACCAGAAGTGCTATAGCGCTGGTTTCCTCTGTGGGGGTCAACTTTACTTGTGGCATCCATGTTCTTTAAGGAAAAATATGGGTTTGCCCGGAGTTCAATGATATAGATTATGTTCAACAATAACAATAAGAAAAGACAAAAGGCATTCATTTATTCACTTTGTATAAAGGTTTTTTTTCCTGTTTATTTTCTTAGCAAATATCCCCGACAGAATCGGCCCTTGGGTGGATGCGGGCGCGGCCACGGCACATGGTGCGGTTTTCTGAATGGGCGCCCAAAATGTTTAAAATAAAATTAATATTTTAAAAGAACAAGAAAAATGAAACAGAAAATTCCAAAGTAAAAATGACTTAACCCCCGTGGTAAGCTAGATCGTTAGCTCAACAAATTGGACAGTTTGAGTTCTTACTTACAAAGGTGGCTTTATATATTTTGTTCCAAGTCACTATTGTCAGTAATGCTATGCAGTCTGAAAGTATGGGTCTGCCAAAGTCTAAATGAATAATGACAAAACATCAAATACCATACAATTTTAAAAACACAAGTATTTCATATTTCTGTAAAGTGTTATAGTGAGCATCACTTGCGAAAGTTAGAGTGTCATCTACCTCAATAGCATGAAATTGAGTCTCGTAAGAGTATAACACAAAACGGCCTGTGAGGTAAAGGGTAAACACCTGTACGAGTCCTCGTACCACTCTGAAAAACCCATAGGGCTGGATCTGACCTCAGAACCTTCGACTGAGATGGTTAAAGTTTAAAATATGACAGATCCAATTAACGTTGCGTAATTCGCATAGAGAAACCTGTCCTGGCGCTCGAGGCAGGTCATCTGTTAAAAAAATATTACATATAACAAGTTCGGCCTGACACAGGTGTGTCCTATTAATTACACAACAAAACTCTAATTTCAAAGTGCATTCGTCCTTTTCTGTTGTCTGGCAGACAATAGAGGGCAGTCCAAGAGGAATAAGATGGACTACATTTTCAACATTGGAAGATCTGGAATATGCAGATGACATTGCACTGCTGGCACATTCACATCAACACATCCAGGAAAAAACGGATAGACTTAATAAATTTAGCCAGCAGGTGGGCTTGAACATCAATTTAAAGAAGTCTGAGGTCATGACGCTCAATGTGAGCAACCCTGAGCCCATATCAGTAAGGAATCAGCAACTGGTACAGACAGATACCTTCACATACCTAGGAAGCATAGTAACACCAGACGGTGGGGCAGGCAAAGACATCAACATCAGAATGAATAAGGCAAGAACAGCCTTCTTTAGCCTAAATAACATCTGGAAGTCCTCCCAATACAGCACAAGCACAAAATTAAGATTATACCAGAGTTGCGTGCTTTCTGTGCTTCTCTATGGTGCGGAATGCTGGAGAGTCACAGAGAAGGAAATGTCAAAATTGTCCTCTTTTCACACAACATGCCTAAGAAAAATTCACCGAATCTTTTGGCCGAATACCATCACCAACCAAGATCTGCTTACTCGTAGCAAGCAAGAGGACATGCATACCATCATAGCTGGCAGACGCTGGAGCTGGGTTGGTCATGTCCTCAGAAGAGACCCCGATGCCATCACAAGAACAGCTATGCTTTGGACCCCTGAAGGAAAGCGAAAGAGAGGCCGACCAAAAACAACTTGGCGGAGGACTGTGGAGGCTGAGATGCAAAGAATGAACCAGAGTTGGGGCACTGTACGAAGGATGGCCACCGACCGTGCAAAGTGGAATCAATTTGTTGTTGCCCTACAAGACGCCACTAGGCGTGATGGCCACTGACTGCTTTGACGGTCGGTGGTTAAGGATCGAAGAAGATTCGTCCTTTTCACTTTTTTTTTCACCCTTTACATCAAAACATTAAAGGGGCTTTACAAATGGCAATACAGCGGCAAATGTACAGTCTTGGAGTTTCTACTGTATTCACTGGCCTATCACTGAAGCCCCACACGCCAATTCACTGAGCTATTCCTGAGGCCCTACATTCTTTTCACTGACCTTTCCCTGGGGCTCAACATCCTATTCACTGACCTATCTCTGAGGCCCCACACCCTATTCACTGACCTATCTCTGAGGACCCCACTACATTCTATATCTGATACCGTAAAACCTATTCACTGGCCATACAAAGATGTGTTAATTTTGGTCGGGGTGCCATCTTACCAACATCATTTAAATACATATTAGCCTAAAAAATTAGAAAATAGAACACACTATTCAAAAAGCTTCGATGATGTAACAGTTAGCATTGTTGCCTTTCGAGCATTAAATACGGGTTCGATGTCTGGCTGAGGCACAACCAGAGTTTTTCATTCATCTGTCTTTAATTTTGTGACAAAATGTCTGAACATGCTCTTTTGTGTGATCTCACACCTTCAGCCCTACGGCAGTATCGTTTCTTTTTCTTCATTTTTCTCACCAATCGCTTTTATTTGGCATAAATCATGCCTTTTCATTATTTTTGCTCTGTATGTTGGATCAGTAGGGTGAAATCGCTAACACTTCACTCCACAACGGACGTATCTGCTTTACACGCAGAATTTTTTACGTTCCGCAAGGCAAATGCGATAATACCAGATAATTATACGGGTCATACGCTTATCCATTCTATCAGTTTGACCATGTTTTGAAATGCGTCGGTCCAACATTTGACCACAGGTGAAAAGCTGGTGACAACACAGTCTAGCCGATCGACATGAAAAGAACCCAAGATTGTCTGTCTGGGTTGCCGACGTCGGCGTCTGTTTGTCTAGCAGATTACACAGAGGGTATATGCGTTTATCGCTTTTTGTGGGACCATCCCTGGTGATTCTTACAGATAATCTGTCTGTCTTGGTGGAAGACATTACGCCATGCAAACATGGTCACAATATTGTGAGAGGCAGATAGGTGCAGTCAGAAGGATTACGCCATATTAGCAAGAGGTCACGCGTTGGAATATTAAATGTAATATTTTAAAACACGTGGGGGATATTTTGAAATTAGATACCCCAACTCAGTGCTAAAGAGATTCGATTGGTTTGATTTGAAGGCCGGAATAAACAATGCATTTCATTGTAAAATTCGGCGGAAACCCAATCTGTGATTTGAACTGAGAAGTGGGAAATATAATCTAGCGAAATCAGAGACACAGAACAGAGAGACAGCTTCGCAACTTCAAGCTAGCAACTCCCAAACGCCAGCAAGAAAAGGACCAGGACAGCTGGAAGTATTTGGGAGACTTTAAAACTTAAAAAAGTAAGCCCACATCTATAAATGCAACACTGGAGTCCTAAGGAATTGGATCAACTGTCATAAGAGAATATTTCCAGACTAAGTGATTTGCAGAGCACCCGTCATAAGAGGAATCAAAATACTTCCAGACCAAGTGATTCACAGAACACCCGTCATACGAGGAATTTCTGAGGCCAAGTGATTCGAGAGCATATAACCTAAATTGCTCGTGTCCATTCTAACCTGTGCGAGGAGATTCCCAAATTTTGGGGTTCGTGGTTACCAGCTATCAGACGGTTTTAAGTACTAACGTTACTACGCCGCCAGTGTGAGAGAAGTGCATCAACACTGACCGTCTACATTGGACGAGTTATGTGGAGAAGTGCACTTATCACCAAAAAGAAATGACGAAAACCACGGCGACAGGACTCACCTAGAGTTAAGTTCTTGGAAAAAAAAGGCATCAGCAAAACAGACTTTTATCACTCCCCTATTAAGTCTCTATGAAGACGCTTTCATCTAAAATGATACCAATCTTTCTATATTTATTTCAACCTGTTAAAGACTAATTCACTATTAAATTTGTTACATGTTATTTTAAAACTAAACAAACATAGTTGATTCAGTTATTACATGTATGAAAACAAACGCAGGAGCACGACTAATATTTATACATATACATTTAGACATATAGTTACCTCTAAACAGAGCTATACCATTACAAGAGAAAATTCGCTGAATTAACTCAGCTGGGGGCTTGAACGGGCTAAAAACCATAATTAAATCATTCACAAAAGGCGACGGATCAGATATAAGTTAACAATTGTTCAGCCCATTGCAACATTGTTCTTGACTTCAGAAAATATCTTGTAAAATCTCCCGTAAGGTAGAAGCGTCATTACCTTTCTATCTACATCTCTGCCAAGAGTAATCTTGTGCAAAGGTAGACACCTTTGACGACTCATTTAGATACTCCTGAGTTTTGGCCACCGTTGGACCACTACTGCAAAGCAGTGGAGGCAATCCATGACAAATTTCAACAGAAAAGGTTAAAAAAGAAGAAGAAGAATGTTCCTGAGATCAAATTTACAAGTGAACAATACGGCCACGGCAAAAACAAGGAAAAAAAAACCAAACAAAAACAAATAAATCGACACACACGTGGCGTTTATGTAACAGGTGAATCTTGTATAATTTAAAAAAAAAAAGGTAACCAACTTCACATAGTTAATTCTTTAAAGGTTTCATAAGTGTTACTTCCACCTTAAATTATAGTCTCCACATGTCTGTGTTAACGCTATGCTTTCAAGATCTGCCATATTTAAGCGCGACACGAGTTAATAAAAAAACAATTACACCTCTTCCACTGTCATAATATTTTGACGGATTTACATAACTCGTTATTATACAACCTTAGTTACATAAACGTCGTGATATTTTGTTTTTGTAAACAGGTAATTTACTGTTATAGCTTTCAGTGCATCTGGTGCACTAACGCTTTTCTCGCATTGTCATTAAAAAAGAAAAAAAAATAGCTTACATAAACTCCAGACAGTGAATAAGTTGTTGATGAAAACACTAACTGGACTATCATTATAAAATGTTGCATACAACCTGTTACACAACTAGTTAGACATCATTTTATGACAATTATAATATCTACATTTTAAATAAAAATGTAACAGGGCATTATTTGGCTGTCAAGGTGTAGTAACTCTGATGATTAGAGACGGGTGACGTTATGTCCCATGAAAAAATTAATTATGTAACGAAACGTGACGTTTAGAGGGGGAAAAAAACTTTAAGATGCCCATTAAAATAAAGTAATAAATGTTATGCCATGATTAGGATATTTTTGTCATCAGTCTGCGTCATACCGCTGGATCTATCTATCTATCTATCTATCTATCTATCTATCTATCTATCTATCTATCTATCTATCTATCTATCTATCTATCTATCTATCTATCTATCTATCTATCTATCTATCTATCTATCTATCTATCTATCTATCTATCTATCTATCTATCTATCTATCTATCTATCTATCTATCTATCTATCTATCTATCTATCTATCTATCTATCTATCTATCTATCTGTCTGTCTGTCTGTCTGTCTGTCTGTCTGTCTGTCTGTCTGTCTGTCTGTCTGTCTGTCTGTCTGTCTGTCTGTCTGTCTGTCTGTCTGTCCATCCATCCGTTCACCCGCCTGCTTGCCTGCCTGCTTGTTTGTCCGTTTGTCTCTATATATCCCATTATTTATTTTGTTTCGAAGCTCTCTCTCTCTCTATGCTCCAGACTTTTAAAATTTCCATGCCCGTACGCGTGCCAGTCCACTGGTTGTCTTGACCAGAGGCGGACTAACAGTGACTTGAGCCCCCCGAGCAATAATGGTCATGGGCCCCAAACCAGACGGAGAGTGGGTTCCCTACTGCTGTGCGCCCTTGTGCACTGCCCAATGACTCGACAGTTCAGTATGCCTCTGATGTTCACCATTAGTCTCTTCGCTTGTATGATACGTTTGTTTGATCTCGGAGTTGATGTCCTATGTTTCTGCCTGCTCTTAACTTTCCGTTTCTTACTTGGGTCTACTGTATAATTTGTATTCTTCATAAAACTTTATCGTCAAACTCACTGAGACTGACTTAGATTTTCTTATACATTTTCAATGTTTCTGTTCTATTCAAGAAATTAGTTCCGATAAATGCTTGGCCTGTGTCGTTCCGCGGGTGGTATGTGAAGAGACAAGGAAAACAAACAAGATTACTACACCCTCAAGTATATAGTACATGATGACTAATATGAGGTTGTCCATTGGGCTGTCAACCCCTTCATGTAAAACAATTGCTACATAAGTCACTACTACAAGTGTGTGTGTGATTGCTTGGTGCAAGCTTCCTGCAAGAGGCCCAGCTGTGTAGTGGCTGCATGTTGTGTAAGGCGCGCAAGGAGACATGCATTTATTAGTCACTGTACATTTTGGATCATCATGTGTTGCTTAGTCTATTCATTACGAAGTTTACTTGCCCAATACTGAGACTGACTTCCCCGGCGTCAGAAGACTTATCTAATGTAGAAAGGCAGGCCCTCCGAGACAAGGAGTGGTGGCCAGCAGGGCCCGGGCCTCATCTCACATGGGGGCCTCGCTTCAGCCAAGGATTCATCATCCTCTTCACCAGGGATTCTAAACCTTTTTTATGGCCATGGACCCCTTTGATTGTCCAATGAATGCTACGGACCCCCTTTGATTGTCATATGAAAGCTTTGGACTCCTTTGATTGTCCGATGAATGCTACGGACATCTATGATTGTTCTATGATGGCTATGGACCCCTTTGATTGTCCGATAAAGGCTATGGACCTCTTTGATTGTCTGATGAATGCTACGGACCTCTTTGATTGTCTGATGAATGCTACGGACCTCTTTGATTGTCTGATGAATGCTACGGACCTCTTTGATTGTCTGATGAATGCTACGGACCTCTTTGATTGTCCGATTAATGCTACGGACCTCTTTGGTTGTCTGATGAATGCTACGGACCTCTTTGGTTGTCTGATGAATGCTACGGACCTCTTTGATTGTCTGATGAATGCTACGGACCTCTTTGATTGTCTGATGAATGCTACGGACCTCTTTGATTGTCTGATGAATGCTACGGACCTCTTTGATTGTCCGATTAATGCTACGGTCCTCTTTTTGACTGTCCGATGAAGGCTATGGACCCCTTCGATTGTCCGATGAAGGCTATAGACCCCTTTGACTTTCCAACGAATGCTATGGACCTCTTTGATCGTCGGATGAAGGCTATGGACCCCTTCTTAGAAAAAATGTACATAGAAGCGTAATAACAAACTTTGCATTTTAAATTTTAGGTTATGTACACGGACCCCTTAGAATCCATTCATAGAACCCCAAGAGGTCCGTGGACCACGTTAATAAACCCCTATTTCTGCCGTTCGTTGCATTAGAATATGTGCTATCCCTTTTCCTAAGCAATAAGTCAACCTTACAATGTGAAATGGTCCAAACATCAACGAAACTGTCTATGAGCCTGCTGATAGGGTTTTAAAACCAGTCAGTAGTTTGAATGAACAAACGAACGAACGAACAAACTTTATTTTCAAAGGGTTTCGAATTGGGCGCTCAGGCTTAGCTAAAATTCCACCCTCTCTCTCTCTCTCTCTCTCTCTCTCTCTCTCTCTCTCTCTATTTATACTGTATACATGCATTTTAACGTGTGCTTTAAGTGTTAATTTAAAGG
The DNA here is from genome assembly GCA_024509875.1 of Oreohelix idahoensis. Taxonomy (NCBI): domain Eukaryota; kingdom Metazoa; phylum Mollusca; class Gastropoda; order Stylommatophora; family Oreohelicidae; genus Oreohelix; species Oreohelix idahoensis. The sequence goes on along the minus strand of JAMPIV010005219.1, from coordinate 925,462 downwards.
CATGCAACATTATAAAGGTAATATAACATCATACATTTGCAGTTTCCAATCATAATCAAGAAATAAAGTACATTACAGAAGCAATGATAAACAAAAAACAAAAGCAAACAAGCAAACAAAAATCAAACACTGTTTGGTTTGGTTTGGTTTTGAGGACCATCTTCATTGTACACGGACAACTCTATCAGTGCTCCGATCTCCTCCCTTAGATCACACAATGAGGATCTCAGCACAGTGCACGAACTCCGTAGCACTGGCGAGGGTCCCAATGTGTGTATAGAGGAATCACACATTCTATAAATATTTTTTATTTTGTAAATTTTGCCTGGGCAGCTGACTTTTTGGCCTACTCTTTATGATTTCCGCCGAGGGATTATTAACGTGCCCAACTTGCACAAAGGACTTCTTTTTTTTCGCCCTTTTTCGAGAAGACTAGGCATCCAATCTCACTACCCATGAGATCAGGGGGAGAGTATGATACCATTAGGATATACTGGTTCTGAAAAAAATTCCATCAAATATATTCCCTGCACTGGGAACAGAACCCGGTACCTTTAGAATTAGACGCGGACATCATACCACTTAGCCACTTCGACCCCCCTTCCCCTTACATACACACTGTTAAAACAAACATATCAGATTAGGGTGGTATTGGTAGTAAAGTAACCTAGGCAACCCACACCAATAGGTTACAACGTTAGATTATTTTTAACTGTTTAGGTTAGTCATTGTAGTTTAAATTACAGGAAGATTGAAAAGTCACTTCCTGTATTAAAATATCCAACTAAAATTATGCGAAACAAATGTCAAAATAACGAAACGAAACTGTTTTTTTAATTACATCAAGTGCTATGTCATGTTGACATTACATGAGATCCGGTCTGTTCAACGTATAATTTCACAACGGCCAACATTTATTACTGCCTAGTGTTACGCTAGTGGGCCATTTAAAATTTTATTCTACGTTTTATATATATATATATATATATATATATATATATATATATATATATATATTATATATATATATATATATATATATATATATATTATATATACTGAAGCACATTAAAAACGCAAAGGTAGAAAAAATTATTTGTCGAATGTCGGTTATAACTCCAAGATTAGACATTTGTTTCATGTATATCCAGTGGATACTCCTTCTTCTTCGATCACTCTCAGACGTCAACTTGAATATTTTCAATGAAAGCAGTAGTCAGCTTGAGGCTGATGGACAACGTTTACTACACTGGGAGATCTGGAATACGCCGATGACATTGCACTACTCGCACATTTACATCAACAAATTCAATGGGGGAAAAAAAACCAGATAGACTGAATAAGTATAGCCAGCAGGTGGGTCTGAATATCGATCTAAAGAAGACAGAGATCATGACACTCAATGTGTAAAATCCTGAGCCAATAACAATAAGAAACCAGAAGCTGGAACAGACAGACACATTTACTTACCTAGGATGTATAGTAACACCAGACGGCGGAACAAGCAAAGACACCGACAACAGAATGAATAAAGCGAGAACAGCCTTTGCTAGTCTAAACAAGATCTGGAAGTTCTCTCAGTACAGCACAAACACCAAATTAATATTATATGAGAGCTGTGTAATTTCTGTGCGAGAACAGTGAAGGCCGAGATGGAAAGAATGAACCAGAGCTGGGACACTGCACGAAGGATAGCCGCCGATCGAGCAAAGTGCAAGCAGTTTGTTGCTACTCTACAAGACGCCTCCGTGCGTGATTGCCACTGACTGCTTTGGCAGTCGGCGGCTAAGAATTAAAGAAGAAGAAGAAGCTTGTGGCTGGTGATATCTCCGTAAAGTTTTTCCAGGAATAGTACTGATGATGACCAAATGTGCTTTCTCTGTTCCTCACATGTTGGGCACCTTTGAAGCAGATGTTGATCTGTCATTTTATCGGTGCTACGGTTACACTCATTAGTAGCTCCCATCTTTAACTTACTGAATAGATGGTATCCCAATCTATTGTGACCTGTACGAAGTCTGAAGATTATCACGTGTTCACTTCTGCTACGCTGGTAATTTGCATCATTTTTTTAATATTTTGTGTGTGTGTGTGACCTGGATGCTTTGCTTCCCACTTGCTGCTTTATCGATCCATGATAAGGCTCTTAAGTTCATAACTTATGCTTGTGTCAAGTTGAGGTTGCTTTCCCTCTTTCTTTGCCAACCTGTCAGCCTCTTCATTTCCGGGGATGTTGCAGTGAGAAGGGATTCACTGTATCACAACTCTTTTGAAGAAGGCATTATTTTGATTCTTCAGCGTTGCAATTACTGACAGCGCATCTGAGAAGATAACCACTTATCTGTGTGAGCTTTCTTCAGTTATTAGGACTTCTGCTGCAGCTTGTAAGGCCCCTGACTCTGCTCTGAAGTTACTTCAGAATTTTCCTGTTGCGACTGACAGCTTGTTTTGTGTGCCATTGCTTAAGCTCATAAAGACTCCTCCACCCCGATAGTCTGTTGCATTTGTTGCTGATCCATCTGTGCATGCATGGATCCAGGTGTTTCTTGGGTATATAAAGATTTAAAAATAGGAAGTGACCTTCCCTTCCCGTGAAAAATTTGTTAACTGTACTGTTGAATATCTTTTCCAGGACTTCTACAAAAGAGTACTAGAAATCTCAGTTATTTACGAAGGGAAGAATTATACTTACCAAGACCTTTGTGCTCGACGACCTAGCGGATGCGCTGTCGATGGAAGTTTTGTGTTTGACAGTTTTTTCAAGTAAGCCTTAATAACTGTCTTTTACCTCGTCATGTAACACAAATTGCTGCAGAAACCTTGACTACAAGAACATTTGGGTGCTTCCTGTAGGCTTCTGGCAAGATGGCCATCTGTACTGGTGGTCGCATGCTTTATATGGAGAGATAATGAAAATGATGAATATAGCAACGGTCATGATGGTCAAGATCAGTGGTTTCTTCATCTTCTTCATCTTCTTTTTCTATTCTTCTTCTTCTCTTCTTCTTTTTCTTAATCTTCTTCTTCTTCGTACACTCTCAGGCGTCTATTTGAATATTTTCAAAGAAAGCAGTGATCAACTTCAGACTATTTGCATCTCCATAGAGTTTTTTTTTCTTCCAAAAATGGTACTGGTGACGGCCATATGTGCTTTCTATGTTCTTCATGTATGGAGCATCTTTGAAGCAGGTATTCAGCAGTCATTTTATCGGCGCCACATTTACACTGATCAGTGCCACATTTCCAAACCCCAGGGTCACGACCCTACTAGAGGTCGCGCAGGTCTTCAGTAGTGTCACGCAGAGGTCTCGGAAAAGTGTGAGTAAAATAAGAAGTTATACTCTCTAAGGCAGGGATCGGAAACCGCTCGTTTTTGATCTACCGGTAGATGCCAGGGCATGACGTGGTACCTCTCCAGATGTTCGAGGGGGAAACAATTTAAACCTAGGTAAATTTCAGGCTAATTCTCTACCTCAGCCACTTTAACGTGCGCTGTCCCCATGATTACAGTTCGCAGCATTCACGGTGAAAATCCACAAGCTAGCGTACTAAGTTTCACTTTGTGAATTATAAAATAGACAGTGATCTTTTCTTTGAGGTGAAAATAACATCATGTAATGTATTTAGTTTTAAATTACCAGCGTTATGTCACTGGGATTGCAAGAAGCAGATCATTGGCACATTTAAAGTAGATATTCAGCAGTCATTTCATCGGTGCCACATTTACACTCATCGGTACTTGCTACTTTTAGATTGTCGCTTAGATCAGAGGTTTTCAAACTGTGCGTCGCGGCTCCCAGGGGCGTCGCGGCCCTCGGCTAAGGGCGTCGCGGTGGCTTCGGAAAAATGTTGGGCTCGATATTTTGAGCCAAGGTCCATCAATAAATATAGATCTTCGTTGTATAGAGAGAAGCCGCGGGGATTTATGCACAGGTCAAGGGAGCCGCGGACCAAAAAAGTTGGAAAACCTCTGGCTTAGATGATATCCCAATCTGTTGTGCCATATGCGACGTTTGCTGTTGATAAAACTCTTGGCTTCTTCATAAGTTATGCTTGTGTAAACTTGAGGTAGCTTTCCACCCTTCTTGTCTACATTGTGAATCCGTAAAACCCACATGTAAATATTTTATAGTTCAAATATATAAACAACTATTTTATTCGTTTTAATTAAACTGGCAGTGCAGACAGGCAGTCCTAGATCTCAAATGAGATTCGGGCCTTTTCACACTGTGATGCCCTTTCATTGTTTGGGAAGAGTGGGTAAAATATTTTAATGTAAAGAAAGGAAATTAAGAAAGTATTTTCATTATTGGAATGAGACCGCTCTGTGAGGGAAGGCTTGCGCCAAATGTCGCTGCTGCACCCCCTCTCGTACGGTCTGATTCCAGATGACATCTTCTTCAACAGATCAATGCTGGAGATTGAGGCAGTTACATACCCAGTGTGGACAGCAATAGCAGCGATGGATTTGAACCTGTACATAAGTGATGTTAACCTGACGAGCGGGGACTCGCTGGTGTCGGCAGGATCTCTAAAGTTGATATTTCCACTAAGAGAGGACAAGCCTGAGGTGGAAAAAGTAGCCAAAGCTTGGGAGTTGGAGTTCCTACAGTTCATGAAGACAGTCAACTTCTCCACCGTTGACGTGAGTAATGTTTGTGACATGTAAATTAATGAGATATATGTTATATTAGAGATATGCTGTCATCATAATCACTGCTTAGCTCCCTAAAGTTCATAGGCCTTCAACAAACGAATGCGAAGTGTCCCTGTCTCGTACCATCAGCTTAAGTTCTTTCCATGTCATCATCATCATCTTCATTTCTGTCTGCAGTAATTTTCTCCATGTGCTTTTGGGTCTACCTCTACCTCCCGTACACTAGGGTTTCAAGAACAAGCGCTGCCTTGTAATGCTATCAAAAGGTTTCCTCAATATAAACGTCATATCCAGCGCCAGCATCTCCTTCACATCTCTTCTTCCAGTTACACTTGTCTGGTTCCTGTCATCAGTTTCACATGTTGTATCATTTGCATTTGTCTGGTTTAAGCAAGCCCCCACATATGGAAGTGTACAACGTCTCTTGATGGCATAAGAGCCACTCATCATCAGTAGAATATTCTCGAATAATACAGTCAGTAGAATGCACTGGGATAAAGACAGTTAGTAGAGTTACTGTGTTCCAGGATCGAAGCCTGTCAATGCCACGCTCCGGTTTACCCAGCTGTAAATGGGTACCTGACTCTGCTCTTGAAATAAAGAAGGCAAACGTCAGCGAGGAAGGGGACTGGTCGCTCCTCATAAAAAGTTGGATATATTATGGTGAAGTTTCTAACACTTCACTCTCCTACGGTATTATCTGCTATGGGACGACCTTTTAGTATATGCATGGATATTACAGTTTTTGCATCTATAGACATGCATGGAGGCATATCTGTAGTCAATCCTTATATGACCACCTGCTATGCACAATGCTATAATATACAAAGGTGGAAGGGAACCCCTGTCTATGAGGCAAATTACACCCTCATTGACTCTTGAAATAATCCACACACTTCCATGGATTCCCCTTGTGGTGAAACTTATTGAGAACCCAGCACTACACACTAAGCTTGGATTAGTCACTTGAGCCCAAGATACGACTCGTTAGCTTTGACCTGGTTGACTGTGTGCAGGAGGATCTCACTACAGACCCAGTAATAGGCTGGGGGGAGGGGGCTGAGAAGTGGCTCTGTGCAGGATGTGACAATTCATTGGGACAGCCCAGAACCAGACCACAGTATTTAAGCTCTGCAAAGCTGGAGAGCCCCCTTAGTTAACGGGGAATGCACAGTATGCCACACACTTCTTCCTCCTAGCCTGGGACCAGATGTTGCGATCCTTTAAATGTCAGCGAAGCTGGAGAAACTGGAGCTTATGGCTTCAACTCAACGTTTCGGAATGGCAGAAAACCCGCAGGAAAAGCCAAGATCTACAGTGTAGATAATACCAAGGAGTCTTCAACTTGGTATTGGCTGCAAAAGAACGAGAAGCTCAGCAGCTCTAGTTAAACAACAACAACAACAGCTATAGACCGTGCACAAATAATATCGTGATTCTACAATTTTATTTATTTGAAGAAATAAAAAAATCATTTATTTATATTTTTTGTTATTTTACTTTTTTTTTTTTTTACAGGCTTTTCTTAAACTTGCAACGTATGTCACTTTCTTGTCACCTTCAAATCTTGCAATCGATTTTCCAATCACTTCCAATGAGCAAAAACTCTGAAACTTGGTGTTGTTGTGAATTCCCCATGACAATACAATAATCAGTCGTAAAAATAATAACATGAATAAAATTAAAATTAATATTAATTTTGTTTATTTGTTTTGTATCATCAGTGAAAGATGCGATAACTGCAAATAATCTAGGTGTATTCTTTCCAACAAGTTTGTCTCTCTTGAGAGAAATATTGAAACTTCTTCTCCTCACCTCCGCCCCCTTCGCCCCCCCCCCCCCTTTTTCCAGACACACACTATCACACAGACATACACACAACTGAAAACTACATTTAAAAAAATGTAATTTACAACTCTTATCAAAATAAAAGCACAATTGGCTAATCACCTGTGTGCCAAGTCACTTCGATTACATGTCCTGCCCATGGGCCTTGTGCACTTGGATCCCCTCTACACCTCGTTTCACGGGGTAGAAGAGGTTCCGATTATGAGATGAGATGAGATGAGATCAAAAAAAAAAAATTAAAAAAAAAAATAAAAAATATTAACTTTCCGTGAAGTATACTGAATAATGAAATCCGCCTCCTGTGCTCTGGACTCGGTTATCTCAAACTGATAATGTCATTAGTGGATCGATTAAATGTGACTTAAATTTGTAATTTCGCCGCATTGCCTGTGTGAGCGTATAGCGGATTGACTAAATAGTGCTCAGTCGCGTTTCAAAAATGACCAGGACAGCAAAATTCAACAAACGGTGTGTGTATTGTATTGAAAACAACAAAAAAATAACACTAAAAAGAAGAAAATAAAAAATAAAATAAAAATATTTTAAACACAGGCTTTTAATGCACTAAAAAGCCACAAGTAATTTTTCAAGGAGTTTATAGCTTGCAGTCAAAAAATGTAACATCAAATTGACAAAAAGCCTGGGACGCTAATTCTACATGAAATTAACTACTGCTTTATACTTCATTACAAACTTATGGATAAAATATAAGATAAGCACTTAAGCGCTCCACGCTTTTTGTCAATTTGTATACGATATATTTACCACATATTTAAAAATCTTTATCGAGCTCACTTCCTTGGTACCATGACCTTGACCTTGTATCTCTGTTCTTGGTGAACTTGGATGGAGTGCTCTAACTGCCAAATTATCTGACTGTAGTCAAGCCCATGGATTCTCAATCTTTTGTGAATAGATACGCACTTCGACAACCCTGCTCTTTTTCGCAACAAATTACTTAATGTTTTATTATTATTACTGTATTTCTTAAGAATGAGAAATCTAAATGCAGCGACACAACTAGGGGTTCCTGAAGGCATACCTTATTGAGAATCAGTTTTCTAACTAGATGACCGACCCATTATATTCAATACCCTTTGGTTCCCCAAGGAACATAGGCCTTCAACAAACACAGGCCAAGACATCCTGTCACGTGCCATCAGTTCAAGTTCTTTTCATGTTTTCTTCATTATTTTCCGTTCTGTCTCCAATTCTCTTCTCCATGTGTATTTTTTTTTTTTTTGGTTTACTTCTACACCTTTTTCCCTGGGGATTCCAAGACACTGACTGCCTTGTAATGAAATAATGTGTGTCCTATACATCGCCAACGGCTTCTTCTGATCTCTTGTTGCACTGGCTTATGCCTGGTTTTTATCATCAGCTGCATACTGGTGACCTTTTCATAACATTTCAATCCTTGAATTCTACGTAGTCAACCATTTATGAATGTCTGTAGCTGTATTTTATTGTTTCGCTATATATTCTTTGTACTGCTCAAATCTGTTTTTCTTTCACCCTCTATTAGTTTATTTTTTTCGTAATGCATAACCATATTTAAAACTGTTGACCCTGTCCGTCGTGTTTCAGTTTGCCTACTCAGCATCCCAGGCCCTGAGCCTGGAGTTAGACAAGGGAACAAAGGGTGACATAATCTACTTCAGTATCGCCTTTAGTCTTATGATCGCTTTTGCTTCAGTTGTCAGTTCAGGTGAGTTAAATTATTACCGCCTAGAGTTAACTATTATCACCTTTCAGAATTGTTAGGACCAATAAGTGAAAAAAAATTTCGTTTCACAGAAGAACTTTAAAAATAATATGGACATCTAAAAATAGTAATGAGTACGTCATGAAAGAGGTCAATGTGCAAAGACCAAATTTCGGTGTTGACTTCTTTCCATGCCATAATATCAAACTGTCCAATTTCCTCTCTCTCTCTCTCTCTCTCTCTCTCTCTCTCTCTCTCTCTCTCTCTCTCTCTCTCTCTCTCTCTCTCTCTCTCTCTCTCTCTCTCTCTCTCTCTCTCTCTCTCTCTCTCTCTATCGTCCAATATATCTTTTTCCTTCAATCTTTCCTGTTGTCCCGATATATTCCAGCGTTCTTCTTCTCATAACATGCCCAAATAAATTAGACTGCTCCCTTCTAACATGAGGAATAAGTTTCCTTCTAACATGATGAATAAGTTTCCTTCTAACATGATGAATAAGTTTCCTTCTAACATGAGGAATAAGTTTCCTTCTAACATGAGGAATAAGTTTCCTTCTAACATGATGAATAAGTTTCCTTCTAACATGAGGAATAAGTTTCCTTCTAACATGAGGAATAAGTTTCCTTCTAACATGAGGAATAAGTTTCCCTCTAACATGGTGAATTAGTTTCCTTCTAACATGAGGAATAAGTTTCCTTCTAACCTTAAGTTTCCCATCTACCATGCCATTGAGGAATAAGTTTCCCTCTAACATGGTGAATTAGTTTCCTTCTAACATGAGGAATAAGTTTCCCTCTAACATGGTGAATTAGTTTCCTTCTAACATGAGGAATAAGTTTCCTTCTAACATGAGGAATAAGTTTCCTTCTAACATGAGGAATAAGTTTCCTTCTAACATGAGGAATAAGTTTCCTTCTAACATGAGGAATAAGTTTCCTTCTAACATGAGGAATAAGTTTCCTTCTAACATGATGAATAAGTTTCCTTCTAACACGAGGAATAAGTTTCCTTCTAACATGAGGAATAAGTTTCCTTCTAACATGATGAATAAGTTTCCTTCTAACATGATGAATAAGTTTCCTTCTAACATGAGGAATAAGTTTCCTTCTAACACGAGGAATAAGTTTCCTTCTAACACGAGGAATAAGTTTCCTTCTAACATGAGGAATAAGCTTACTATGTGCATTAGCCACTTTCAGGAGATCTTTATTACTTTGTTCATCTGTACATGGTATTTTTAACATTCTTCTGTAAGGGCTCGAATGCCTTTTCTGCTTTTTTACTAATGTTGTCCATGGCAACTTCCGTATGCCAGCATCGGTTCTATAATATACTGAAGAACTCTTTTTCATACTTCTACTGATAAAGAACTGTTGCATAAAATATTTCAGTGCTAAAGTTAGTTTACCATCTCCGATTTATACTTTAGTGTTAAAAAAAACCCAATATTTTTCTGTCATTTTCAGGCGGAGATTGTGTGTCCACACGTGCACTCATGGTTAATGCAGGTGTCCTGGGAGTCGTCTTTGGTATAATGGGTGCTTTTGGCGTAGTGACTCTCTGTGGAGTCAGGTTTGTGAACATTGTCGGGGTCATGCCATTCCTTATTTTGGGTAAGTCCTGGTTATCGGAAATTATAAAAAGGATGTGACATATAAGTGTACCACATCATTTTTTATTATTCATTATTAGAAGGGTATAACATACTTTTTCATCTTTCATTGTAAGTAGGGTATAACATCATTTTCATGTTTCATTATTAGAAAGGTATAGCATCATTTTCATTATTCATTATAAGAAGGGTATAACATAATTTTCATTAAAAATGATAAGAAAGGTATGCATTGTTTTAAGCATTCATTATAAGAAGGGTGTAACATCATTTTTATCACTTATTTCCATTTTCGCTCCTCGTGGAGCATGGTGCGACAACTGCAGCTAGTTTAGTTGCAGGAAACTAGCATCAACACTTCATGTGCTGTCACGGAATTGCCTCCCCTGCTTTGCATTAGTGGTTCAATAGTGGTAAAAACTCAAGAGTATCTAATATGGGTCTTCAAAGGTGTCTACCTTCGCACGAGATTATTCTTAACAGAATTGTAGATAGAAGGATAATGATGCTTCTATCTCAAGGGAGTCTTCACAAGACATTTTTAAAAGTCAAGAACAATGCTGCTTAGGGCCGAGCACTATTAAAGTATATCTGATACGTCGCATTTTGTGAACAAAGGTTATGCAATGATTTATTTCAGCTCGTTCAAGCTCTCACCCTGATTTACTCAGTGGAATTCTTCTTATTCTGGTATAGCTCTGTTTAGAGTGTATTTAGTAAACTGACTGAGACAAACATGCAGTACATTCAATATGATTAAATCGACGTTAAATTTGTATATTTACAAATAACAACTTTAATAATCACCGAGGTTTTAACAGGGTTTAAAAAAATGAATAATAATTTATCAGAAGATTATCATCACTGTGGGATGTAATGGTAGTTTGTAAAGGAAGTCACTTGGCAGCTTGTATGTGTTACTTAGCTGTCAGTGACAGTTCTGCTCCTTCTGATGTTTTGGTTCTTGGTAGACTGGATCGCTGATCCCGCTCGTCACTGATCAAGGTTGTAGGGCGCAGCACGTTCCCAGAAGAGTCAGGGAGTGTCTATGAAGTTGGTCCCTCGTCTTTAAGTCCCGTCTGATGATGGTGTCTCGCTTCGACTTCAAGCCACTTGTACCCTTCTTGTTCCAGAGATAGTACCCTCAACTGGTACCACCAATTAGTATGGTAAAAGAATAGACACAAAACACCCTCATGAGTATTATGTTTCCCAACCCATAGTTATGTGTCCCCTTCTTCCTATTCCAGTTCCAAAGGTTTTTATTGCCGGGAGTTGTAGTGAGGATAAGCTCTCACTGCAGATAAAATACTTCTATGGCACGCGCCTCAAACAGCCTCTGACAACCAAGTCCAGCTCCCGGCCTTCACGTGTGGCTCAATTTGAGTCCGGCGGAACAGTTTCCACTGACGGGAGAAGGGGCAAAGGCGAGCGACTGGCGCCTTAAAACCAGCAGCTTCGGGCAGATAGGGCTCGTGATCCTTGGTTGGTAGCTTATCTAAGAGAAGGAACTCTGAATTCAAACCACCGCTGCCTTGCGGGAAAACCCATTTGTGGAATTGGCTTCGGGAGTAAACCCTGAGGATAAATCCGGAGTCGGAGTCCCTAAGGCAGTCTAATGTCGATTCGACATTATTCTGGCAACTCCTGCGACATGGCTGGTACCAAACTGTATCGGCTACTGCCGTTCCTTTGGATCTACCGGCTGTGTGGAGAGGGGGAACATGCTGCATGGGCAACAGCTTGATCTCCATATAACTGTGCCCAAGCTCGCGCCCTGGAGAGGACACTCCAGCTTCACCCTATAGGTGTCGGCAAAACACGGGAAGTAGCAGTTACCGGTTATAAGCATTTTGCCCAATTGGCGTAGGGCATGGCGCCAGGGGCTACTTCCGACAGTGGGAGAGGTTCTAGGATCTCACTGGACAGTGTATAGCAGACATGCCAAGAAGCTTAATCATTTCCACATGAGCTGTCTTCGCAGGATCCTCAGGATCAAGTGGCATGATAGAGTATCTAATTCTGAGGTCCTCAACAGAGCACATATCTCAAGCATCTACACATTGCTGCAGAGGGCCCAAACTAGATGGGCCGGACATGTTGTTCGCATGCCCGAAAAACGCATCCCAAAGCAGTTGATGTACAGCGAACTCTCCACGGGTAAGCGAACAGCAGGGGGACAAAAGAAACGCTTCAAAGACACACTGAAAGCATCATTGAGCAGCTTCAAAATTGATGTCTCCTCCTGGGAGACTATCGCACAGGATCGCTGTGCCTGGCGGACAAACATTACTCAAGGTGCTCGCATTGCAGAACAGAATTTAGCTGATAAGGCAGAAGGCAAGCGAGCTGCAAGAAAGGCCAGAATGCACAGCAACACTACTATCGACTCTAACCATGTGTGCCCCGTATGTGGCAGGGCCTGTAGGGCCAAAATAGGATTAATTAGTCACATGAGATCACGGCACAGATGTGTCACAACTCAAGTCTGAAGCTGTCGCCATCTTCGCTTGCGATGGGCAACTATTATTATTATTAGGATCTCACTGGACAGCTACCGCCCGCTTCAAGCTGGGCAGCCCCCAGTCAATAAGGTGTTGTCCCGCCACTGTCTGCTTTCCCCATTGGGTGCATGGGGATTAGGGTCAAACCCGAACTGTGGACAGAAAATTTTGCACCAAGCAATTATCGAAAAAATAGAAATGAGCAAACTCTCAGATTGGGATGCTGGAACGTCCGGACTATGTTGACTGGACTATCCGAAAACCTACAGGATGTAAACGATGTAAGGAAGACAGCCATAATTAATGATGAGCTTAAACGACTTCAGGTGGATATAGCTGCACTTCAGGAAACGCGCCTGGCGGGCTCTGGAACGGTGAGCGAGAAGGACTACACATTTTATTGGCAAGGGAAAGATCTTAATAAAGCTAGAGAACACGGAGTAGGTTTTGCGGTCAAAAAATCGCTAACATGGTTGAACCAGGCGAGAATGGATCAGAACGCCTGTTAACGCTCCGCCTGCAAACTAGCACAGGTCCCATCACCCTTGTCAGTGTGTATGCTCATACTCTGTACTCTGCCTCAGAAGCTAAAGATGAGTTCTACGAGAATCTAGCAGCAGTAATCAAAAGCATACCTAGGCAAGAACAGCTTGTTCTCCTTGGTGACTTTAACGCTAGAGTGGGTGCCGATAATGTTTCATGGCCTTCATGTCTGGGCAGGTTTGGTATTGGCAAGATGAATGAAAATGGACAACGGCTCTTAGAGTTGTGCGTCCACCATGACCTCTGCGTGACCAACACCTACTTTCAGACAAAACCCCAGCATAAGGTGTCATGGAGACACCCACGATCCAAGCACTGGTACCAACTTGACCTGATTCTCGTCAGAAGGCCACTCCTCAGGTCTGTGCTCTCCACGCGCTCGTACCATAGTGCAGACTGTGACACAGATCACTCCTTGGTTTGCTGCAAAATCAGAGCACAACCAAGAAAACTCTATCGTGTCAGACATGAAGGGAAACCACGCATTGATACCAGCAAGATGTCAGACCCTTTCATGATCGCTCAATTCACTGCGACCTTCAAGAAAGTGCTCAGTAGCCCTCAGCATGGTGATACTATTACAGAGAACTGGGAGCATCTACGGAACACCATTCAAAGTACTGCACTTGCCACCTTTGGTAAGAAAACAGCAAAGTCAAATGACTGGTTTGACGCTTCATCAGATGTGATGGCACCTGTTATTGAAGCTAAGCGCAGTACTATGAATGAATACAAACGTTCACCGAGTGCCAGAACCATGCAGATCCTGAGGGCTACGAGAAGCAAAGTTCAACAATCTGCTCGACGCTGTGCAAATGACTATTGGCTCCAGCTCAGTGAGAGCATCCAGATCGCAGCGCAAACAGGCAACATTAGACAAATGTATGACGGTATAAAGAAAGCACTTGGCCCCCATAAAAGTAAGACGGCACCGCTAAAAACCATCAGCGGAGAGAAGCTAACCGATAAGGGTAAGCAGATGGAGAGGTGGGTCGAGCACTACTCTGAGCTTTACGCTAGAGACAATACCGTTACGCCTGCAGCCCTTGATGCTGTCAATAGTCTGCCAACTATGGAGGAGCTGGATGCCGAACCAACATTAGAGGAACTCAGTAAGGCCATTGATAGCTTGGCCTCTGGCAAAGCACCAGGCAGTGATGGGATTCCTCCTGATTTAATCAAATGCTGTAAGAGCACGCTATTACATCCCCTGCATAGGATGCTGTGCCAGTGCTGGGAAGACACAACTATTCCTCAAGACATGCGAGATGCCAAGATTGTAACACTGTATAAAAATAAAGGAGACAGAAGTGATTGCAATAACTACAGAGGCATCTCTCTTCTTAGTATTGTTGGTAAGGTTTTTGCCAAAGTCATCTTAATGCGACTACACAAGTTAGCTGAGCGCATATATCCAGAGGCACAGTGTGGATTCCGAGCTGGCAGATCAACAACAGACATGATCTTCTCTCTCCGCCAGCTTCAGGAAAAATCAAGAGAGCAGAAAAGACCATTATATATCGCCTTTATAGACCTCACAAAAGCATTCGACCTGGTTAGGAGGGATGGACTCTTTAAAATCCTCCTGAAAATAGGCTGCCCTTCTAAAATGCTGGAAATGATAAAGTCATTCCATGACGACATGAAGGGAACAGTCCAATATGCTGGAAGCACGTCACAGCCCTTTGATATACGAAGTGGCGTTAAACAAGGCTGTGTTCTGGCTCCGACCCTCTTCGGAATCTTCTTTGCCTTACTCTTGAAACATGCATTCAGAGATGCAACTGAAGGAATATGCCTTCACACTAGGTCAGATGGCCGTCTGTTTAATCTTTCAATGCTGAAGGCAAAAACAAAAATCAGAAGGGTCACTATAAGAGACTTGTTGTTCGCTGATGATGCTGCAGTCGTCACTCAAAGCAAACAGGAGCTTCAGAGCTTGATGAATCGCTTCACTAAAGCATGCAAGGACTTTGGCCTCACAATAAGTCTAAAGAAAACGAATGTGCTGAGTCAGGATGTGGGTGCTGCACCAGTTATCACTATCGATAACTATGAATTGGCAGTGGTGCACCACTTCACATACCTAGGGTCTACCATCAATGACAAACTCTCACTGGATACAGAAATCGACAGCCGCATTGGCAAAGCTGCAGCTACCTTTGCCCGCTTCACATCGCGTGTTTGGGGAAACTCTAAACTCACAATGAAGACCAAAGCTGCGGTATATAATGCCTGCGTCACCAGCACACTCCTATATGGCAGCGAGACCTGGACGACCTATGCTAAGCAAGAAAGAAGACTCAATACCTTCCATTTGCGGTGTCTACGCCGCATCTTCGGCATCTCGTGGAAAGATAAAGTGACAAATGTCGAGGTGTTGTCACGTGCTGGCCTTCAAAGTATGTATACGCTGCTTAGACAGCGCAGACTTCGCTGGCTTGGCCATGTTCGCCGCATGGAAGATGGTCGCATCCCAAAAGATATCTTCTACGGACAATTAGCAGATGGCAAGAGAACAGTTGGGCGACCACAGCTGAGGTTCAAAGATGTGTGCAAGAGAGATATGAGGGCACTGGACATGGATCCAACAACATGGGAGGATGAAGCTGCCGATCGCAATAAGTGGCGATGCTATTTACGGCACCACCTCAGATTGGGCGAAGAGAGGCTCACACAAGAAGCAGAGGTGAGGAGAAAACGTCGAAAGGAGCACCAGGAAAATAAGCAGCTGAGGGCTGCCACCTCAGGGGCGCATTCCCATAGTCAGTTATGACTGAAGGGGCTATTATTATTATTATTATTATTATTATTCCTATTCCACCACCCCATCTACCTCAGACTTTACCCTCGATGAGAATTAAGCTCGATAGAAAACTTTCTTAACTTTTAAATTGAATAGCTTTATATTTACTTTACATTCAAATGAAAAGGTTAATAGTATAGATAGAATATGTTTACATTTACATCTCTACTGGTTGAAAAATGTTCACAATATAGATTGAATATGTTTTCATTTACATCTACACTTGTTGAAAAGCCTGTGTCGTACGGAAGGTTAATTTGTTTATTTTGCCCGTCTAAGTAGAGTGGATGTCGACAGATACGCGAGAAGGTATAGAAATAGATTTTTCACAGGTGGTAGAATTGAGAAAAAAGATCTGTCTCTGGAGTGATTAGGTTATCTCTTCCAGCCTATCCGTACGACTGTACTTTGTTGCAAGACAGCTTTTATCTCACTATCAAGAATAGAGAAGTTTCTATATACACACAGCTATGTGACAACAAGACACACTAATGTGAAAAACTAAGAATAAATGGGTATGGGTCTGACAAACACACAAAAGTAAGTTTCTTCGTAGTTTATTATCATTTAAGCTCGACAACATCAAAATATCTAAAGAAAACGATCAAAGAGTCATTTACATGCATATGAAATAAAGCAGAAAAAGTGCACCCTCCCCCGAATGGAGAAAAAAACTCAAAATTACTAACCCAAAGGTTAGTTATGTTACACTATGTTACAGAATGAACAGTATTGGTACTCTATGACACCCAGTAAAATAAACACAATTTCAGACAACTCAGATATATGGATAGTTTTCCCGCAAACAAGAAAATGCTCGCACTCTTTCAAGCAGTGGCCACTCTCACACTCTTACCTAATTGCCTGGTATGGTAGGTCTGTAATATCCTTTGGTAATAAAATTAGTCCATGAATATATTATCTAATTCATTTAATTTTCTGTCACCCCAGTTGTCGCAGATCCAAATTGGCCCTAGTCCATCCCCAGAAATTAGTTAATGAGGTGAACGTCTAATATGGTGCTTCTCCTAGAAGTGTTATTACAAATAGTTAAAGCTGTGAGAGGTCTTGAGGTTCACTCTTTAACGGCAAAAAATACTTCCAGTATTGGGAAACATCTGGTTGCTAAAATATATGTTCATATGATGATGATGGTTCTTCTATCGGCCAACTCTGTGTTAAAAGCGCCGACTCTGCACAGTGTAGGTGTTCAGAGAGGTAAACTCCCCTTGATTTACGACTGTCAGGAGTCGGAATACAAATAATGTTCACTTCTGTGGCTGGTAAAAATATAAATCTGGGTTTGGTACGTACAGTTTAAAAAAAAATATTGTCCTCTAACACTCTCTGGCGAATACCCGTTTACAAATGAAATTGATGACGCACAAGCCAAGAAAAGGAGAAAAATAACAAAATCAGAAAAAGAGACCGCTGGCGCCCTTGTGATCAGGTCTGCAAAGAATACAAGAAACATTTATAAAAAAATGCTACTACTATATCTATACACAAATGTGACAAGACGATCTCTTCTCCACTCCGTCAGTCCTGATTAAATTTAAAAGGCACACGGGGTTTCCTTACGCCGACACGTTAACAAACGCCGCTGGCACTGAGTTCTATCGGACTGAAATATGTTAATTCGCCCATCCCCAGCTCGCACCGGCGTCAGCGTACAATGTTAATTATTATTTCTTCTTCTTCGTTCACCCTCAGATGTCAACTTGAATAAGTTCAAAGAAAGTGGTGGTCAGCCTGAGGCTGTTGATATCTCCGTAGATCTTCTCCAGGAATGGTACTGGTGATGGCCATATGCGTCTTCTCCTCTCCTCATATGTTGGGCACCTCTGAAGCAGGTGTTCGGCAGTCATTTTACCAGTGCCACGGTCACACCCATAATTATTATTTAATCTCTCCATACGCGCTACCTAAACAATGGTCGTCTGTCATTAAATAGCTGTTAAATTGTCGGCGTCTGGTAGTATTGTCGAATGTTATTAAAATAATGACTCTATAATGACAAATATGCACAAGTAAATATAACGTGAATTCTATACCCCCACTATCAGTCGCTTTATTGCCTATATGTCCAGTCAGCTAAACTGTCGGGTTTATCTCTCTCCTGTAGAGATTAAGTGTCGCGTCTGCCTACACTGTTAACATAATTACAGTCTAAGGTATGCGGGTGGCGTGATTTAACATTTTAATAGAATAGATGGTATGAAATCGCTACGCGTTACTTTATTTCATTCGTTTTGCTAGCGAGAAAAATCTAAGTGAAGAATAAATGTTAAAAGCTATCACTTCTTAAATCCTTAGCATTATTATCCTTTTGCCAGAAATATCAGAATGAAAAATCTCAACGAAATACTAATACACCAAGAAAAATGGTTCTAGGACTGCGCACTAGAATATTTCCAACTTCTGACTGACAACTGATAGAGGGTTTGAGAAAACATCAGTATATATCGTTGGATTCTTCTTATCTCTAATGTTGTTAATTTCGCGTCCCGGTGTGGAACGGAGAATTCAGAAACAAGGCGTATCAAGATAAAAGCCTTCGTGTCGGTCGATCAAAGTTTCTCGTCTGGAGTTTTCGACCGGCATTACAGCTTCCGTTCGGCTAACGGGTTACCTTGTAGAATGACCGCTTCTCAAGATCAAAGAGCCCAGGGGGTTCTAGCTTTGACTGAGTCAAACTTCAGAAGGGTCTGTGTTTCGTCTCTCTCAAGCTGCTGTCAGTCTGAGAAGTATTATGATTGGCAGATGACGCTCGCGTGAGAGGACAAGGCAAACACAACCTGATTTGCTTTCCTGTTGTGACTGACAGGTCACGCAGTATGTAAACATTTCGTTAGCTCGTGTTTAAAGAAAAGAAGGCGAGACAAAATAGTACGTTGCAGAAATAGACAGTTGGTATAGATGCATGTTTAGCTAGCAAATCAGAGCGCAGCTATTAGGTTGCAATAAGCTGTCAGATTACTGTAGACTCTTTTTCTATTACACGTCTTAGCCTGAAACTTTCATTAATTTTAAAATGAAAATGTCTACATAGACATTTACACGGGTTTGAAACTGTAAATATTATAATTAGAATGTACATCATTTCTTTCATCATTCCCTCCCTGCTCCAAATGGAACTTGGGACTACCTGTGCTTTTAGTTCTCTGTAAGAAACTCGGAATAAAGCAGTCACCAGCCATTGCAGTGGTGGTTCATGGAATCATCATTCTATATGCTGAGGTTGCCAGCCACAAATGACTTGGACATCCACTAGCAATTTTCACATATTAATATTCCCATGGTAATATATACATCTTAGTTCACATCTTAGTAATGACAAATATAGAATGTAAAATGTACAACTTATGCCAATCTTGGCTCACAGACTGTTTGCTCAGAGAAGTAGATTAAGGCACTAGCTGAAGCCTGTTACACGTGTTCTTGTGGGTCGTTACTTTAACAATAAGTTCCCACTTTGACTCCATGTTCCAGATTCCTCAGATTCCGGTTTTCCTTGTTAAAATTGTAGAGTTTATTTTCCTGGGCTCTTAAGTTCTCAAATTTTCTCTAACAATGGTCCGGTCCGATTTATGAATCTTGTTTCTAGTCTTAACTCTGGCAGTCTGGTTGTCGTCTTGGCAAGCAAATCTCACAGTGTTCTAATCTGGGTAAAGTGTCAGATTGTATCTGACTTTGCCTCCCCCGCAGTTGTTTGTTACGATTATAGGCGGCTTCCAATCAGGAATGTGGTGATTCCTCTATTTCGAACCGACTCCAATCGTTTAAAAACTGCATATTTAGGTCGGGTCGTTCAAAATTATTCCTACATGGAAAATTCTGTGCGTGATGCAAAAGGCCACGTCTCCTATATATGGAAGTGACAAATCCGTACACTCTTTCTACAATGTGTTTCAGATGTTACATCTCACTTTCCTCTGAAGTAATGTCTTTGAAACAGGTGGACAGGAAATGATGATGTCATTCATGTCTGTCCAAAATGTGTCGCACAAACAAGTAATCGCTCTATCCGTCGCTTGCACAAACAAAATTCGTCTCTTTACCATCTTGGCAAGTGCAACACTTTCGCCTTTTCAATGCTTAATCAAAGTCGCTGAGGCGATTTTAGTGTTAATCTGTAGTCTCATGTCGGCCACACCCGAGATTAACCAACTTGATTGTCGGTTAATATTATCTCATCAGTTAACACCTTTAAATATCTCGGGTCCACTATATGTAGTGATGGAAGATCAAGTAAGGAAATCAAGACAAGACTTGAGATGGCCTCAGCTGCCATGACAAGGTTGAATGTGATCTGGAAAAGTAACATCAGTTTTCCTGTGAAGATCAAATTATACAAATCACTTATATTATCTATTCTCTTGTATGGGTGTGAGGGCTGGACACTCACTGCAGATACGGAGCGAAGGATTCAGGCTTTCGAGCATAAATGTTATAGAAGAATTTAGCGCATTTGCTATAAAGAGCACAAAACAAATGTCTATGTTAGAGAGAAGATAAACACCTATGCAGGCCACCAAGAACCACTTTTGTCAATAGTGAAACGTCGAAAGCTTGCCTGGTTTGGGCATGTAACTCGTCATGACTCCCTTTCGAAAACGATCCTCCAGGGAACAGTCGAATGTAAACGGAGAAGAGGAAGGCAAAGAAAATCCTGGGCTGATAACATCAAAGAATGGGCAGGACACGGTTTTTCCACACTTGTACGCATTGCTGTGAATAGAGAGAAGTGGAGGACCCTGTCTGCTGATGCTTCCACCATGGCACCCCTACGACCCATGACGGGTTATGGGTTGAGATGAGATGATGATTATCTCATCCGTTCCTTTCCCAGCAGGGAGAAACGGGTAACCAAACAGACATGACATCTTTTCACTGAGAGGAGTGTACGAATGTTTGAAAATACCAAATATTTGCTACATAATAGAGAAAGAAAAAGGTACCGACCACTGAAAAGCACGTAATTAGTCAGTACAACAATTGTCACAGAATACGGCCGTAGTGGACAAAAATTATGTGACATGTGCTCTTGTGGTGATAATTTCTGTAGTAATTTTGTTACCTAACGAGGTTCACGGTCCCATGCACAATCTCATGATAGTCGCCTCCTACGACATGCTTGGTATTAAAAGGTAAAGGTAGTCCCATAGAAGTTGCTGCCGTACGGGAGTTAAATGTTACAGACTTCAGTATACTAGGTCCAGCATCGAGAGGTGGGAGTGACCAGTTACCTGCCTCGCTGGCTTTTCCTTCCCTAACTCGAGATCAAAGTCAGGTACCCACTTATAGCTGGGTAGACTGGAGCGTGTCGATAACGTGAATTGACCCCGGCACCTTTCCATTGCTCCAAGCACTCTGTCAGTTGGACACTCATACCTGGCATTACTATTACATCAGCTTAATAGAAAATGCTCCACTTGGGACGTTTGTTTTGAGCCTTTAGCTTCATCACACTCCAAGATAAGTACTACTGAACCATGAAAACGGACCCCAAGATGCAGCAATAGTGAGTGCAGTCAGGGACCCATAGCTGTGCTGCTTGCATCAGGACCAGCGAACCAGAGCTGGTCAAGACCGCACTCCACCTCCACGTGGTGGTCCTGGAAACAGTCTGCAGCAGTGCAGTCTGGCTGAGCGAGTGCGGATCGCAGTGGGAAGGCAAACCCGGTCCCTAAAAAAAATGCCGTGCTGAAGTCGGATGTGTCGACCGAAAGGGGCAGATATCACAGCTTAGGCGTAAACAGACACAACGCAACCATCGTCCTTTTTAGGGCGAACGAGGAAGAAGAAGAAGAAGAACCATGAAAAAAAATTTAGTAGAATAGTTAATTGATTTTCAGTTGCTAAGTTATTTATGATGACATATTTTTTTTCCAAGCTTCGAGTGGCATGGTGGTTAGAGTGCTTGCCTGTGGAAACTAAGTTAGGAGTTCAAAACCAGGAAGCATCACGCTTCAATCTAATGAGTTGTAAATAGGTACCTGTCTGTGCTGTTGAGTTAGGAAATGCAGAAGCAGCGATGAACGGAATTGGTTACCCCCACACACCCCTGTTTGTCTCCCCCAAATAATGCTGAGAAATGCCGAAATCTCTAACACTTCACTCCTCTACGGCAGTATCTGCTAGAGGGACAAAAATTCCCCCACCCCCCCCCCCCCCCCCAGAGCCATCATTGTGCTTACTACATAACATGTCCTATTTAACATTTGTGTCTTGTATAACACTGACAAACAACATTTTTCTTTCTTATATAAGAATAAGTGTTCTTAGGTCAGTTTCTTGCGCTGATTTCAAATCTGAAATCCGTTTATCTCTATCACGTCGGGTTCTTAAGATATTTGTGAATAAATATATTTTTGGGAAACCGTTATTTGCTCCGTTTCATTTTTACTATATAACTTATTAAAAATTAATAAAATGCAAAATAATTCTACTTTTTATACTGCTAAAAGATGCATGACATATGTTACGCTATTTTTCAAATAGTTACTGTATTTTGAAATAATTCTGAGCGAAATATGGCTTCTAGAAGTTGTAGAATCGGTATCGAAACCAGTGCCTCATGATCCAATCACGTGTCCGATCCCAGTTCCACCATAACAATATCCGTTGGACGTGAATGAACCATCAGAAAGTGATAGTTTACCTGCTTTAGAAACTAATTCTGACTCGGATTATATACCGGTGAATGATGGTGTTCACTTAATTAACCATTCAGAACTTTCAGATCTAATACGTGATCTCGCTCTTACCAAAGGACAAGCGGAATTACTCGGTTCGCGACTCAAAGAATGGAATCTTTAGCGCCCAATACTCCGATATCTAAATTTCGTCATAGACACAGAGAACTTGTTCAATACTTTGAGATGGATGATGGCATTTGCTATTGCAAAGATGTAAACGGTCTAATAGTGCACCTCGGTCGGGAGCACATAGTCAACGAATGGCGACTTTTCATCGATTCTTCCAAGACTAGTCTAAAACTAGTCTAAAAGCCGTGTTATTGCATAACGGAAATTTATTTTCATCAATTCCAGTCGCCTACTCTGTTCATATAAAAGAAACTTATGACAATATGGCTATACTTTTGGCAAAAATAAAGTACAATGACTACCAATGGCGGATTTGTGGAGACCTAAAGGTCATTGCAATTCTCACGGGCATGCAGACTGGGTATACTAAATTTTGTTGCTTCCTATGTGAATGGGACAGCCGCAACAGACAGGAACATTATGCAAGAAAGGTGTGGCCTGTCAGGGATCGTATGCAGCTCTGGCATAAAAATGTAATACATGAGCCATTAGTTAACAAAGACGGCATCATTTTACCACCGTTACATATAAAGTTGGGGCTCATGAAGAATTTCGTAAAAGCGTTAGATAAAACGAGAAAAGCTTTCACTTATCTTCGAGAAAAGTTTCCGCAAGTTAACGATGCAAAGATAAAGGAAGGTATCTTTGTAGGACCTCAGATTAGGAAAGTTATTGCAGACAAACAATTCGAGAACTTGTTACATGGTAGTGAACTTCGCGCATGGATGGCATTCAAATCGATCGTCGATAACTTTCTGTGAAATCACAAATCTGTCGACTATGTGCATATTGTTAAGCAGTGCATAGATGCATACATAATTATGGGCTGTAACATGTCCCTCAAAATCCATGTGCTTGATTCGCATCTTGACTTTTTCCCTGACAAACTTGGCGAAGTCAGCGATGAACATGGAGAACGATTCCATCAAGATATCGCCGTAATGGAATCACGCTATCAAGGACGGTGGAGTGTGACCATGCTTGCCGATTATTGTTGGATGCTTCATCGCGATGTACCACATGCCATTCACCGACGAAAGTCGACTGCAAAGAAATTCAAGCCTACATAACTTAACTGTACACTTCTTGTATGAATAATGTTATAATACTTTATGCCTTGTTTTCAATTGCGTATTTCTAGAGATCCCGACCTGATAGAGAAAAACGGTTTGCAGATTTAAAAACAGCGCATTAAAATTGACCAGAAAAACATAGAAATGTTAGAGAAAGAAAAAAAAAGTTTTTTTGTGTTAGTCAGTGTAATCGTATGTTTGAGTCATCATTTTTGCGTCCTATTTACAGCCGCGTCCTAGTTTTGTTCCCCCCCCCCCCCCTCATAACACACTTCTAGCGCACAACGTCTGGTCAGACAGTATCTGACATCTTTATTATGACATTGACCGTGGCATCTTACTCTCTGTCTCTCTCTGTTTCTTCTGTGCATATGTATACACCTCTTGTACCTGACGTGGATTGTCCTTGTTAAGTATACAACAAGTCACCAAGAGCTGACGCTCAGTGACAGTGGATCAAAGACTAGTCAAGTAGGTAACAAATTAGCCACGCCACGGATTACAAAAGTTGTCATGTTCCTGTTAGCCCTGGGAGTAATAACATTCTTGTGTGGGGAAAAAAGATTAACTGAGGCACGTTTTTTCTTAGGTCTCTTAATTCGTTCTCTATACCCCCCTCCCCCCACTCCTCTCTCCTTATTTGGTACATGCCTTCAATCAACTCACAACGAGGCTTCTTGTTGTGTGCTGTCCAATCAACTCACAACAAGGCTTCTTGCTGTGTGCTATCCAATCAACTCACAACGAGGCTTCTTCCTGTGTGCTATCCAATCAAGGTCTTTGTCTGTCTTTTGTTCCCCCTTTTTTGGTCTGTCTTCAAAATTCATTTCCTCATGTGTTTTTATGTACGCCTCTATTGTTGTTTTCTACATTGAGAATTCCAGAAAAAGACTGCCTTTTAATGCTTCCAGCTTCTCTCCTATCAGTGGTGTGTCCTCTCTCACGTCAGCATCTTTTTTATTACACATTATGGAAGTTAGGAATTTTTAATAATTTAAACATTATGAGAATTATATAATTACTGGGCAGAACTGTAAAAAGGCACTAATGCCTATTTCGTTACCCTGACGAAATAAAGGTTTAGTTTGTTCGTTCTTCTCCTTGCCTTTTCTTTCACTTGTATTTATCGGGTTCTTTCTATCTCTGGCACTGGCTTCCTAGCTCTTTGGTCCATGATTCGATCCGCAGATGAGTTAAGATTTTTTAGACCGCAAACGGCTCCGGGGTCGACCTAGCCTCATGAATGGGGTAGCAGAGGAACTCTAGGAAGGTTAAAGCGGCCGGCGTGATCCTGACCACATCACCCCTAGTGTGCCGATGGTCAAGAAAATATTGGCCTAACACAATATTCCCAATATGGCTCAATGGGCGTGTAACTGGATCCTCCTTTTTCTATCGCTGCCATACTGATGATCATGTTATGCCAGTTAAGTTCTTCTATTCTGCGTAAACAATCATTTATGAAAGTCTAACTGTCTGGTTTGTTTGTCTTTGTTTGTTTGTTTGTTTTTATATGCTCTATGTTTCAGAACCATATCCATATAACAAGACCGCTCTGACATTCGAATTTAAGATTCTTATTTTGGTAATATTCAACTTTAGTGCCACAGAGTTCCTATTGTGAATGTTGGTTACTTTATACTAGGTATCGGAATTTAAATAAACGAAAGTTACCATATGAACTCAGTGGTACTAAAGTTGAATATTACCTTACCAGTTTGGGGACCAAATTAGAAACAAAATCCGTTACCACAAGGAAGAGAGAACCGGACGTAAATAAAATGAGAACAAATGGATCAGAGATAAAGAATGAAAAAAAAAGAACGCATATTAATCAGCCAAATTCCTTTATCTTTTCAAGTGTAATCATTGTTACTTATGTCTCTGGCTTTCTTCTCCGTGTATTCTTTTTTCGGCCTCTATATTTATTACCCTCGGGATTCCAGAACAAGCACTGTCTGGTAATGCTATCAAAAGGTTTCTTAAATGTGTGCCCAATCTATTGCCTCTGTCTTTTTCTTTTCCTCTCTTGTTCCGCTGGTACTTGTCTGTTCTTGTCTTCAGTAAAAAAAAGACCCAGATTTGGCACATTATTGTCCGAGGGGCTGCCTCGTACGCCTAGCTGGTCGCAGTTTGATTTCCTCAAGTTTACACTTTACATAGGCCTATATAAAACAAACTTAGTTGCTCCACCTGCCTCCCATCTACGGTGTCTACATCACATCCTTGGTATTTCGAGGAAGGACAAATTGACAACTGACCAGGTGCTGTCACGCGTTGGCCTTCAATTCAGGTACACACTTAATCAGCGAAAAGTTACCTGGCTTGGTGTCACAAAAAACTTCGTTCTTTTTTTTTCTAGTCTTCACTGCTCTCCGGCATTATTGTTTTGACATTCGTTTTATGTGCTAATTCTTCCAGTATTCGTTTTTTCGCTTTCGTCGTTCAAGGTCTTCTTATTACATCTTGTCACACTTCTCACCCACCCCTCTGTCCTGTTTTTTTTTCTCCTTTGTTATCGGCAACACGAAGCAAAGGAGCAAACTTGCCAAATTAACTATTTACTTATCGCCAGCTCCAGACGGAGTAAGAGTCTACACTGAGCGAAATTCCTATTGTTAACCTAGACTTTTGCCTGGGGAAGATACACGAAACCATCTTGTCGCATGATAAGGTGTTAGTCTGCAAAAATGACTAGCTCTAATACACGACGTATCTCACTGTGATGTCGGATGATGATATTCTTGGTAAAGATTAAGACACGGACAGTGATATAATACTTCCAGCAGATGGACTTTGTTGTGATAAACAAGTACAAGGAAATAACATCTTGGAGGAGATTAAAATGTTAGATCTGTGAAGTAGTGAGTTGTAAACATGACAAATACCTACGGAAGTGGCAAGACCGAATATGGTTATGTAGTTTGAAAATCACATGTTATCTTACGTTGTTGTGTAGTAATGTTCTACATGGGGGGAAGCTAGTGGAGAATAGACACCTACCACAATCAGATGTTTATTTGCAATTGGTTTGGCGTTTTAGATGCTAAGATAGACTGCTTCTGGTTTTTACTTCTCCTCAAAGCAGCAACCTGAGCGCGTAGGCGGAACATTTCGCTTATATGCTACAGCTTTGTAAGACTACTTCTCTGACAGCCAATTGCTCAAGAAGAAATCATAGACAAACAGGAATACAGAATATTAGGACCCAAATATAGGACAGGACAAAGGACTGGACGTGAATTCTAAGATTCTAAGAAAGTAGCCCCAGCGACATCACGTTACGCCTAAAGTTCTAGGATCCTTCTTCAAATGTATACAGTTAGATAACTAATACACATGAAAGAGACGGCATCTTAAATGTGTTGCCCCACGATATTCGGATATTTCCTATGCAAAAAGTCTGTGTTCGCCCGAAAAACTCTGTGTAAGTTGTAATATGTACATTTTATCATTTTATATTTGCATTTTGACATATATAAATTGCTTGTGGATGTACAGTGGCATATGAGGCTGGCAGCATCATCACTGCAAATAACGTAACACATGAACCACCACTGCAAGAGCTAGTGACTGCTTCGTGTGGGTTTCTTTACACGGAACCAATAGTAGATGTGGCCCCTAGCTCCACAGAGAGCAGGGACTGGATGATGATATCATGGTGTACTTAATTATACTACCACTTTAGTAAATTTCATATATATATATATATATATATATATATATATATATATATATATATATATATATATATATATATATATATAAATTGTCACCTTCTGCTATCAAAATACCCTTTCATCCGACTCACTGGTGTTAAAATGAACTCTCAGGAAGAGTACAAAAGTTTAAGGAAGATGAAGTAGTGGATGGAAGCGGAGGTCGCCTGATGACTATATCAGGAGAACCATTAATTAGCAGAGGCATTTTTCTCCTTACAGTTTGTTGTACAAGTGTGTGGTCCAAGTTTCTAGCAGTCGACTCTAAGCATCTCATCAGACGGATCTTAAAGACGCTTGATTTGACAACCTAAGTAATTACCTCGGCTTTGTGCAAGAGACGTTGCTGCTGCCACAATATTTGACTATTGAAGAGAAAAACTGTCCAAGGCATCTGTGGGAACCAACAGCGGCTGAAGCGGACGTCAAGCGACCCAAACTGGAAACTAAGTAGCAAACAAGTGCAACCAACGAACATTTCCAAATTTTTCATACGTTCCACCACAATTTAAATCATCCGATGATGATAAATAACATCGCTTATTTTTTTTACAATTTTATTTATTTTACCTTGTTAAACTATAAGTGATTAATAAATATGTGTTAGTTTGATTAATCATTCTTCAGTGAATGGTATATCTGCACCCGTATGAATCATACTGTTTTAAATGCATATGGAGCTAGTAGATTAAGATTTTACCGAATCACCTTCAGCTGGGGGCTCAGAAATACAGCGAAAATATTTTACCTCATAGAAGGGGCGAGAGAATACTAAAGTTCATGACAGCTTAGATTATCTTAGTTGTTATGCTCGCTTTTCTTTAAATTCCAGTGAGGCTCCCTAAAATAGAAGCATCATTCTTCTATTTATATCTCTGCTAAGAGTGATCTTGAGCGACAGTTGATACCTTTGAATTCTTTTTCTACTTTGATCATTAGCCGCCGACTTTCAAAGCAGTCAGTGGCCATCACGCCTGGTGGTTCTTGTAGGGCAGAAACAAACTGCTTCCCCTTTGCTCGGTCGGCGGCCATCCAATACCTTTGAATTCCCGCTTCATATTACTCTAAGTTTGGCCATTGTTTAACCACTCTATGGAGCTGGGGAGACAATCACGTCAGACTCGGCCATGTCTGCCTGATGGAAGATGGTCACATCCCCAAAGATATATTCTACGGACAATTAGTAGATGGTGAAAGAACAGCCAGGCGACAGCAGCTGAGGTTCAAAGATGTGTGCAAGAGAGACAAGAAGGTACTGGACATAAGTCCAGCAGCTATTGAGGACGAAGCTGCAATCGCACAAAGTGGAGATGCTCCTTACGGCGCCAACTCATGTTGGGCGAAAACATGCAATCACAACAAACTGAAGAAAATAGAACGCGTGGAAAGGACCACCAGGACAAAAAGCAACTGAGGGCAATCACCTCTAGGGCGCATCTTCTCCAAAGTCAGTTATGACCTGAGAAGGCTACTAATCTACTGCACATAAGATGGATAACACATCGAAATGGTCTTCAGTCACTTTACAACAATTGTATACATAATTATGGCACGAGATATTTCTCTCTCTCTCTCTCTCTCTCTCTCTCTCT
The DNA here is from genome assembly GCA_024509875.1 of Oreohelix idahoensis. Taxonomy (NCBI): domain Eukaryota; kingdom Metazoa; phylum Mollusca; class Gastropoda; order Stylommatophora; family Oreohelicidae; genus Oreohelix; species Oreohelix idahoensis. The sequence continues at coordinate 896,573 of JAMPIV010005219.1, read as the reverse complement.
CTCTCTCTCTCTCTCTCTCTCTCTCTCTCTCTCTCTCTCTCTATATATATATATATATATATATATATATATATTGCTCATTTAGAAACCCTCTGTGGATGGGAAGGAGCAAAGCTACTGACCGGGTTGGAAGGAAAGTCCACAGGCTCCCCAGCCTCGCAATGACATGTCATTGGGCCGAAAGGCTGAAAGCCCAAGTGCCGCTGGTTAAGAAAAAAAATAATAAAAAATTGCTCATTTAGAAAAATATCTGTGGGAAAAAAGACACCCACTCTGATTCTAAGTACAATTAAAAACTGCTTCGGATTTCATGAGTTAAATATGCTGTTGGTAATTGTGTAAATTATTCTTGGTTTTTTGCGCGTGATGTATCTCTCTATGGTGATCCGTATACCCTTTCTTATTTTGTCATTAACTTTCTTATTTTCTTCTTCTCTGCCCTGTGCGCTATTTTGTGTTGGGGAGTTACGTTCATTTTTTGTTTGTTCACACTTTCTTCTTCAGGCATTGGCGTAGATTATATGTTTTTACTGATGAGCAGCTGGAGCGAGTCTTTATCAGTGGCGGATCTCACAATACCAGAGCGTATGGGCATTGTCTACAAAAAAGCGGGAATTGGCATCACCATTACATCTGGTAAATAGTTTTGTTGATTAAAAAGAAAAAAAAAACATGTTTAACAACAATTTTCCTTTTCAACTACTTTTTTTCAAACATCAAAATCGTTTTTGATATTTGTCGCTTTTCAAATCTTTGATGCTTAAAGTCTCCATGCTCTACTCATCGAAGACAGCTGAAACTTTGCACGCAGCTCCTGGTCTTAGTACATTTTAAAATATCCAATTCTGACTGGCGTTGGGGACCAATGTATGTACATTTTTTTGTCTACGAAGGGGTCCGTAGCACAAAGGGCCATGGCACAGAAAGGTAAAGAAACCCTGATCTAAGACTTAATTCTTTTAAAAGAAGAACAACAACAGACACAAAAATATCCCAATATGCTAGTTAAAATCGTGCCAAAGATGTCTTTAAAATACACATTTTACCAATGTTTTTAAATATAATTTTTATTTTGTTTTCAGTAACTGATTTTCTTGCTTTCGCTATTGGTGCCACAAGCGTTTTTAGAGGTGTTCGGAACTTCTGCATCTACGTAGGTTAGAGATTTATTGTGCTGTCTCGTCCCTGTGATTGTTTTATGTACATAACACTATTAAAAAATTGAGTCACTTTGACTCAAACTTTCAGAAAAACCTAACATAACACGCAGTGTTGTCTTCATTACTTTTAATGATCGCCTGCTAGATAATGACACTGCAATGGATGAATCAACAAGGATGAGACTGATGGAGTTTAGCATCAAACGTGGGACTAGCAGAGATGGACGTGAGAGAGGATGCATCCATCGTATGTACAACCAGCGTGCTGCAGGTACAATTAGCATTCATACACTTCGACATTTGCTGAAGGAGACTGTACATCTATGGGTTTGCCCTGAGTGTAGCGAGTCGATTCTGATTAACAATAACAATAGAAGCAGGAACTGCGTATCAAAAGAGTAACACCCAGATAAAAAGACCAACACTGCAGAGAAAGTTGACATTAGCCCAGGCTTGGGTAAAAGAAAATATGTTGAGTGACTTACTAACACAAAGACGTAGCTTACGTTATGACCACAAAATCTTTGTCTTGGAAACACGAACGAGAACCGAAGAGACAACAAAAGGAATTAATCTAAATGCATAAAAATAAACTGTAAAAAAGTATATGAGCAGAATCATTGATAAGGAAAATAGCATTAAATAATAAAAGAAAGTAGTATTAAATAATATAAGAAAGTAGCATGAAATAATATAAGAAAGAAGCATTACAACAAAATGCACAAATTATAACTACATCAAGGAATATCAGCATCATCATCATCATTACCATAATCAAAATAACCATCACCCTTTAGATCCCCAAGGAGCATAGGCCTTCAACAAACTTACGTCAAGCCTTCCTGTCTCGTGCCATCAAGGTCTGTCCATGTCAGCTTCACCCCCTTTGTGTTCAGCAACACAGACTCCTTTCGGCTTTCTCTGTGTTTCGTCATGCACCTCCTTACCAGAGGACCTTCTCCTGTCTTAGGTGGCTGAGTTTTTATTTTAATTAGTTGACCTGCCATGTTGAAGCTTTTGTGGTTAAACATTTTCGACAGAATAGGTTCAACCCTTCTTACTCGATCAAGGCATGTGCATTAACAAGAACGGATAGCATTCATCCAGAAATGTCAGCAGTTATAGGGATACAAAAACAGCAGTAACAAAGATAATAACAATGTAAAAAAAAATATAACAGCATCGAGACAAAGATTTACAATAAGGGAAAAAGAGTCGGCAATGATACATCAACAGCTACTGACTGTGAACTGGCAAATTTTTATGTTTATGTTCCAGTTTCTCACACATTTTGAATAACAGACGAGTATTCATTAATTAATATTCATTTTTCACTTCGCATGTTTCCTCCAGCAACATGCACAGCCTTATATTAGTCACGAACGAATATCACTCGTAGCAGTACGTACCTCTATTCTTAATTTGTCATCTCAGAGACCCCACGGGGGCTAACGATAAATCATGTGCTAATTTCAATAACTTAGTCACTTATTGTCGAAATCTACGATTTCAAACCACACAGGCTGTCTGTGCTTGTCTTCTTCTTCTACTTTGATCCTAAGCAGCCGAATGTCAAAGCAGTCAGTGGCCATTACGCCTGTTGTCGTCTTGTAAGGCAACAACAAATTGATTCCACTTTGCTCGGTCGGTGGCCATCCTTCGTACAGTGCCCCAACTCTGGTTCATTCTTTGCATCTCAGCCTCCACAGTCCTCCGCCAGGTTGTTTTTGATCGGCCTCTCTTTCGTTTTCCTTCAGGGGTCCAAAGCATAGCTGTTCCCGTGATGGCATCGGGGTCTCTTCTGAGGACATGACCAACCCAGCTCCAGCGTCTGCCAGCTATGATGGTGTGCATGTCCTCTTGCTTGCTACGAGTAAGCAGATCTTGGTTAGTGATGGTATTTGGCCAAAAGATTCGGTGAATTTTTCTTAGGCATGTTGTGTGAAAAGAGGACAATTTCGACATTTCCTTCTCTGTAACTCTCCAGCATTCTGCACCATAGAGAAGCACAGAAAACACACAGCTCTGATATAATCTTAATTTTGTGCTTGTGCTGTATTGGGAGGACTTCCAGATGTTGTTTAGGCTAAAGAAGGCTGTTCTTGCCTTATTCATTCTGATGTTGATGTCTTTGCCTGCCCCGCCGTCTGGTGTTACTATGCTTCCTAGGTATGTGAAGGTATCTGTCTGTACCAATTGCTGATTCCTTACTGATATGGGCTCAGGATTGCTCACATTGAGCGTCATGACCTCAGACTTCTTTAAATTGATATTCAAGCCCACCTGCTGGCTAAACTTATTAAGTCTATCCGTTTTTTCCTGGATGTGTTGATGTGAATGTGCTAGTAGTGCAATGTCATCTGCATATTCCAGATCTTCCAATGTAGAAAATGTTGTCCATCTTATTCCTCTTGGACTGCCCTCTGTTGTCTGGCGCATCACCCAGTCTATGACTGTTAAAAATAGAGTGGTTGATAAGGTCGTACTCCTTTCTTCACCTCAAAGGTTAGGTTGCTCTGCCCAACACTACACGTAAAGTTGGCATAGAGGTATTTTATGATTGACACTATGCAGCTTGGAATTCCATAAGCCCTCAGTATTTTCCATAAACTGTCCCTATGTTTGCTGTCGAAAGCCTTTTCAAAATCAACAAAATTAATGTAAAGCTGTCTTTGCCATTCTGAGCACTGCTCTATAATGTTCCTGAGAGTGAATATATGATCTACACATCTCCTGTTCTTTCTAAATCCTGCTTGTTCTTTCCTCAGTTTGTGGTCTACTGCCTTTGAAATTCTCTGTATAATTATCCTGCCTAGTATTTTGCTGTGAACTGAGAGAAGAGTGCTTCCTCTCCAATTATTGCAGTCTGCAAGATCTCCCTTCTTGGGCAATTTGACAATTATTCCTTTGTTCCACTCTGATGGTGTTGTCCCCGTTTTCCAGACTTGTGCATATAGTGGTTCTAATAGTTCTGCTGCTAGCTCAGGGTCTGTCTTAAATAGCTCTGCATTTAAGTTATCATGCCCCGGAGCTTTGCCGTTCTTTAACCCTTTGATTGCTGTGATAAACACTGTACTAGAATAACAACGTAATAATCCACCAGGACCGAAATATTGGAAGCACTCAGAACAAATAGTCCAATACGTGAACTTCATGTCATATCTATAATGAATATATAATTATAATAAAAATATAATCATAATAACTATATAATTATAATACATGTATAATTACATTAAATCTATAATTATAGTAAATATATAATTATAATAAATTATTATAACTATATAATTATAATAACTATATAATAATAATAAATATATAATTACAATAAAAATATAATTACAGTAAATATATAATTACAATAAATATATAACTATAATGAGTATATAATTATAATAAATATTTAGTTATAATAAATATTTAATTATAATAAATATATAATTATAATAAATATAAAATTATAATAAACATATTATTTATAATAAATATTTAATTACAATAAATATAATATTATAATAAATATATAATTAACATAAATATATTATTACAATAAATATATAATTATAATAAATATATAAATTATAAGAAATATTTAATTATAATAAATATATAATTATAATATATTTAATTATAATAAATATTTAAATAAAATAAATATTCAATTATAATAAATATGTAATTATAATACATTTAATTATAATAAATATATAAATATAATAAATGTATAATTATTGTCACGGAATAGCCTCCGCTACTTTGCAGTAGTGGTCCTACAGTGGCCACAACTCAAGAGTATCTAATATGGACCTTCAAAGGTGTCTACCTTCGCACAAGATTACTCTTGGCAGAGTTGTAGATAGAAGGATAATGATGCTTCTATCTCAAGGGAGTTTTCATAAGATATTTCCGAAGTCAAGAACAATGCTGTATTGGCAGGGCAATTGTTAACTTATATCGGTTCGCAGCTTGTTATGAAGAATTAAGCAATTATTAATGTTAGCTCGTTCAAGCCCTCACTGTAATTTACTCAATGGTATTCTTATTATTCTGGTATAGCTCTGTTTAGATTGTATTTAGTACATCGACCAAGACAAACATGCAGTGCATTCAAAATGATTAAATCGAAGTTAAATTTGTATAATTACAAATAACAGATTTAATAATCATCTAAGTTTAAACAGTTTTAAAAATTGAATAGTTAGTTATAAAAAAAGTGTATCATCACTGTTATGATGGGCTAGAAATGTGTAAAGGAGGTCACTTGGCAGCTTTTATGTGGTATCTAGCTGTCAGTGACGGTTATACTCCTTCTGATGGTTTGGTTCTTCGTAAACTGATCACGCTCGTCGCTGGTCAAGGTTGAAGGGCGCAGCACGTTCCCAGAAGAGTCAGGGAGTGCCTACAAAGTTGGTCCCTCGTCTTAAAGCTCAGGAAACTTGTCCCTTCTTGTTCCAGAGATAGTACCCCCAACTGGTACCACCAACAAGCCAATCTTGGCTCGCGGACTGTTTGCTTGCAGAAGTAGGTTTGAGGCACTGGCAGATGCCTTTTTTCACGTGTCTGGGTGTCATTATGTTAGCACTAAACTCCCACTAGGACTGCGTGTTTCAGTTTCCTCAGACGCCATTCTTCCTTATTAAAATGTTTTTCCAGGGCTCTTTAAGTTTTTCAAGATGTTCCTCAAAGTCCGGTCTGATAAAGAGAACTCTGAATTCTAACCCTGGCAGTCTGGTTTTGCCTTGGCAAGCAATCCTCACGGTTAATTTTCACAGTGTCTTAAAACTGTAAAATGTCAGGTTATATTGCCTGTCCTCCCCCGCATTTGTTTTGTTACGATGCTAAGAAAGCCCCAATCGTTTCAAACATGCGTGTTTTGTGTGGTCATTTCAAAATGATTAGCGTGATGCAAAGGTCACCTCTCCCATATATGGAAATAAAACATCCGATGCCTTGTATGCAAACTCACAAACACATCTGTAAACTCATTCGACAATGTGTTTCAGATGTAGCACCTTACTTTCCTCTGACACAGGTGGATCGGAAATGATGATATCATGCATGTCTGTCCAAAATGTGTCGCACAGACGAGTAGTCTCGTTATCTGTCGCTTGAGCACACACAATCCGTCTCTTTACCATCTTGACAAAGAAAGCACCTGGCCTTATCAGCGATTAACCAAAAAGCTGGGCGATTTTAATGCTACTCTGTAGTCTGATGTTGGCCACACCAGAGATTAACCAACATGGTTGTCGATTAATTATTATCTCAGCCGTTCCTTGCAAAGCAGGGAGGAACGGGTAACTAAAATTAACATGACGACTTAACACAGAGAGGAGATTAAGAATGTTTGTAAATACAAAATATCTGCTACATAGCAAAGAAAGAAAAAGGTGGCTGTTGAGGATTGTTGCATGGTTTACAAGCATTTTAGTTTTATCTTGATTTGGATGGTCGCACCATGCAACACCTCAACTAACTAGACTTCAAAGGGTACGCGTAAAGCGTTGGATGACGCGTTAAGCCTAGTAACGATTGAGTATTGATGTAGCCTTTGGGCTAATAGCAGTGTTTAGATAATGTGTGGCAGAGTCCACTAATATATGTTGAGTCTTAACTCATATATTCAACCGTCAGTGTACAGGCTTCCTAATTAATGGAATCAGAAATAAATAAGGACTTTTGAGTCCCGAGAATATGTGAAGGCGTTGATATTAAAACTCAGATCTACACGCGATATTCTAGATGGAACGCGGTGTGTAAATAAAACGCGCTATTGAAAGCGATAATGTTAAATTGTGGCGTGGGCAGCCAAACTGAGAATAATTGATATAGCCTGTGATTTTATGAAATAGACAAGATGTCTTAATAGAAATATAAAGCCAACGATTAGGCATAATATGTGATGTGATAATGTCAAGACAGTTTGAATAGAATAGTATTCAACTGAAATATATGAACACAGAAAATTAGACGAAGGTCGACAGTTGATATGACCGTTCAGGGTCAAATAGTTGAGAATGCTTGAGACTGTGATGTCATTCCTTATTTTGAAATAGGTACCACGTATTTCGTTCATGTTTTCCATAATGTGATATGTCTTCAGATAATTAAATGGAAAATGTCGTCTTCAGAAGACTTTGTGTTGATTGCCAAGTTTGATGAAATTCACTACAAGAAGTTTTCATAGTTCTGTCAGCTCGACAATCAAGTGTTATCATTCAATCTGTTGATCGAACTAATCTTCATTACATCAATACGAATATGAAATGGAACAAAACGTCACAAACGAAGTGAATACAAAAGAAGAGAAATAGAAACATTCGTTCACACAAAATCTATAAAAACATAAACGAACCCAAAAATGTTACGGCAACATTTAATAGGCACAATCGAAGTCAGAAGAAATCCAGAAATTATTACGATATACTTATAAAAGTCCGTAACAGTGGCGACCAGAAAATTCCAGGTAATCAGTCCTCACTTCAATTAAAATGAGTACTGCCGTAGTGAAGGAGAGATCGAAAAGGGGTCGCCCCAAATGCATCTTGTGACAATTATAATCAATATTTAATTATAATAAATGTATAATTATAATAAATATATAATTATAATAAATGAATAATTATAATAGCCCCTTCAGTCATAACTGACTACGGGAATGCGCCCCTTGAGGTGACAGCCCTCAGCTGCTTATTTTCCTCGTGTTGCTTTCGACGTAGTCTCCTCTCTTGTGCTTGCCGTGAGAACTTATTTTCGCCCAATCTGAGGTGGCGCCTTAGAGAACATCGCCACTTGGTTCGATCGGCAGCTTCATCCTCCCAAGTTGCTGGATTTTTGTCCAGTGCCTTCATGTCTCTCTTGCACACATCTTTGAATCTCAGCTGCGGTTGCGCAACTGTTCTTTTACCATCTGCCAGTTGTCCGTAGAAGATATCTTTCAGGTTGCGACCATCTTTCATGCGGCGGATATGGCCAAGCCAGCATTGTCTGCGCTGTCTTAGCAGTCTATACAAGCTTTGAAGGCCAGCACGGCGTGACAACACATATATATAATTGTGGCGTGAGGTTTTATTTTGGCTGTAAGATCAGTATAGTACTGACAATTACAGAAATAGAATTTCTGCAGACAATGGTGAAGTCCCAGTGTCTGAGAGAACTACTGGTATCACAAATTAGTTACGGCTGTGAATGATCTGATCTCGAAACAATAGTAGAGAGGAGACCGACATAAAGTGCCACCTCCGCTGTGTAACTAACTGTGATATTAAAAAACCAAGGAAACAGATTTTACTTAACACTGATAAAATTGACAAGTCGTTCAAATACAATTTCCTTCTTATTTATTTAGTATATACACTATCTACTCTTGTGCTGAAGGGTGAATGTTGAAAAATGGAATGTAATGAATTTGTAAGTTTACATATGATTTACATATATAACTAAATATTACAACAAGTTTTCCAATTATAGGAACAAAAATTATATCAGCTGTGCTGTTATTCAATTATAGTACATGTATCAGCTGTGCTGTTAATTAAGGATATAACACTTATCAGCTATGCTGTTATTTTCGTATACTTTATCCACTGTGATCTTATTATTGTCTCTTGCTACGCTAATTCACGTTTTCTTCATTGACTTAGATTTTGCTCACAATGCCGACAGAAATGGTACTAATGTGTACTCATCTCTTAGAAGTGCTGTCCTTCTTGGTTTGGTTGACACAAAACACCAGCGGTTGATCGTTTCGTTAGCCCACCCAAGACTGAGGGGGACTAAAGATGTAGAGTCTTGACAACCTCTATGCTCCTGCGGAGTTCCAGGCAGCTGGATTGACGACCCACGATCTCAGTTTTTATGACACGTATAAACCTGTAACAAGGAAAAATAGGAGCTAATTTCTGTCCTCAAGCCCACCTATTTCTAATGTGGATGAAATGAGCGTGTGCCTCAGTGTTTGCATGTAGAATGAATGACAACATGGCTCAGTATGATTTAGCAATAGCGAGACAAGACAGGTGTCTACTTGCAAAACATTCTTTCTGATAAACTAATACATGGATATCATTCAATAATATAAATTCAATGCATGAATACATTCAATAATATAAATTCAATACATGAATACATTCAATACATGAATACATCCCATAATATAAGTTCAATACATGAATACATCCAATAATATGTACACCTAGGTGTGATACAACCATTTTCTTCCCCCTATAATATACCAGGCCCTCTCTGACGAGTGCTATACAAGCTGGTAACATATATCCTAACAATAACGTTATGTTCTTATGATAGGAGTATATGCGACGAGGACTGTTTGGTGATATATCAGGTTGGAGTTATAGGAGACAATAGATTGGAGTTAGATGAGACAATAGATTGAGTCCTAACAAGGACTGTTTTGGTTATATTGCAGTTGGTCTGAGATAATAGATTGAAGTATAGGAGACAATAGGTTGAGTCCTAACAAGGACTGTTTTGGTTATATGGCAGTTGGTCTTATCTGAGATAATAGACAAGTTATAGGAGACAATAGACTGAAGTTATAGGAGACAATAGATTGAGTCCTAACAAGGACTGTTTTGGTTATATTTCAGTTGGTCTTATCTGAGACAATAGACTGAAATCATGTGAAACAATAGATTGAGTTATAGGAGACAATAGATTGAGTCCTAACAAGGACTGTTTTGGTTATATTACAGTTGGAGTTAGATGAGACAATAGATTGAAGTATAGGAGACAATAGGTTGAAGTATGAGTCCTATTAGCCTTCGTCTATTCAATCATAATAGGAAATACAATCATTATACTTAATTTCCCCAAGATACAATCAGTAACCTGATAGGTAGTATAAATGACACACAACAAATACCAACATTATAGACCTGCGGAAAGCCTATTTTCCTAAAGGTTATCGTAAACATATTTACCCTCCAAGATTTAAAAAGGCCAGTTTGACTCGACTAGAGAAGTAGGCTGCAGGTCGATGCCCTCAGGTAAGCAATAAATCGTGACAGCTTCTCTCCTCTTCAGTTGGTCGGTATCTCTGGCGTCGTCTCGGTGATGTGTGATTATGCATAAAATCCGCCCGACTATATAGGCAGGTAAATACTTAAGGAAAGCTTTCGGTTGGTTCCTGGCGGAGCAAGCTGATTGGGTTCATCCTGTTTGGTACCTGGTCTCATACAGCCTAATTTTATTCAGTTTTAATCCGCCATCTTGCGTGAACATGATGGCCGTTAATTTATTCTGTCTCAGAGACTGGTGAACGTTGCTCGTTGATTGGTTGAAGCAAATCTGTATCTCGACATAGTGATTAACAAAGTAGTGGGTTACACTCGTTTCACGACATAGCCCTCTCCTTTCCTAGCTGTGACTTGTCATAGCTGACGTGTAATCCCCTGCTGTAGTTAATCATTTTGCGTCTGTCCTTCCAGAGTAATAGGGTGTCGACTTAAAAAATCAGCTCCTACATTGTCTCTTCCCGGAATGTAATTCACTGTAAAGGAATATGGCGCAAGAAGCAGACTCCACCTTAACAATCTCGAATTTCGCTTTTTAGATGCAGCCAAGAAAGTTAAAGGTTGGTGATCGCTTTGGACAATGAAGTGTGTCCCATACAGATAAGGTGAAAATTTGTCGATGGACCAAATTAGAGCCAAACATTCTTTCTCTATGGTCGAGTAGTTCATCTCAGCTGCATTCAGCTTCCTACTGGCGTAGGCGACTGGTAAAAGTTCCTCTGGCAGGGCTTTTGATTTCTGCAAGAGAGTTGCACCAATACCTATACTGCTAGCGTCCGTCCTTAATACAAATTCCTGCGTGATATCGGGTAGCGTAAGGATTGGTTTGCTGGTGAGTTTTGCTTTTAGCTCTGTGTAAGCTTTTTCACAATCAGCATTCCATTGGATTTTGTCAGGCTGTCCTTTCTTCGTTAAGTTAGTTAACGGTGCACACAGAGAGTTAAAGTGGGGTATGTACTTCTGATAGAACCCACATAATGACACGAATGATCTCACATCTTTCTTCGTTTGAGGTCTGGGTGCCTTCTTTAACTTCTCTATATTCTTTGGGTCAGGAGACATATCACCTGTAGAAATAGTGTGACCTAAGAATTCCAACTCCTTACAACCGATATAGCACTTGGTTGGACGTGCAGTCAATCCAGTGGCTCTCAGTCTGTCAAACAACATGGAGAGCGCTACTATATGCTCTTCAAATGTGTTTGTAGCAACAAGAATGTCATCCATAAAGTTAGTGATATGGGGATTTTGTAGAGCTTCCAACAATTTCCTCATCATTCTTGAAAAGATACTGGGAGCATTTTTCAGCCCAAAGGGTAGTACATTAAACTCGTAGTGTCCGTCTGATGTACTAAATGCCAGCATTTTCCTAACTTCTGGTTTCACTGGTATTTGGTAGTATCCCTTGCTTAGATCTACCTTCGAGAAATACCTAGCCTTACTCAGTGTAGAGAACAGCTGGTTGGTGTCAGGTAATGGGTCCACCTGAGATTCTGTGATCGCATTTAGCTTCTTGTAGTAAATACATAACCTGTGTTCACCACTAGGCTTCCTTAATAGCACCACACTTGAGCTATAGGGAGATTCAGACTTTGAAATAATTCTCTTTTAAGAGATAGTCAATCTCATCCTTGAGTGTTTGTGCTTGCTATTGTTCAGTCCATGTCCGCAGCAATGCTTCCAGTGGACTGTGTATGGGGACGGCAATACAACAACGTTGCCGGACCCACGCTTATTTCTATTGTAAGGGGCAGTATACCGAAGTGGGACCTGTCTCCATCAACTGTTTGGTACAGCCCTGGTTTTTACCTCCTTTGGTTCGGGTTTGTTTCTGCAGCTTTTTTAATACTGGTTGCTGACTAACCAAATTTTCCAAAGGATCCAGGCCATTGTGTTCCGACAAATATCTAGTCGGGGTGGGATGTCTCTCGTCCCCTCTCTGTACAATACGGAGAGTTGCCATGGTTACTGGTGTAACAGTAGACTTGTGATTTCGTTTTCTCGTTATCACTGCATCTACCTGTTGTTTTCTCTTGTGTATTTTCTTTGTGGGCCTACGTCCGCAACAATGCTTCCCTAGGTCCTGTAACTGGTCTACGCTTCTGAATGAGGTTACCTGGTTACATTCTGAACAGGATTTCATATACCGACTTATGTCTTCAATTATTCCTGGCCAGTAATATCGCAATGCTATATTTTGACCAGTGGCCTCTTTTCCTCTGTGACCACTGCCTGATGTAGCATGCTCTTGCTCCATAATTTCCTCCCTATAGGATTTTGGCACTACCAGCTGTCCATGCCTTTTAGGTCCTTTTCCAGCTTGTCTGTAGAGTAGGCCATTTTCCATATAGTAGTCTCCTTTCTCTGGAGGGTTATGGGCCTTTGGCAATTTGCCAAAACAAGGCTTCAATGTGTTGTCTGCTGTTTGAGCCTTTTTCATCTTTGTACGATGAATGGTTATTGGATCTCCCTCCCCCTTTTTGGTGCTCGACCTGGTATGGTTTGCTGCCATGACAACAGGTTTTATTGGGTCACCCAAAAAGACATATTTACATCCTATTACCAGCGGGTATATAGAATCATCACTTACTGCTGCTCTTATCACTCCTTCTACATAGCGAGTTCTCACGTTGATCCTTGCTATGGGAAGTTTCATGGTGCCGGTTCCCTGCATTGCCCCTTGTATGTCCACTGTTTCTGTGGTAAGTTGGTCAGGGTGCACTAGAGTTGCACTCACGACTGAGTCGAATTCCAAACCTGAATCATATAAGCACTGAATTTTAGTGCCATTACATGTCACTTCCTCACAGACAGGGGGATGAACGAGGTCATTCTGACTACCTGCCAGTTCCTTCCTTCCCTTTTTCCCTGTTGTGAGACACGCAGCGTAATAAGGAGGGTTGTTCCTTCTGCAGTCTGCAGTATTGTGGTTACTCATTAGACAAGTTTTACACCACTTTCCTTCCTTCCGGTAAGGTGTCTTATCCGATCTTAGAGGGTTTTTGTCCTTTTGGTCAAACCTTTGTTTGTTCCTTGTGGTGTGGTCCTTTTGTTCATATTTGGTATAGTTTTGTGATGATTTGAAGTTTTCACCCTGCTTCTTCTTATTTCCTAATAATTCTGCCTGAGCTGCTTGATATCTCTCAGCAACAGTTACAATATCTTCCAATCTCTCTGCTCCTTGTTCCATGATAAACTTCCTCATTTCTTGAGGCATGGACTCTTTCACTTGCTCCATCATTATCATTTCTTTCAGATCCTGACACTTTCCTAAACTACTCCATTTTTCCAAATAGGTTTCCAGTCTAGCAGAGAATTGGTGATAGTTTTCTCCTGGAAGAAGTTTAGCGGTTCGGAATTTCTTTCTATATGATTCTGAGTTCTTTTCATATCTCACAAGCAGTGCCTGCTTCAGGATTTCATAATCTTCCTGGTCATCTCTTGAGAGCTTCAAATATACATCGTAGGCAACACCTCTCAATCTCTGAGATAGTTTAAGACTCCACTTTTCTTTTACTAAGCCATAGGTAGTGGCAAGTCTCTCGTATCTATCCAGGTACGACTCAATGGCGTCTTCTTTTTCAACAAATGGGTCCAGATGAAAATTCATGGTCCCACTTGAAGTGCTCTGGCTGGAGCTACTCTCTGAGTGAGGTGAGCTACCACCATTATTGCCAGTATTTGCCTGAATTTCAAGCTCTTTTAATCTCAACTGATGGTCTCTCTCTGCTTGTAATTTCCTTTCCTCAGCTTCAATTTTCTTTGCCTCATTTTCAGCCTCCCATTTCTTAGCTTCAATTTCGAGTCTTTTGTCTTCTCTCTGAACTTCCAGTCTTTTGTCTTCTCTCTCAGCTTCCAGTCTTTTGGCTTCTCTTTCAGCTTCTGCTTGCAACCGCCTTTCTTCAGCCTCCAATTTCTTTGATTCTCTATCAGCCTCTAATTTCCTTGCTTCAGTCTCTAATTGCAACTTTCTTTCTTCCCTATCCATGTGTTTGTCCACTTCTGTTGTGACATACTGAGTAAGAGCATCACCTGTCATGTTTAATTCCTTACCCATCTGCATGATCGCAGTCCTGAACTTCACTAGATCAGCCATGGCGTTACTTAGATAGGGTATGTAAATTTACTTTAACCCAATTATTGTAATTAAATTTAATTAATTTAAATGAACAAATAATTTCCGTGCAACTTTGTGAGCATCAACTATTTCTTCTTCTTCTTCTTCCGTCCTTAGCCAACGACCGGCAAAGCAGTCAGTGGCCGTTACGCCTAGTGGCGTCTTAAGGGCAACAGCGAATAGATTTTCTTTGCCGTTGTTCCCATCACGCCTAATTGCGTCTTTAGGGCAATGACAAATCAATCCGTTTTTTGTTGTTTCCGTAATCAAAGTGACTGGCAAACGGGTGATCAGCCCGTTGGGCATCAACTATAGTACTGAGTACTAAATGGTACTCCTCCTAAGAAAACAATAAAAAATTCTATTATAGAATTTTTTTCAAAAATTGGTTTCTTATGTTATCTATAGGTGGCACAAGATAGAGTGTAGATAGATGAATAGACTAAGTATGGCTCAAGATATACAGAAATATCCCAGGAACGAGCCCCCAGTGTGGCGTGAGGTTTTATTTTGGCTGTAAGATCAGTATAGTACTGACAATTACAGAAATAGAATTTCTGCAGACAATGGTGAAGTCCCAGTGTCTGAGAGAACTACTGGTATCACAAATTAGTTACGGCTGTGAATGATCTGATCTCGAAACAATAGTAGAGAGGAGACCGACATAAAGTGCCACCTCCGCTGTGTAACTAACTGTGATATTAAAAAACCAAGGAAACAGATTTTACTTAACACTGATAAAATTGACAAGTCGTTCAAATACAATTTCCTTCTTATTTATTTAGTATATACACTATCTACTCTTGTGCTGAAGGGTGAATGTTGAAAAATGGAATGTAATGAATTTGTAAGTTTACATATGATTTACATATATAACTAAATATTACAACAAGTTTTCCAATTATAGGAACAAAAATTATATCAGCTGTGCTGTTATTCAATTATAGTACATGTATCAGCTGTGCTGTTAATTAAGGATATAACACTTATCAGCTATGCTGTTATTTTCGTATACTTTATCCACTATGATCTTATTATTGTCTCTTGCTACGCTAATTCACGTTTTCTTCATTGACTTAGATTTTGCTCACAATGCCGACAGAAATGGTACTAATGTGTACTCATCTCTTAGAAGTGCTGTCCTTCTTGGTTTGTTTGACACAAAACACCAGCGGTTGATCGTTTCGTTAGCACACCCAAGACTGAGGGGGACTAAAGATGTAGAGTCTTGACAACCTCTATGCTCCTGCGGAGTTCCAGGCAGCTGGATTGACGACCCACGATCTCAGTTTTTATGACACGTATAAACCTGTAACAAGGAAAAATAGGAGCTAATTTCTGTCCTCAAGCCCACCTACTTCTAATGTGGATGAAATGAGCGTGTGCCTCAGTGTTTGCATGTAGGATGAATGACAACATGGCTCAGTATGATTTAGCAATAGCGAGACAAGACAGGTGTCTACTTGCAAAACATTCTTTCTGATAAACTAATACATGGATATCATTCAATAATATAAATTCAATGCATGAATATATTCAATAATATAAATTCAATACATGAATACATTCAATACATGAATACATCCCATAATATAAGTTCAATACATGAATACATCCAATAATATGTACACCTAGGTGTGATACAACCATTTTCTTCCCCCTATAATATACCAGGCCCTCTCTGGCGAGTGCTATACAAGCTGGTAACATATATCCTAACAATAACGTTATGTTCTTATGATAGGAGTATATGCGACGAGTACTGTTTGGTGATATATCAGGTTGGAGTTATAGGAGACAATAGATTGGAGTTAGATGAGACAATAGATTGAGTCCTAACAAGGACTGCTTTGGTTATATTGCAGTTGGTCTGAGATAATAGATTGAAGTATAGGAGACAATAGGTTGAGTCCTAACAAGGACTGTTTTGGTTATATGGCAGTTGGTCTTATCAGAGATAATAGACAAGTTATAGGAGACAATAGACAGAAGTTACAGGCGACAATAGATTGAGTCCTAACAAGGACTGTTTTGGTTATATTTCAGTTGGTCTTATCTGAGACAATAGACTGAAATCATGTGAAACAATAGATTGAGTTATAGGAGACAATAGATTGAGTCCTAACAAGGACTGTTTTGGTTATATTACAGTTGGAGTTAGATGAGACAATAGATTGAAGTATAGGAGACAATAGGTTGAAGTATGAGTCCTATTAGCCTTCGTCTATTCAATCATAATAGGAAATACAATCATTATACTTAATTTCCCCAAGATACAATCAGTAACCTGATAGGTAGTATAAATGACACACAACAAATACCAACATTATAGACCTGCGGAAAGCCTATTTTCCTAAAGGTTATCGTAAACATATTTACCCTCCAAGATTTAAAAAGGCCAGTTTGACTCGACTAGAGAAGTAGGCTGCAGGTCGATGCCCTCAGGTAAGCAATAAATCGTGACAGCTTCTCTCCTCTTCAGTTGGTCGGTATCTCTGGCGTCGTCTCGGTGATGTGTGATTATGCATAAAATCCGCCCGATTATATAGGCAGGTAAATACTTAAGGAAAGCTTTCGGTTGGTTCCTGGCGGAGCAAGCTGATTGGGTTCATCCTGTTTGGTACCTGGTCTCATACAGCCTAATTTTATTCAGTTTTAATCCGCCATCTTGCGTGAACATGATGGCCGTTAATTTATTCTGTCTCAGAGACTGGTGAACGTTGCTCGTTGATTGGTTGAAGCAAATCTGTATCTCGACATAGTGATTAACAAAGTAGTGGGTTACACTCGTTTCACGACAATAATTACTATTTATAAATCGATATTTGGTTTGCTGCAAGATAAATTATTAGCAGATTGTTAAGGAAAAACGATAATTTAGGACGAACGATACGACACGAGTTTCAAATGAATGCAACTACAGTAATACTTTGGTTAGCAAATATAAGGAAATATAAAGTTCAGGTGAACATTGTGATTCGTTTGTCAGTAGTGAAAGATATGTGGCATGAAAAAAATCCTGCATGAATTGTGGTGTTTAAAAGATGTTTCTTGCTACGTAATCAGAAGGTTAAAAGGTGAGAGTTGAGACTGTTTCTTAGACATGCGGAAGGCACTTAGTTTTCAAAGCTGAATCTTTCTTATTAGTCAAAATAAGCAGTCACTTGAGAAGAAACGAATCAATGTGTTGAATTACGATATTTTAAATTGTGTGTGTGTGTGTGGATAATTCGTTGTGTCTTAAAACGAACCCACGTACACCCTTTCAAAACCAATCCATGCTTTAAATGAGTAAAGAGCTATTGTTACGGTGTGCATCTGGATCAGTACAACAACAAAAAAGTCAACTTGATAACAGCCAATTACAACTGTTCAAATAACCTTCATGGGTAGTCGGTTCATACATAACAGTATTTATTGACAAATCCACTGTAGTTCAACACAACGTGATATTCTAGTAAGTTTTCCATATTTGAACAATTCGTGTATATATCAAAAGCGACGAACAGCTCTAAGATTCAACGTGATCACCCACGCAAGGTTATTCATGTACATCTTCCATTTTATTTCCACATCCAATTATTATATTAATATTTCAAGTCGCTCCTTCAATATATTTCAACTGTGTTTAATTGGCACATAATCCATTGGCATAAAACACATTCATCCACAGCGCAGTTCTAAATGAAATACATATAAGAGACGGGTCAATGAAGGACCACGTCTCAACACTTCCACAGTACACAGTCAAAAGCCACTTGTCGTTTGGCCTCATCCAAGGCGTCATATACGCTTCTGCTTGGCGACAAATCATTGAGATCACTAAATGTGCTCAAAATATAAAATGCCCAAGTGGTGCGCAAACAATGTTCGCGGCAGCTATACATACCATATTAATATCAATGATCTATCTGTGTGTGATATTTCATATAAATTCCATCTCTTGACATCCTGACAGGAGCTGGTGTTATCTTTTGTTACGTCTGTAATGCCTGTGTCTTTGGCGCATGTCTAACCCTGAACGGACGCCGTGTGTACTCCAGTCGACACGCCATTACCTGCAAGAAGGTGAAAAAGTCTAGGAAGGAGCTCAGCGAAGAAGGACACTCGTGTTGTTACGTCTGCATGTGCGGAGGCAAAATTCCGAAAAATGCTAATGAAGAACAGAGTCTATGCGAGAAAGGACCAAGAATGGCCCTTGTCAGGTCGGTATACCAATACACGTCATTAATTCAATTCTCATTGTGGTTAATTAATTTATTATCTAGACCAAACCCTTCCTAATTTGTTCTTGCACAAAAGAGAGTTGTAAGGGTTAAACTCATCTCTTGCAAAATGCGAGACGAGAATGATGGTCATGACCCAAGGGGTCCACTCTTTAGTGTCTAAAAACGTCAGTGCAGAAAACCTTATTACTGGAGATATCGTATCAGATGATCAGATCACCCTGTAGTTTCGTTCTTCTTTAAAATATTGATCAGTAACTGTCCCAAAATTTACCGTAATCATCATACTTTAGCTACCCACGGCACATAGGTCTTCAATCAACTAATGTCAAATCCTCCTTTTCCGTGCCATCAGCTCAAGGACTTTCTATGTCTTCCTTATCCCTTGAATGTTTGTTTCCAGTTGTCTTCTCCATGTGTTCTTTGGTCTCCCTCTCACCAGTTCTCTTCTCCGTGTGTTCTTTGGTCTCCCTCTCACCAGTTCTCTTCTCCATGTGTTCTTTGGTCTCCCTCTCACCAGTTCTATTCTCCGTGTGTTCTTTGGTCTCCCTCTCACCAGTTATCTTCTCCGTGTGTTCTTTGGTCTCCCTCTCACCAGTTCTCTTCTTCGTGCGTTCTTTGGTCTCCCTCTCACCAGTTCTCTTCTCCGTGTGTTCTTTGGTCTCCCTCTCACCAGCTCTCTTCTCCATGTGTTCTTTGGTCTCCCTCTCACCAGTTCTCTTCTCCGTGTGTTCTTTGGTCTCCCTCTCACCAGTTCTCTTCTCCGTGTGTTCTTTGGTCTCCCTCTCACCATCTCTCTTCTCCATGTGTTCTTTGGTCTCCCTCTCACGAGTTCTCTTCTCCATGTGTTCTTTGGTCTCCCTCTCACCAGTTCTCTTCTCCGTGTGTTCTTTGGTCTCCCTCTCACCAGTTCTCTTCTCCGTGTGTTCATTGGTCTCCCTCTCACCAGCTCTCTTCTCCATGTGTTCTTTGGTCTCCCTCTCACCAGTTCTCTTCTCCATGTGTTCTTTGGTCTCCCTCTCACCAGTTCTCTTCTCTGTGTGTTCTTTGGTCTCCCTCTCACCAGTTCTCTTCTCCATGTGTTCTTTGGTCTCCCTCTCACCAGTTCCTTTCTCCATGTGTTCTTTGGTCTCCCTCTCACCAGTTCTCTTCTCCGTGTGTTCTTTGGTCTCCCTCTCACCAGTTCCTTTCTCCATGTGTTCTTTGGTCTCCCTCTCACCAGTTCCTTTCTCCATGTGTTCATTGGTCGTCCTCTCCCCAGTTCTCTTCTCCATGTGTTCTTTGGTCTTCCTCTCACCAGTTTTCTTCTCCATGTGTTCATTGGTCGTCCTCTCCCCAGTTCTCTTCTCCATGTGTTCTTTGGTCTCCCTCTCACCAGTTCTCTTCTCCATGTGTTCTTTGATCTGCCTCTCACCAGTTTTCTTCTCCATGTGTTCATTGGTCGTCCTTTCACCAGTTCTCTTCTCCATGTGTTCTTTGGTCTCCCTCTCACCAGTTTTCTTCTCCATGTGCTCATTGGTCGTCCTTTCACCAGTTCTCTTCTCCATGTGTTCTTTGGTCTCCCTCTCACCAGTTCTCTTCTCCATGTGTACTTTGGTCTCCCTCTCACCAGTTTTCTTCTCCATGTGTTCATTGGTCGTCCTTTCACCAGTTCTCTTCTCCATGTGTTCTTTGGTCTCCCTTTCACCAGTTCTCTTCTCCATGTGTTCTTTGGTCGTCCTCCATATGCCAAGTCTTCCTGTCCCGTGACATCAGCTCAAAGTCTTTCCATGTTTTCATCCTGCCCTTTGTTGTTCTCCATGTTTCATAGCAATACAATAAGAATGGCTTGACATTTCAATTGAAGATTCTGATTTGCTGTGTCGCGCTTGATTTCTTGTGATCTCCATATATATCTCATAATGACATTGATCATACACCCCTCATAGTTCCATTCTCATCTTCATTGCCAACATTAACTGTTGTTACTGGTGATCAGAATTGTCGTCATTGCACTCCAGGCGGCAAACCCATAGGTGCTCAGTCTCCTTTAACAAACGTCGAAGGGTACATTTCTGCTTGTTCCTGTTGCGCGATGGTTGTATACTCGCCGGAT
The DNA here is from genome assembly GCA_024509875.1 of Oreohelix idahoensis. Lineage (NCBI taxonomy): Eukaryota > Metazoa > Mollusca > Gastropoda > Stylommatophora > Oreohelicidae > Oreohelix > Oreohelix idahoensis. Next base: position 875,937 of record JAMPIV010005219.1, on the reverse strand, counting down.
GCTTCCTCTCAAATGTTCATCTCTGCTGGTCTTACTTTTGATGCCAGATTCTAACAGTCTTAGCCTTGATGTTTCATCGATTGCAGCGTTATTCTCAAACATGCGATCACTAATTGCCCTCAGTTTTTCTCCCTTATCCATATCCAATGCACCTTCTATGGGTGCTCTTGAAGCTAGTCTATCAGCTCTTTCATTGCAGAGTACCCCTGCATGACCAGGACAGTAGATCCACACAAGTTCCTCATTATTCGAGGCTTCTATGGAGGTTTTCCATTCATGCCGAAGCCACCCCCTTCTGAACCTTCCGAAGCATGGATTGTGAGTCAGATTCAATAACTGCCCTTGTTAATGAAGTTTCAGACAGCCATCTCAAGGCTGCAGTAGCTGCCTCTACCTTCATTCTCATGCTGGAGGTTGTTATCATATGAGCCCCGCTACGTTCAGCGACGATTCTGCCCTTTACTCTAGTAGAGAAGCCCCATCCTGATTTCTCACCACGGATTACAGACCAACAAGTGTACACAATGGCATCATCATCCCCAGCATAATCATTTATCAGCTGATCCATTTTCAGCTCTGCCCTCCCATTGGTCCAAGTTCTGCACTTTCTACAATGGCTGGAGATGATTTGCTGGTAGTTCGTCCAGTTCTCACCTGACGTACTCCACTTTTCTCCCTTGAATATACTTTCAACTGTGGCCACCTGTCTTATAGTTGTTTCTGCCTGCGCTATCCATGACATCACCCTCTTTATTCTTGCTCCTTTGATATCATCTACGTTCCCTTGCAGGGGATGCCTTTTGTCTGTGGTTACTCTCATGTAAGCTTTTACCTTTGCCACGGCATATCTAGATCTAATTGTCACAGTCGCGTCCCCTTGCTCTCTGCAGTAGTGGTTCAACAGTGACCAAAACCTAGAGTATGTGGGTCTTCAAAAGTGTCTGCCTTCGCACAAGATTACTCTTGGCAGAGTTGTAGAAAGAAGGATAATGGTGCTTCTACCTCGAGGGAGTGTTCACAAGATATTTCAGAAGTCAAGAAAATGATGAATGCATCTGAGCATGTTAACTTGTTATCTGACCCGCCGCCTTTTGTGAAGATGTATATTGTATGATTTAGCTAGTTCAAGCCCCCAGCTGATTTAATTCAGCCAAATTCCTCTAATTAGCTCTCTCTCTCTCTCTCTCTCTCTCTCTCTCTCTCTCTCTCTCTCTCTCTCTCTCTCTCTATATATATATATATATATATATATATATATATATATATATATATATATATATATATATATATATATATATATATATATATTAGAGGTTCTGGATCATACGTATGTCTTTCTCTCTGTAATGATTAATTCAACTATGACTTTGTCAAAATAAACATAAACAAATTTAATGATCAATTACTTTGAAACAAATATAAATAAATATGACTTGTGATTATGAAAAATAGTTAGGTTCCTTCACCAAAAAGTCTCTAGGCTTGATGAAATTAGCAAGATAAAGTTCGGTTGTTTTTGGCCTGTTAAAATGCTGAAGTGCCGATGCTGCTTTTCCGTAGATTCGTCTCTGTGGTGAGGGGCACGTTTCCAAATCATTTCAGGAAGTAACCGCTCCGGGTCAAAGCAAGAATCTTCAGGTGTCGATCTCAAACTTCGAACCACACACTAGTATTACAGCAAATGGTCTCTCCGGATCGTACCGCAATTAGTCGGGTCGCCTCGTACTGGTACCACAAACTTTAGATGGAATAAAAGAACAATTCCGCTGCTAAATATTTGTTTATATCGCCTTTTCTCGCTGTCCGTCAGCCGTTTGTTTTCTCAGATATTTTACTCTCCCTGAGCGTATATCACATCAGGCATGTGATGAAAAATCACCAGTATGTTCGTTAATTTAAGGAGAAAATTTTGGCTGGCCAGCGATAGTGGCTTGTGCCTGAAAGGACATATTAAGTTTACATACATTCACAAAATGATAATACACAACTATGTACATGTTGATGTAATCATTACTCACTCCCTGCTCCATTCGGAGTCTGGGGTTCCCTCTGCTTTTGGTTCTTCCCTGAGAACTGGCATGAAGTAATCGCCAGCTTGCTGTGGTGGTTCATGAATGTATTCTTTTCACATGCTGAAGTTGCCAGCGTAGTATGAATCTATAACGCCATAATGCCAAATTCATAGCATAAAAAATATGTTACACTCTCCTCGGTAATTGAGAAATCTTCGACTTCTTGCTCAGTAGAATAGTCTTGGCAACTTAACACATATGCCTCAAACACACGCCTGGTGTATTATTTCTATTTCAGAATCCCTCTGTGACTTGTGAGTGTTCCTGTAGAATTCTCGGTTCCCTTTTAATATTGGCGAGTTTGCTACTGATGTCCAGAGATGCTCTTAGTACGTTTTGTCCGGTCCTATAACTTCAGAATCCAACTCTATTCTTTTCTGTGGCCAGGTCCGAGCTGTTTACGTTGACGATTTCTGGAATGCAGTGCCCTATACCAAACGTTTTCTACGTTATACCGTAGATTCTCGGCCCTCGCTTCCACCTGGTGTTTTCGACAAAACTCCCAATAATAGCGATTGTTTATTCACGCCTCAAATGCCAGCCAATACATTCAAAGTATATATTATGATATCTTTTCCTCATGTAATATTTTCCATGACTCATGTGTTTGAAAATTTCAAACAGTCATCCTCCGTATATGGAGTTGCTACATCCGATAAATGTTGCCAAAGTCTACTTATATCACACTTCCTGCTCACTCTTCAAAATGTCTTCCAAGATTGCGTTTATCTATAATGACCTAACCCTGCTGTCGAGTCGGAAGTGATTATGCAATCTAAAGCAAACACATCATGCTCGCATTTACCTGGAGTCAGTGCGGTATTATCACGTTCAGTTATTCATTTAATCTCTCAGGGATGGGCGATACGCTTGTCCGGACATTCGAAGTGAAGTGTGACAAATGAAAACAATGACTCCAGTACGGAGTTATGTGCAGCGAACATGAGAAAAATAGAAAGGGGGGAGAGAGCAGAAAATGGATGAACAATTGAACGGTCCAATTTTGTGACACTAATTTACAGCAATCCAAGCGTGTGCCTCATCGTCAGAATGGGGATACCTCTCGTACAGCCCAAGACTATACGCATCCCTTCATTTTGAATGCGTACCCGTCTTTCATATAGTGTTACTGACAGCGTGAGTATTCTCAGCCCATACTCGGTAACCGATATGATAAGCTAATGATACATGAGAAATAGTAATGTCTGCTCCAGGTGCGCTGCGGCCATTGTTTTTATGGCTGCCAGACCACTCCTGCGGCGCTATATGATGTGATCAACATGGTGCTTATACGATAGCCCACGATCAAATGTTACTCCAAGGTACTTCAGCTTGTCTTGTCTTTCAATTTTCTGCCCATTGAGAATAATATCTGGAAGGTCTGCTTTCACTATGGAGTTGTTCAAGGAGCACTACAACACGCAGGCCTTGTTGGGATTGACTTTACAGCCATTTTCCTTCCATCATTTAAATACCACATGTATTGTCCCGTGTATGCTATTGGCCATTTCCTGTCGGTCAGAGCCAGTCCTGTAAACGTGTATCTCATCTGCAAAAGTAAATGTTCGTTCTAGTCCAGTTGGCTGAATGGTGGCTACTTGCTGTGTAGATGTTAAACAGCACAGATGATAGTGAAGAACCCGGGGTAGTCCTGGACAAATGCGCATTGGATCTGATGTCAGTGTTCCAAAGCGAAATGCAAGTAGTCTCTCAGTTAAAGCAGACGCTATCCATTTTGTTAGTTAAGGGTTAACATCGCAATCCATTATACAGCTCATTAAGGTTTCACAGTTCACACTGTTATAAGCATCCTCTAGGTCTTTTGCAGTGTTTCTACTGGTTTCTAGTGCACACAACGTCTTCTTCGGATATGAGGTCGAAATATATGTTGCCTCTTCTGTCCCTTTCTAGGATACAGTCTTTAATTTATTGGCGGGCAGCGTGATCACCTTTATCTGTCTGAATAATATAATGCTCTAGTAATGCATGTCTATTTTCGGCATCGGTCTTCAGGTTTATTCCTGTCGGACTGAGAATATTAGGAATTGGTTGACTTGTACTGTTCCTATGAACAGAATTTCTGTAGAGTTTTTTTCAGTGCTCACCTGTGTCACATAGCCCTCGATTGGCTTCTTTTGCCAAGCTCTTGAATTTATTGCTGGCTCTCAGCTTTTCCTCCTTCATCTCTGTTGCGTGATAAATTCTCGCAACATCGTTTTATTTCAATATCTATTTTATAACGCAAGGGCAACAACTGCTTGAAATTTATAGTCACTTTTCTCGGTAAGCATTTGTCTTCTCGCGTTGGTATCGAATGCAGTTAAGTTTGAGCTGTGGTCATTTTGCGCTGGACTGCGCATGACTTGTCTTGCTTCTTGGTCGATCGGTTTCCGCCCACCACTAGGGGAGTGAGCGATTTGGAATGGCGAAAGAGATGCCTCGTTGAAGAGGGGATCTCCGCTATTTTTTTGTTCTGTCAGGAATGTGAGAGTCCTCTTATGGATATTTCGTTTATTCGAGATAATACCTCTAGTGTATTTGCACATGCCGGGAGGCGTGATATTTCTGTATTTCCGGAAGGCAAGGTAAATTAACATTTTCATTAACTCTATCGATTTTTGGTCGTGAACGATTTCTGGTTCATAGCCTGTCTTCGAAAGTCGTCGTCACGAGATGTTTTCCTAGCTCACATGTCGCTGTATTGTGCTGCATCGGTTGATGCAGGTTCCAAGGACCATTACTTGCTACTTTGTTAAATGAACTAGGTTTGAAAAACCTTTATTATCTAGAGGATATTTTTGAGGACATTATTTATACTTCGGCAGACGTGTCTGTCTTGCTGAAGTCAGACTAAGGAGAGTGAACTGATCTCATATATCTGGTTATCTCCTGGCTGTTATAGAAAAGGATGGAGTTTTTCACCTGACTACATTTACAGCACTATGAAATATAACATGCATCTGATTCATCATTGTAATGCTGTCTACCGTCTATTGCTGTATTGAATGTTGCTGTGATAATGACTGTTTGATGTGTCTACATATTCGCGTAACCATTTTGTCACTGTGGCGTCCACAATAAATAATGAAGAAAAACGTCAACGGCTGTTACAAGAATCATTGACTTTATACGTCGTGAGTTTACTGACGTCCTATGTGGATTGCCCTGTTATTTTTGTATGAACATTGTTTTTGACTGAACACATCTGCACACCACACAAAACCAGACATGCGGATACCATCCATCATCATATGGCGTCACGCATCATTTGGTGGCCATAAGCTGGTTTGATTCTGGTACCAGCAAACACGGGGTCCCTTACCCACTTCATTTTCAACAAGAATTCATCAGCATCCTTCAAGAAATTAACATTCTTCAATACAGTCAACATCTTCAAAATTTTCAAAGTACTCGGCGTTGCCCGGTAAAAGTCAAAATTTCAACTTTTTGACGGAAACAAGAATTTGACAGTACCCGGCGTTGTTACATGTTGCCGGATAACTCGGACTGCTGTTATCTTTTACGCAAGTCAAGCAAGTTGCTGCTGTCAAGGTTCCAGTGCTGTCGTTTTTGTGAAAGTCAAGTGCCGGTTGAAACGGGTTGTTTTCTGAAGAAGGCCAAGTACCGATTTCCATCAACTTACTTTTGGATTAGAAGGTCAAGTGCCGAAACAACTCAACACACAGTATTTCAGAAGCTCTTGTACCATCGTGTTAGCAGTGGAAGCAGTTCAGATGTGCCATCATCGTTGGAGCGTCGCTCTTTAGGACGTTGATTGACATCCGTTTTTTCTGCTGTTCTACGATTGGAAGCCTATAAGTTAAGTGGCCTGTTTGTATGTAAACTGTGCCCTTATACTTCTGCTGAGTCTTCTGTGTATCATCTCATTCTATATGTTATATGTTTATATGTTATTCGTATATTTATATGTTTATATTTCAGCGGGTTCTCGGTTGGGTGGTGTCTCCGTTAGATTATGCCACGTCATAGAGGTCGTCTATTGTGAGCGTTTTCTGTAAGGTTTGCAAATTTCCAATACTGGAATTTGCTAAGCGACTTCTGTTGCTATTTATGTTAGCTGTGATGACATGTTTTAATATTGTTTTCGTTATTATTTCGCATTCTTTAGTTTTGTTTTGATTTGTTTGTATTTGTTAGCCTACTCTTGTCTATAATTTAGTTTCATACAACATTTTTGTTTATACACTGTGGTGTCATGTATTTTGTTTAATTCTATCGCAGATATCGTCACATTTTTTGTGATATGTCATTAATTTCTGCTTTATTTTTAGTTGATTTCTGCGAACGTTTTTGTATTGTTGCTGATCTTTGTTATTGTTTACATTGTTTGTATTGTTTACATTTTCAATGTTTACATTCTGCATGTGTTTACATAGTCATTGTTTACAGTTATAGTAATTAGTTAATGGGCTATGCTAATGCACTGTTACTACTACACTGATGATAAATGAATGATGAATAGTGTCGTGCACTATTGAATGAGAAGTGCACTTATGATCAAGAATTGAGTGCTGATATTTCATATACAAGTTCTTTGATTGGAGACTTGTTTCCCACAGAGACTGGGATAATATAAGGTGATGTGAATATACAAGTGCTTAATTAAGACTTGTTACACTTAGGTTTGAAATAAATTAGTTAATTATTTCAGGTTTTGGACTCATATGTTAGACAACATGTCTACATTTGAGCACTTTATTGAGCAGGGTAAATTGCTTGGCAAGACTGGTGATAAGTTAGAAGAATTTGCAACTGCTCGATATGATAAAGCAATGGAAGCTGAACAAAAGAAACTGCATATGGAAGCTGAACAAAAGAAACTGCAGATGCAGGTGGATGAAAAAAGATTCCAAATGGAAATGGAAAAACAAAAAAGGGAATCAGAAGCTGAGGAAAGAAAACTCCAGCTACAGCTAGAAGCTGAAAGACTTCAAAAAGAGGCTGAGAATAAAAGACTTGAAAAAGAAGCTGAAAATAAAAGACTTGAAAAAGAGGCTGAAAATAAAAGACTTGAAAAAGAAGCTGAAAATGAAAGACTTCAAAAAGAGGCTCAGGCTGAGGAAAGAAGATTACAGAGAGAGTCTGATGAGAGGAAAGAGAAAGCAAAAATGGAACATGAAGAAAAGGTCTTAGCTTTAGAGTTGGAAAAATTGAAATTGACGAGCATGAGTAATGGTAATGATTCAAACAAGGGTTCATCTTCTGGTAAGGCTAATAATGATACTTTTAAGATTAAGTTACCAACATTTAGTCCTTCCAGTGATGACATAATGTTCTATCTGGACAGATTTGAACAAGCATGTACAGCTCATAACATAGACAAAGCAAAATATGTTTATCAGTTATCAGGGATACTGACAGGTAAAGCTCTAAGTATATTAAATATGGTGGATGAACCTGACAAGAACAATTATGAGGTTGTCAGGGCCGCTTTGTTAAAGAAATATCAGCTTAACGAAGACGGCTATCGTCTACAATTTAAAAACATGTTACCTGAAAATGGAGTTGAATTCTCCGAGTTTATTGCAAGAATACGCATTACTTTCTCACGATGGGTTGAACTATCTAAGACGGAAAAAACTTATGAAGGACTTATGGACTTAATACTTAGAGACAAAGTCATGTCGTCTGTCAATGAGTCTTTCCTTGCTTTCCTTCATGAACGTAAACCTAAAACAATAAAAGAAATGGAAGATTTCTGTTGCCAATACGTAACTGCGCACCCACACTTAACCATGGGTAACTCTAAGGTGAAAGAAGGTTTACCAGTTGCTTCGGCAGCTCCGTATGGCCAAAACTTTGCTCGTAGATTCCAACAAAATTTTGATAGAAAGAGTAGCGGTAATTTCTGTCAAAATCATGGAAACCAATTTCATGGTGATTCATCTTCGAAGAATTGGAGACAACCTGATAGTGGTCGTTACTATCACCCTAATAATTATAGGCATTTCAAAAGAGGATATGGTAATAGAGGTTATTCCTGCCGAAGACCTCAGAACCAAACAAATAGATGTTCGCATCAATGTGAACATGATAGTAATCGTGGAAACTGGAATTCGAACCAGGATAACAATTACAATAGAGACAATAATAACTGCAGAGATAATAATAACTTTGATAACTTCAGAGGTAATAATAGTCGGGGTAGATCTCAACACAAAAAAAGAGATATCAGCAGGCTAATGCTGTACAACAGGAAACTGAGGGAGCCTGTAATCATGTTGTTGATAGTAAAAACTTTGACGCTGTCACTGGTTCTGCTTTTGACTTTGAGAGAGCAAACAAATGCCCCCAATGCAGTACTTTATTCGAACCGGGTACCATAACTACTTTGAGTTGTGGTCACCCACTTCCCGCTCTTCCTGCTGCTGTTGCGCATGACGGGAGGGGTTCTTTAATCCTACATAAGGGTCTTGTTAATGATACTCCGGTCTCACTACTTTTCGATTCCGGATGCACCACTATTGGTGTTAGACAATCGCTTATAGATCCATCTTGTGCTACAGGAAGGGTTATTAAATGTGTCACATTTGGCGGCACTCTAGAAAAATATCCTACTGCTGTAATTCGCATTGCCACTCCTTTCTTTACTGGAGATGTGCATGCTTGTCTCTTACCTAATCCTATTGCGGACCTTATTATTGGTCGTATTCACGGAGTTAGGGAGTGTACCCACAGCAGATTGCTGCTTGGGAAGATAATAACATGCAAGCTACAAATGCAGTAGTTACAAGAGCACAAGCTCTACAAACACCCGAAACTTCACTGAATAGTGATAATGAAGTTGATAGCCAAGATAGTCACTTAGTGATTACTCGTGACTCTTTCATAAAATTGCAAGAAGAAGATCCTTCTTTAAAAAAATTCTTCGTTCTTGCGAAGAAAGGTGATCCGAATCAGGATACAAATAGAAAATCTTGGATTGCAATGAGAAACGGCGTACTTGTACGTATGGTACAAGATTCGACTACGTCGGCACATTCGCAAATTCTTGTTCCCAAGAGCATGAGAGTCCAAATATTACAACATGCTCATGACTCGCAATGTGCTGGACATATGGGTTTTGCCCGTACGAAGTCGAGAGTCTTGCGGCTTTCTTTTGGCCTTTTGTCAATAAGGACATTCGTATTTACTGCCGATCATGCAAGGTATGTCAGGAGGTCAAATCTAGAGGACCACGACATGCTGCGCCTATCCAGGCTGCTGACATTCCTATTCGGCCGTTTCAGAAAATGGCCAGAGATATTATTGGCCCTTTTAAGGTCAAGTCGGCCAGAGGACATCAGTTTATCCTTACATGTGTCGATATGTGCACACGTTGGCCAGAGGCTATTCCTCTTAAGAGCATATCTACTACAGATATCGCAGATGCTCTTTGGTTGATATTTTCTCGCTTGGGGTTCCCAGAGAAATATTGTCAGACCATGGCACTCAACTCATATCTGACACTATGTCACATGTAATGTCTACCTTACATATTGAACGATCTCTCAGTAGTATCTACCATCCTATGTCTAATGGGTTAGTTGAGCGTCTGAATAGAACGCTCAAGACTTTGCTTGGTAAGATAACTGAAGATCATCCTCAAGATTGGGACAGGGTTTTACCCGCGGCTCTCTTTGCCTATAGAGAAGTCCCTAATGAACACACAGGATTTTTCTCCCTTCGAACTTGTCTTTGGCGCGCGTCCACGCGGCCCTATGTCTTTATTACACGATCTCATCACTGCCGATGATATTAGCGATGAAACTCAATCCTCATATGAGTATGTCATTGCTCTTAGACAAAAGATCATTGAGGCATGTAAGCTAGCAACTGCTTCATCAGAAATTGCTAAAGAGAAGGCAAGGCAGTTTGCTAACAAGAATAGATGTCTACGACAACTTTGTCCAGGTGACAAAGCATTCGTCCTACTCCCCAGTAGGGAAAATAGACTTCTTATTGCATGGAAAGGTCCGTATGCAATAGTCTCTCGGATTTCCGATGTTGACTATGTGGTCGATATTGATGGAAAGCATAAAACTTTCCACATAAACATGCTTTCGGAATTTCACGAACGTCCGGACTATTTGCTGCCTATTTTCCAGGCAACGGATGATGCTCCTGCACCTCACGGTCATTATTCATCCCTGTCTGTCATTCAGGATGAGGAAGCTACCTTCTCTGATGTCAACCTTCCCCTTCCAGTGGTTCCATTACATTCCACGGAATCTTGGAAAAACATTTCTGTTTCTCCTAATCTTTCTGGTGACGAACATCGACAAGTCTCGTCGATGTTACAAACATTTCAGGATGTTCTCACTGACATTCCTGGACACACAGATGTCATAGAACATGACATAATTCTTACCGACAATAATCCAATTAGGGTTAGGCCGTATCCTATTCCTATACACTTTCAGTCGCAAGTGGAAAAGGAATTGGATGAAATGATTCAATTAAATATAATTGAACCATCGACTTCACCATATTCTTCTTCCATGGTTATTGTCCGGAAGAAGGATAAGAACATACGAATTTGCGTTGATTATCGCAAATTGAATCAGGTCACAAAGTTCGACGCTGAACCGATGCCTTTGTTAGAAGATCTACTGATTAGACTTTCTAATTCTAGATTCTTCACTAAACTTGACTTGTCTAAAGGTTATTGGCAAGTGCCTTTAGCAGAGCATGCCAAACCTCTTACTGCTTTTTCTACACCTAGGGGTCTATTTCAATGGAATGTTATGCCTTTTGGTCTCATGAACGCCCCTGCCACTTTCGTTCGCATGATGCGTCGAATTCTGTCACATCGTTCGGATGTCATCGCATACTTAGATGACATCTGTCTCTTCAGTGATACCTGGGAAGATCACTATTTAGGGTTATATGACTTACTGTCCACTCTACGTGAGAATAATTTGACAGCAAAACCTTCTAAAGCTTTTGTTGGTTTTGGTGAAATCTCTTTCCTGGGTCATCGTGTTGGTCATGGTCTCTTGAAGACAGAAGACCACAATACTTCCAAAATACTGAACATCTCTGTTCCTAAAACGAAGAAACAAGTTAGGAGTCTCTTAGGTTTAATTCAATTTTATGGGAGATTTATTCCAAATTTATCTTCGATCATGGCACCTCTATCAACATTGTTGAAGAAAGGTTCGCCTAATCTGGTCCGTTGGTCTGAAGAATGCCAATCTTCACTAGACCAAATCAAGAATATATTTTCTTCTCCTCCCATCTTAAGATTACCTACTCTTGATAGGACTTTTGTTCTTCGGAGTGATGCTTCATCCACTGGGATTGGGCAGCACTGATGCAAGAATATGCAAATACTCTGCATCCTGTTATGTACATTTCTAGAAAACTAAATGCGGCAGAGAGGAACTACTCGGTTTTAGACCGTGAGTTGTTAGCGATGGTTTGGTCAATTCTAAAGCTACAAAGATTCCTCCTGGGCGCACATTTCATTCTAGAGACTGATCAGAAAGCTCTTACAGCTATTCAGACTAAGAATTTGAAGAGTTCGAGATCCACTCGATATGCTATAGCTCTTCAACCTTTTCACTTCACGGTACGAGCTATCCGTGGTGCGGATAATGTGATGGCTGACATTTTGTCTAGATGCCCACATGACTCCAACTAATACTTCTGTCCTATATTTCCATATATTACAGAGTCATAACACACCTATATTTCTACAATAGATTAGCACATCTGTACTCACTTTATATGTACACACCATCGTGCTTTGTTGTCATCTTCTTCTGTTCGTTTTTTAAGATGATAGAGGAGGACTGAGTAGTTAATATAGGGGCCGTTAGTTTACTAAACAGCCACAATTATTAATAATGTATTGTACCTTATGAAGCATATTAGTTATTAATTAGCATTATATTGCTTGTACTTTCTCAGAATGTCATTGTTGAGCTGAGGACTTACCTTACTAGTATCAAGCATGACGAGTTCTAGATTGTGTACTTACCCTCGGAATACCAGAGCATATGTCCTGGATCGTCATGTAGTTTAACTTTACTATGTACTTATGTCATTACATGTCAAAGAATGTACTATTTAAATTTTCCTATCAGATTTGTACATCCATTTTTAAAGACAATATTAGAGTATGCTGTTTAATGATGATTATAGTAACTTGCATACGTATATTGTGTTTACATGCTAACGTGATGTGTGTTGGTGACACCTCCCCGATGTGAATATTTTTTGAGACATATTTATTTTTCTGTTGAGGTATATCCTCACCAGACACTCTATAATTAGCCTATTGTTTGGCAATTTAGTTAATTATCAGCGCATAATTCGTGCGTTTTGAGCCGCTTATCGCATGCTCTTTGATATTGAAAAAAAAATATGTTCCACATTTTTTTTTTTATCGGGAGGAGGTGGTGATATGTTGCGTGATAAATTCTCGGAACATCGTTTTATTTCAATATCTATTTTATAACGCAAGGGCAACAACTGCTTGAAATTTATAGTCACTTTTCTCGGTAAGCATTTGTCTTCTCGCGTTGGTATCGAATGCAGTTAAGTTTGAGCTGTGGTCATTTTGCGCTGGACTGCGCATGACTTGTCTTGCTTCTTGGTCGATCGGTTTCCGCCCACCACTAGGGGAGTGAGCGATTTGGAATGGCGAAAGAGATGCCTCGTTGAAGAGGGGATCTCCGCTATTTTTTTTGTTCTGTCAGGAATGTGAGAGTCCTCTTATGGATATTTCGTTTATTCGAGATAATACCTCTAGTGTATTTGCACATGCCGGGAGGCGTGATATTTCTGTATTTCCGGAAGGCAAGGTAAATTAACATTTTCATTAACTCTATCGATTTTTTGGTCGTGAACGATTTCTGGTTCATAGCCTGTCTTCGAAAGTCGTCGTCACGAGATGTTTTCCTAGCTCACATGTCGCTGTATTGTGCTGCATCGGTTGATGCAGGTTCCAAGGACCATTACTTGCTACTTTGTTAAATGAACTAGGTTTGAAAAACCTTTATTATCTAGAGGATATTTTTGAGGACATTATTTATACTTCGGCAGACGTGTCTGTCTTGCTGAAGTCAGACTAAGGAGAGTGAACTGATCTCATATATCTGGTTATCTCCTGGCTGTTATAGAAAAGGATGGAGTTTTTTCACCTGACTACATTTACAGCACTATGAAATATAACATGCATCTGACTCATCATTGTAATGCTGTCTACCGTCTATTGCTGTATTGAATGTTGCTGTGATAATGACTGTTTGATGTGTCTACATATTCGCGTAACCATTTTGTCACTGTGGCGTCCACAATAAATAATGAAGAAAAACGTCAACGGCTGTTACAAGAATCATTGACTTTATACGTCGTGAGTTTACTGACGTCCTATGTGGATTGCCCTGTTATTTTTGTATGAACATTGTTTTGACTGAACACATCTGCACACCACACAAAACCAGACATGCGGATACCATCCATCATCATATGGCGTCACGCATCAATCTCTTTCACCTCTTTATCATTTAACTACACTGTTACGATACAATAATTAAAATCACTGCATTTATTCTCGCAACAAAGACCTCTATATCGATGACTGATAGTTAATGATTGACATTATAAAATTAATACACTTTTACTCCAAATGAAAATAGGATTCTAATGTGGACCCCTTTTCGTTACCTCATCTTGCTGCTCTTCGCTGGTTACCTAGGAGTGGCTGTTTGGGGTTGTACCATGCTGCGTCAGGGCCTAGACCTTAAAGATCTTGTTCTGACGTCATCTCACTTTTATAAGTACCAGGTAACGTATCTATTTAAGACATTTTGGGCTTTTATTAGTGAAATGGTCTTTTTTTTTGTTTCTTTTTCTTTCTAAGGAAAAAAAAGGTGTGGGGGGGGGGGGGGGGGGGGGGGAAGTGTAGTTTAAACAGCAACTGAGATATTAACATGCTTCTTGGGCAAAAGTAATTTTTCTAAAGTGATACAATAAACCGGTGCTTTTATATTTTTTGATACAGTTACTCCTGAACACTAATCTCAAAGCTTTTACAGACGTGTTCCTGAGTAAGTAAGGCTTTGAAGAAATAATAAGTCCAGGCAAAAGCAGCATTCTATAAAATGAAAAGTATTTTATGCAACAGCTCTTTGTCAATGGAAGTAAGAAAAGAGTTCTTCGGAGTTATCTAGAGTCAATCCTCTCACACGGATGTGAGTCATGGGCCATTAGCAGGGCCGGACTATTCATTAGGATAAGTAAGCTGAAGAAAATAATATTAATAAACATTAATAAAATATACCTTCCGAAACCTCTATTCAGTCTCGGGCAACTAACTACATGTTGGTCTCACAAGAGTTAGATCAATAGACTCATTAAGTGTTGTATCTGAGAAGAATGAAAATTTAAATTCTGTTTATAATGAAATTTATGAATGAATAAATAAAATGTGTTGATTTTTAATTAATAATCTTTAAGATATGATGCTGATGGCGTATGTTACGCCGGGTACAACTAGTAAAATATAATTACTAATAAAAGAGTTAAGCAATGCTAAGAAACTAACATACCAGTCTATTAATAATACTAGTATATACCATCCCCATATTAAGGGGTTTGACAAAAAAAATTATTGCCTATTAGGTGCCCAAACACCAAAAAGCCTAGAGGCAGCTAAAAACAGAAAAGTGGACGTTCTGAAAGAAGCCAGTGGAAGCTTACGACTCACATCAGAAGGGAGCATTCCTCGTTCTTTGAGCACGTCATGGGAAGATGAAAGCTGGAACATCATACTATGACAACAGAAAAGTTTGAAGGAAAAAGATATAGAGAGTCATAAAGAGAGATGGTACTGGGTCATCTGACATCTGGACATGGAAATAAATCAACAACATAATTTAGAATCAGTACTAGAGATCAGAAGTTGTGACCATACACGATCACCTACTCCACCAGACTGGGTTCTGGAAGAAAAAGAATGGTTGATTTTTTAAAAATTTTTATTTGACAAACTTATTTTTGTTGTTGTTATAATATTTGTGCTCAGTTTTTAAGCATAGCCTACTTCTTGGTTGTCCTGTTTTACTAACAGGTCTGGGACAATGATGACTTTGGTGTGAAGATCCCTGTGGCTTTTGTCACGACAACCCCTAAGGATTACTGGACTGGCGAAGCACTGCAGGTAATAATATTTCCGTTTTTCCCTCTGCCAGAAACCAAAATCAGCTAATCATCACATATATCAGTGGGAACAATATTTTAGCTACAGTTTAAATCACCAACACAGGGCTGTATCACCACCTACATTTATATTAATTCCTCATTTTATTACACACGAAACATGAAACAACCGAGGAAGCTTGCACCAAAACATGCGTGTGCTCTTGGCAGTAGTGGCAATTTGTTTTACACGACCATGTTACCAGCCCCATGAAAAAACCTCATAATAGTCGCCTCTTGTGGCACGCTGAGCTAGCCAGAGTCCTGTTCTTGCTTTGGCTCGTCAGATACTCTGGGTACTACAAGTAGGAAAAATCAAACAGCAGATTAAAAAACAACTGAAAGATGTCACAACAGTTAAACTGATCACCAACTAGAAAAAAAATCACTAACTGGCGTACACATCATAGCTGAAAGGTTAACTTAAGGACTTTGAAACAAAATGCGTTTCAAACACCTTTACAAACGCTCTTAAGAACGGAACTCACTCGTAATCCGAAACCTTGACCTTACAGTATTTAACCAGACAACACTGTTATTAACTACCTTACGTATTACTCAGTCAAAACGACAACTTAGATATGATTCCTTCACTAGCAAAATAAAATAACGTTAATTTTAATCTGTTTTCTTATTATTCACATTTGTTAATTGGTTTTGAATGCAGCTAATTTTATTTACAAGACATAAGATCTGTCCATTAAATTAGGGCGTGCGTCCAAATTTGAAAGACCTTGTCGTCTGGTGTAAAAGTAATAGTGGGAGCCGCGCTGGTGTAATGGTTACCACGTTGCGCTAGCGACAAGGTTTTCAAGGTTCAAGCCCGGGCGCGAGCATTTGTAAGAGTGTCATCGACCGGGATTTTGACTGAACAACCTGAACGGCTCCTGCAGATAAACCCTCTGTGGATGGGAAGGAGCGAAGCTCCTGACCGGGTTGGAAGAAAAGTCCACTGGCTCCCCAGCCTCGCAATGACATGTCATTGGGCCAAAAGGGCTGGAAAGCTCGAGTGCCGCTGGTTAGAAGAAAAAAAAGACAGTAATAGCTGCTAAATGTTGCCTACTTGAAAATGGTTATCTGCGTGACATCCAAATGTTCCATACTTGTAAATGGTTATCTATATGGCAGCTAAATGTTCCCCACTTGTAAATGGTTATCTATATAACAGCTAAATGTTCCCTACTTGTAGAAAGTTATCTACATGACATCCAAATGTTCCATACTTATAAATGGTTATCTATATGACAGCTAAATGTTCCATACTTGTAAATGGTTATCTATATGACATCTAAATGTTCCCTACTTGTAAAAAGTTATCTACATGACATCCAAATGTTCCATACTTGTAAATGGTTGTCTATATGACATCCAAATGTTCCTTACTTGTAAATGGTTATCTATATGACAGCTAAATGTTCCCTACTTGTAAAAAGTTATCTACATGACAGCTAAATGTTCTATACTTGTAAATGGTTATCTACATGACAGCTAAATGTTACATACTTGTAATTGGTTATCTATATGACAGCTAAATGTTCCATACTTGCAAATGTTTATCTATATGACAGCTGAATGTTATATACTTGTAAACGGTTGTCTACATAACAGCTTAATGTTCATACTTGTAAAAGGTTATCTACATGACAGCTAAAAGTTGCATTCTTGTAAATGGTTATCTACATGACGGCTAAATGTTACATACATGTAATTGGTTATTTACATGACTGCTAAATGTTTCATAATTGTAAATTGTTATCTACATGACAGTCAAGTAAATGTCACAACAGAAGTGATTGATAGTTACAAGATTCATGAGTATGAACAGTCAAATCCAGATCACAACGCCACATATAAATAGATAGATAGATAGATAGATAGATAGATAGATAGATAGATAGATAGATAGATAGATAGATAGATAGATAGATAGATAGATAGATAGATAGATAGATAGATAGCGATATCTATAGAGTGCTTGATTAATTGTTTGACTGAGTACCCACCTTTATCTAATGTCAAATCAATCTGCACAGGAAATAGTCGATGTACTGGAAACAGCTCGGAAAGATACACTCATAGACCCCCTCATTGATAGCTGCTGGCTTACAACACTGGCAAAAACGCCCCTGTACAACACAACTAGCGAGGAAGCCTTTTTCTCAGGATTACACGAGTTTCTCAGCGTTTACCATCCGAGATTTTACAATGACATCGTATTCAGTGCCGATAACAGATCCATCATAGCATCGCGATGTCATGCCTACACTCGCAAGGTATTATTTAGACCAGTGCTTCTTTTCCAGGTGCATGCAACTTCTGGGGCGTGCGAGACCTGCCAGATATTTTAGTACGCGAATTATTATAAACAATATATAATACACAGAACTCAGATGTATTACTTACTTACTTACTTAGTCGTTCCCCTTCTACCGTGAGGTGTAGAGGTTTGGAAGAGAGAGCGCCAGACTATCCTATCGGCTGTCTTCCTCCTGGCCTGGTTCCATTCTAGTCCTCGGTCCTTCAAAGATTGTCTAATGTTGTCCTCCCAGCGGACTCTGGGTCGTCCTAGGGGTCTGGATCCTTGGCTCTTTGTTTCCAATGCTTGTCGTGGTAGCCGATCTTCTCCCATTCTGCAGACATGGCCAAACCATCTTAGTTGGGACTGTTCTACTTGGGTCTGCAGGGGGTGGGATTTAAGGCCTTGACGTATCGTATGGTTGCGTACCATGTCTCGTCTTGTTACTTCAACCACCTTCCTCAGATACCTAATTTCTGAGGTTTAAATGTATTTGTACAAAATAGAACATTGACAACGTCAATTAGATATCGAACCTTAGTAACATTCTGTAAATAACATTTTTTTTCAAAATAAACGTTTACCTCTTTTTAGCATTTCTGGTATGTTTTGCAAGGTAGAAGATAAAGGAGTGTGAGGCTTCTTAAGATGCTGTAAAGGGTTGCGAGGCTTCTTAAGATTCTGTATAGGGGTGTAAGGCTTCTTAAGATGCTGTAAAGGGGTGCAAGGATTCTTAATATGCTTTAAAGGGGTACAATGGTTCTTAAGATGCTTTAAAGGGGTACAATGGTTCTTAAGATGCTTTAAACGGGCGTGAGGCTTCTTAAGATGCTGTAAAGGGGTGTGGTGCTTCTTAAGATGCTTTAAAGGGGTGTGAGGCTTCGATGCTGTAAAATTGTGTGAGGCTTCTTAAGATGCTGTAAAGGGATGTGAGGCTTCTTAAGATGCTGTAAAGGGATGTGAAGCTTCTTAAGATGCTGTAAAGGGTTGCGAGGCTTCTTAAGATTCTGTATAGGGGTGTAAGGCTTCTTAAGATGCTGTAAAGGGGTGCAAGGATTCTTAATATGCTTTAAAGGGGTACAATGGTTCTTAAGATGTTTTAAAGGGGTACAATGGTTCTTAAGATGCTTTAAACGGGCGTGAGGCTTCTTAAGATGCTGTAAAGGGGTGTGGTGCTTCTTAAGATGCTTTAAAGGGGTGTGAGGCTTCGATGCTGTAAAATGGTGTGAGGCTTCTTAAGATGCTGTAAAGGGGTGTGAGGATTCTTAAGATGCTGTAAAATGGTGCGAAGCTTCTTAAGATGCTGTAAAGAGGTGCAAGGATTCTTAAGATACTTTAAAAGAGTGTGAGGCTTCTTAAGATGCTGTAAAGAGATGTGAGGCTTCTTAAGATACTGTAAATGGGTGTGGGACGTCTTAAGATGCTGTAAAGGGGTGTGAGGTTTCTTGAGATGCTGTAAATGGGTGTGGGGCTTCTAACAGGTTAATAAACATTGATTTAGACATCATCATCAGCATTTATTTAAATACTAGTGTAAAAGCCCGTCATAAGACGGGAATTAAATTCAAAAGCACCAATACCTAACGGCAATTTTACTTATTCAAAAGTATTTTTAAAAACCCACCGTGCATCACCACAGTATACGAACTACGTAGCAGCAGCGAGGATTACAATGTGTGTATACGGGATCACACATTCTATAAATATATTTTTGTGCACACCATCATTTGCGCATTCTTCTTTGGTAAGTGTTACTATTGTCGGGAGAGTACCTATAAGGGAAACAATACAATTAATGTCTAACTTTCAACCAAAGTTGCATCCCTTAGCGTTACGCACTGACAGAAAAAGCTGAGATTTTATATGTATGATTTATTTACGTATTTGCAACTTTTTTCGTAGCACGCACTTTTCAACAATTTAACATATAAATGGGACTGTTGGTTATATCAGGACCCGTTTCATTTATTATGATATTGTTCTTTATTGTGTATATTCTATTCTCGGTGCTGTATTATTCCCCTCGATGAAGTTTTTACATTTTGGTTGTAGTTCAGATTGCTGTGTTGATCAGAAGAATGCTGTGTCTATACTGGCGTGCATTTAATATTGGTTGGAAGTTTATTTATGTCATTACGTGCCTACCACAGTAGAACTATTGGCTAGGCAAGCGGGTGGGTATACAAAGTTTGGGAAGTACACTTTTTTATTTAATAAAATAGTGTTTTATTAAGTTTTGTAGTACAGTGTTTTATTAAGTTTGGTGGGGTTTCAATGCCTATAAAATTTTCTACATTCATTCCTACCGTGTGGTTATTGCAGTATGTCTTTATGCCTTGCCTGTGCTGTACATCTTTGCATATTCCTTGCAATCCACCAGAAAGTGTCTCATCGTATCTGGTTCTTGACATACTTCACATGTGGGTTCCTCTAGCATGAAATATCCAGTTCCAAGCTATCATCACCATTTCACTTTTCATCCTTATATAGCATGGACCCAGGACTGTATCTGGTACCTTTGTAGGAAACCTGCACCAATGCTTATTGTTTTATATGGTGGGGGTTGCCAACGTAATGGACAGCCTCATATTAGCCGTCTCATACGACATGTCTGAGATAGTAAAAGTCCTATTCTGTCATTGTCTCCAAAGAGACTCTCGAGATGTATACAAGGCTCTTGTGACCAACAATGCTGACAAAATGCGATAAACATACAAAGGAGCAGAATATCATGAAAGGACATGCAGAGAACTAAGCACCCTAAAGACTGTGTGTCCTTTCACGATTCACTCTCGCAGTGAAGCAAGGGCGCCGTGCGAATGGTCCTGGTTCGGTTCCCAAGTAACCCTGTTACTTCTATTACTTTTCTATTGTCTAGAGTCCGCCTTCTTTCTTTCTTTCTTTTTTCTTTCTTTAATTCTTTCTTTCTTTCTTTCGTGTGTTTGCTATTTATCTTTATTCGTTTATTTATTCAATGGACTTTTTTAAAGCCTGTTCTACAAGCTTTCAGTAAAGAACTAGATACTGTTCTTCTTACAGGTATTTTATATGTGATTCCGTTCAACAGGTTGTCGATTCCAATGTCCAGGCCCAAATAATGACACACATGCGGGAAGTTGCAGACGACTCCTCAGCAGACGTATTTGCGTTTCATCCTGCCTTCGTGTACTTTGAGCAGTACGTCGAGGTGCTACCCAGCACTCTTCAGACAATTGGCGTCATACTTGCAGGTAGACTGTCTCTTTGTATCTTTGTTGACACTTATCTCACGAATCTCACGGGGCTAAAGGAGTGGGCCAGTTAAGCTGTCATTGGTTTTATGTGATTTGTGGTGATGGGAGTGATCTTACTTTTTCGGTCCACTTATTGTGGGGAGCTGAAGTTTCCTTTATCGAGGCGCGTATGTCGTATTGGCTGGTGTGAGCCCGTGCTGACGTAGAATTTCTGTAACATTATCTATCCATCTGCTTTTTGGTCATCCTCGGGCTCTAAACCCAGATCTTCAACTGTTGTAGGCACATAAAGGTAGTTTATCTATCTGTCTTTATTCTAATAAGGTGATCAAACCACTTATTTTATGTCTGTCTGTGTACCAGATGCAGGATCCTACAATTTTTCTGATGCCATCCTTTCTCATTTTCTCTCCTGGCAACATTATTATCTCTTCGTTAAGAATTTCATCTCACACAATGTGATTTTCCTCTCCTGTGTTCTGGCCAGTAACCATGTTTGATACTATTAGCAAAGAGTTGGTTAGAATATACTATTCATCAGCTGTCAGTTAGTTTCCATACTGGTATTTGGTTATTTGAGTATTGGTGTCAGTTAGTAAGTCACATTGCACTGGCTTTTTGAGGTCCTTTTTTTTAAAAAAATCAATGAAGTGAACATTTTCATAGATATTATGACTTGTTCATGGACATGGAACACAATAGTGGAAAACGGTCTCAAAAAGCTTCACTTTTGTGCCAAAGACTCCATCCCACATCTTCCTTACGTTTTTTTTCCCTGCTCCTTTTGCCGTGGATGTTTCCCGCTGTCCCAGTGTTTTCAAGTCTCTCCTATTTAAGTGTGTAACAGATGAGTTTCACCTATCTCATTTATTCCTTTTGGTGGCACTAAACTTGTTATAGGGTTTCCCTCTATTTCCTGATTTGATTACTTCCTTGCCCATTTTCTTTTAGAACAAATACTCCCTCTTCTTATTTTTGTATTAACGGTTTCTGCAGTAACGTGTCATCGGTAGTGTTCAATATTAGATTCAGATCCAGCGCACCTACTGCGGTCTGGTATGCTGTCATGCTGCGCTTCTTTAAGATATTTTTTGCCCCGTCGATCCATCTTCTCTTGACAAGTCCTCTATTCCTGTTCTCTTCCAGTTGAGGTTACACGCTTGTGCCATTAGTTAAAGGGGTTTATTTTCACAAGGCATCCAGATCTGCTTACTCTTTTTTTCTGTACATACCTTTTTCCAGGTGCTGCTTCAAAGACATCCTTGATCTCTTCATTTCTCACATGCTGTTTTCGTATTTTATTAGCTGCTTTTCTCAGACATCCTTAACAACACAGGGAAAGGAACAGTAGACAGACATAATAGGAATGAAGACGATATGACAAGACCTTGAACTTGATGGTACAGGACAGGAACACTTGACACAAGTTTGTTGACGACCTGTCCTCCATGGAGAATTATAGTGAAACGAATGAATGATGCAATTTTGTAAAATATGAGTTTTGCCTTGTTTATGCGAGACATGCCCCGTTCAACACGGCCGTCAGTTATATTAGGGCTCATGTCCAAAAATAAAAGACCATTTGTTCCATGTAGTATAAATTACATAAGTGATCTAAACGAAGAGTAATAACGTGAAACGCACATCTTATCTGGCACGTACAATAATATAGATAAGTGGTTCTTAACCTTTTTTGGCCGAGGTATGCCATGAAGGACTGCTGGCACATTCACATCAACACATCCTGGAAAAAACGGATAGACTTAATAAATTGAGCCAGCAGGTGGGCTTGAACATCAATTTAAAGAAGTCTGAGGTCATGACGCTCAATGTGAGCAACCCTGAGCCCATATCAGTAAGGAATCAGCAATTGGTACAGACAGATACCTTCACATACCTAGGAAGCATAGTAACACCAGACGGTGGGGCAGGCAAAGACATCAACATCAGAATGAATAAGGCAAGAACAACCTTCTTTAGCCTAAATAACATCTGGAAGTCCTCCCAATACAGCACAAGCACAAAATTAAGATTATACCAGAGTTGCGTGCTTTCTGTGCTTCTCTATGGTGCGGAATGCTGGAGAGTCACAGAGAAGGAAATGTTGAAATTGTCCTCTTTTCACACAACATGCCTAAGAAAAATACACCGCATCTTTTGGCCGAATACCATCACCAACCAAGATCTGCTTACTCGTAGCAAGCAAGAGGACATGCACACCATCATAGCTGGCAGACGCTGGAGCTGGGTTGGTCATGTCCTCAGAAGAGACCCCGATGCCATCACAAGAACAGCTATGCTTTGGACCCCTGAAGGAAAGCGAAAGAGAGGCCGACCAAAAACAACTTGGCGGAGGACTGTGGAGGCTGAGATGCAAAGAATGAACCAGAGTTGGGGCACTGTACGAAGGATGGCCACCGACCGTGCAAAGTGGAATCAATTTGTTGTTGCCCTACAAGACGCCACTAGGCGTGATGGCCACTGACTGCTTTGACGGTCGGTGGTTAAGGATCGAAGAAAGAAGAAGATGCCATGAAGGGTCAGACAGGTACTTAGGTATCCCACATATTATCACAGACATAGAACGCTTAGAAATCGATATTTTCGATTTTGTTGTTGTTGTTGTGTGCATGTAGATAGGTATTGTAATAGCAGCCATTAGCTCCCCAGTGATTTTAGGCTTTCAAGAAACACATGCCAAGTCCTCCCTGTCGCGTACCATCAGCTCAAGCTCTTTCCATGTTTGTATGTGGACTGTAACACAGGGAGCCAAAATATTCATCGTCACTTTTCAAATTTTAAACTTAAAAAATGTAATTATTATTAAGACTCTAAGTATAAAAATAGATAAGCATATATTGTGTTAAATCTAAATGGTTTCACAATTAACCGACAAATATATTTCTAAAAACTAAGTACATGAAAATCCACCATTTTGGATGCAACACCGGAAGTACCCCTTGGTATCTCTCGAGGTGCCCCAAGGAATACGCTTATTCCTGTTTGAGAACCACTGATATAAACCATGCATAGTTTCCTGACTACATTTTTTTTCTAAAAAATTAACAGTTCATTTTATATTTTAACTTTCTTTCCCCCGGAATGTTATTTGGTTGAATGAAAATGTTCACTTCTATGAGTATTATACAACTAACTTTAATTATTGCTTTTATACTTTCAGTGATGTTTGTAGCAACTAGCATCTTTCTGCCCCATCCCCTGATGGTTATCTTGGTAATGGTTCAGGTGATCACGATTGTCGTTGGGACATTTGGTTTTATGGCTATCTGGAACCTAAGTCTCAGCTCAGTCACTATGATCCATCTCATCATGAGCATTGGATACTCGGTGGACTTCTGGTAAGAAAAGCTACTTATCCAATCATCATCATCATCATCATCTCATTTCTTTATTCCTTAAAGAGTCGCGTCACGCTTCAGTCTATCCAAGTGTAACAATGGCTACCTCGCTCAGCTCCGAGAGAAAACTCTATTAACAGCGTTACAGCAGGGGAAGGGGGGGGGGGGGGGCAATCTGATCGTCAGAAATGGTCCACCAGTTGGACATGTGTTTCTGCCTTTTTATCTCCTTTTCGCTATAAAGGGGGCAGGATCCCTTGGGTTATGACTCTCAAGTGTTAGCCTCCTGTTGTCTTTTTTTACCACCTGCGCTGGGAATTGAACCCACCCCACCTTGGTTGCGACTTTCAACTTCACTCCTGGCTTTATCCATTTCTGCCAGCTCAAGGCACTTGTGAAAGTAACCATTAAGTGAGGGAAGGCAAAGACAGTAAGGAAGGGATCTAGTCATCCCACGTCATAAAGCTGAGACCAAGTGTATATGAAGTCTATAACACTTCCCTTTCCTACGTTAGTATCTGCTATTTACATTGCATATCCCGCCACAATTTAAACCCGATTTGCCAGAGAGAGTAAAATTCCACAATTTTTTTTCCATCGTTATTATCATAATCGTTATTCTTGTAATAATTTTCATTATCGTCGCTATCATCTTAACTGTCATCAATGTCGTCGAAAATAGTTTTAATCCTCATCATTATCACCAGCTGTTTCAGTATCTTCATCGTATTTATTATTATCATAATCATCTTTACTGTCACATACTTTCCATCAATATAATTATCAGTCGATCACCCTTATCAAAGGCCTAGTTTTCGTCTCAGTCATTAATGAGAATATTCTCATCCTCGGGACCGGTTTTGGCATTAGGCACTGCAGCCTAGGGCCTAACAATTGTTTAGGGCCCACCAATGAACGGACAAATTATTCTCCCCTTTTAAACCCCGTTTTATAGCGCTCTTCAGAAAAAATGTACCTAGGGTCTCATTCATTTATTTTCCTTTTCTCTCATTATGGAGAATGGAGCCATCATGGTTTTCTATTGAATCGATCGTCTCTGTCAAAGGTAGCTAGACCGATTCAAAGAGATAAACGTATTACCGCTGACCGGTGTAATTAACTGGGTATTGTTACAGTTCACCTGGCGGAACGCAAATACACCTGAGTACGGTCACAGCAAAAAGAATGTAGGGCATAAAATATGCCAAATAATAGGACGATGAATGAGAGAAATGAAGAAATGAAGTAATACTGCTGGAGTGAAAGAGAGAAAGAGGGGCACAAAAGAACATGCAAAAAACCGTATTGTGAAAGAAGCGACGGTCCATTTCTTCCTTTGTCTCCTCATAGACCTCCTGGAACTACACGAAGGCATAATCCGCCCCTGCTCAACATCATGTCGATGTTTGACAGACTTCATTTGTGAGAATTAAGTGACAATCTCTTCTTCTTCTTGCGATCGCATCTTTGATGTTTACGCCGTCAGACGGGTTCTCATGATGACCCCGACCGTTGTCTGGAGTTCCTCTTTAGCTCCATACAGCTTTGAGTTTAGTGTTGAGTCATTGGGCAGTGTATCTTTCTTAACTGGTCATACAGAGGACAATCCTGTAGAACATGCTCAGCAGTTTGTTCGTTTAATCCACATGTGCACAGTGGTGACGCAGACAATCGTAGCTTGTATATGTGTTTATTCAGTTTGTTATGCCCTGTCCTGAGGCGAAAAATGGTGATCTATCAAGAATGTGGTAGTCGTCATTGGGTTGATTCTGTTCTTTTCTGATAGTCTGGATAGCTTTCTTTTTCTCAAAGTGTGTGATTTCATTATCTTCTTGTTCACATTCTCCTCCCTTTTTTTGCAAGTTTATCTGCCTTTTCATTTCCGGGTACACCACAATGAGATGGTACCCACTGAAGCATGGTTCGTTTTTTTTTGGCAGCTACCTTGCTTAGTTCATTTCTCAGATGCGGGATTTTATCACTCTTGGGAGCTTGCATTACAGACAGTGCATCTGTGAGGATGACTACCTGGTGGCAGTCAGAGTTGGTGTTATACATCATATTTGCAGCTTGCTCTAGAGCTTGAACCTCAGCTGTATAATTGGAACAGAATTTATCAGTGGGAAAATGCCTAGTCTCATAGTGGTTGTCAGGATAAGAGATAAAGATACCGGCGTCTCCATTCTTTACAGCATTAGTTACTGATTCATCTGTGTAGGCATGTATCCATGATTGTTCGGGATAGCTTTCTTGGATCATACTCAATGTAGCAGTTCGTTTTTGCAGATCATTATACTCATATCCAATTGTGAGACCACTGATTGATGTATTAATTTGGAGGGTACTGCTGGCCTGCTCCCATGGTACAGGGTATAGGGTGGTCTTCAGTGGTGTTGTCTTCATGGATAGGTCTTCTTGATGCTGTATTTTAAGTCTTTTTCCCCGATGGACAAAGCTGCTACGTTTCAGACGTCCCAATGCCAGATCATGTAGTCTTGCCTTCATTGGGTGCGTTGGCTTACTGTTGTACTTTTCCATTTGGATCATGCTTTTGGTGTCTCTTCTATAGGACAATGTAATCTAGCAGCTTTCTGCATCTCTGATATCGGCGTAGTTTTCATGGCTTCTGTAATGAGCCTGAGGGCTTGATTTTGCACCTTGTTCTATGACTGCAGATGTGAGTTAGCAGCTGATGACCATGTTGCTGAGCTGAACTCTAGGTGTGGTCTTATTACTCCATTATAAATCTTCTTTAGAGTTCGTTCATTTGCTCCCCAATTGGTACCTGCAAGTTTTCTGAGTATGCATAGTCGTCTTCGGGCCTTTCCATCTGCATTTTCAATATGCTTATTCCATGAAAGCTTTTCGTTAAATGTCAGCCCAAGATAGGTGGGGGTAGCTTTCTTCCTTGATCATGGGTGTCCCTAGGTGTATGTTAGCTGCTTTGTCCTTGGGGGAGAGGGAGAACAGCGTTGTGGAGGTTTTGTCTGTGTTTATTGTGATAAGCCATTTCTCTGCCCATGACACTAGCATGTCTGCTGCCCGCTGCATTCTATAATTTGCTGTGGTGACATTTTCATCAGTGCACCAGAGTACTAGGTCATCTGCATATAAGGCAGCTTTCACTCCAGCGGGGAGATCTTTCACCAGGTCATTGATGTAAACAAGGAAGAGTGTTGGGGAAATTACTCCTCCTTGAGGTACCCCCTGATAGAGCAACACTTGTGTGCTCTGCAGACCATCAAGGGTGACTCTAGTTCTCCTGTTGTACAAGTATGACTGGATCCGTCTCATCATGTTGCCTTGGATTCCACTTCTCCTAAGTTTTGCAATAGTCATCTTTCCACACCTTGTCAAAGGCCTGCCTGAAGTCGACCCAGATCGTTAGGACCTTTTTCTTCTGGAAGGCATCTTCTACTACTTGAGACAAGTAGGTAACTTGGCCTTCTATACTGTAGCATTCTCTAAACCCAGCTTGCTCCGGCACCAGGATCTGCTCAGACTCTAAATACCATTTAAATCTGTGGTTTACTATTCGCTCCATAGTCTTCCTTCCCGACACAGCTTGTAAGACTGATTGGCCGGTAACTTGCAGCCTTGGTCTTACATTTCCCTTTCTTTAGTATGGGTATTGTGATGGCTTTCTTTCACCCAGCTGTGGTTCAATATTTCAAGCAGTTTTGTCTTTGCTGCTGAGCTCAGATTTATTAGCATTTCGTTGCTGATTTCGTCTGGGCCGGGTGACTTTTGGACCTTAAGCTTGGAAATTGCGTTCTGTAGTTCTCCTAGTGTGATGGGTTCCCTCATTGAGGCAGGAGTATCTGTCTGTCCCATGGTTGCCCGTATTTCTTTCCTTATCTATCTCTGATGGTCTATGTTAATGGTTAAGCTGCTTTCTGAATTGTATCTTCTAGCAAAGAAGTCTGCAGCTTGTTTTCCTCTGAGAATTTTACCACCTTCATCCAATGTGAATGTCTGCCTAGGCGAGGAACAGTCTTCATTTAGAGATTTAAATAATCTCCAAAGTTTCTTGCCATCTTTCTCAAGGTTCAGAGCTACCGTTGTATTCCTCCAGCTTTCCCGTTTTTCTTCTAGCTTTGTTCTCTGAAACTCTGCTACAGCCATTTTTCATTTGTTGTGCGTTTCAAGTGAAGGCTGAGACTCTGTGTCTTTTCTAGCTTTGTCCATAGCTTCCTGACGTTCTTTGAGTGTGCTGGATCAGTATGGTGTGTAGTTACACCGGAATCCTTTGGGAATGGTTTCTTTTGCAGCTTGAAGGATGCATCTGTTGAAGCCTTTTACCACCTCATTAATGTCTCTGTTCTGAACCTTGAGGTCAGACAGCAGCGTTTTCACCCGATGCCTGAATAAGCCCCAGTTGGCTTTTTTGTAATTCCATATTGTAATGACTGGGCCTGTACTGAGAGTTACCATCTGGACTGTAAGAAAGATGGGGCGGTGGTCGATTCCTCTTAGTTGGTCTCCTACTTCTCTACTCATGAGTCCAGCTATATCTGGGGTGGCGAAGGCAAGATCTGGAGTTGAGGTTGTGTGCCATCTTTTGGAGTAGAAGTTAGGAGTCGAGTATCTGTGACAGTATTGACTAGGATTAGGGAGTGGTCATCTTGCCATGTTTCAACCTCTTCACCACTGTGATCTAGACGGTTATAGCCCCAGCTCTAGGAGTGATTATTAAAGTCTCCAACTGCTATAAAGTTGGTGGCTGGTACCTGTATAGAGCTGAGACTAGGGGTTTGTTGTTTGGACAGTAATAGTTCAGGAGTTCTATTTCCATCTTGTCTATCTTTAACTGCAACAGCTGATATTCTGCTTCGTCCATGTAGGTTTTCCTTTCATGTGCTTGAATGTTATTCCTTACAAGAGTAAGTACTCCTCCTTTTCGTCTATCTTGTCTGTCGGATCTGAAGCATTGGATCCCCTTATTTCAAAGGTTTGATCTACTTTCAAGTGAGTCTCTCGGATACAGCAAACACTGACTTGCTTCTCATACAAGATGTTTTCCAACTTCACCTGTTTGCTGTATCCAGCCTGCTTGCTGTTCACTCCCTCTGCATTCCAGTGCATCATGACAAGTGGCACTCTGGGTTTCTCTCTTTCTGTTTTGTTTTGGTCAGTAGCTCTCCTCCGCCGTCTCCTGACTCCACAAGACGGTCTAGAGGGTCCTCCAGTAGCTGAGGGTAGGCTTTGTCGAGGCTCAGAGCCCGGCACTGCACCTGCCTGGTGGAGCTTCACAGGGCGAGCAACAGCGCGAGAATTATCTGACGGTGTACTCATCCATAAAGAGCGAGTTGCGTGATACTGTGGTTTCCGGTGCGCCTTCTGGCCCAGTATCTACGACTTCAGCACCTCTTCAATGGGAGAGTGGGCTCATTCCTGTCCTAACTGGCTGGGAAAATGATTTCGCCTGGACTCTCGTCTGCTGTCCCATCCAGCTTCCCGCTAAGGATTGAAACCCCAACCTCCAGCTGGATTACTGGGAGGAGCAAGGTCCGGCACTTGTAGGTGAGGTAGGCTTGAGCATGAGAGGCTGAGAGACATTGCGAGTCTTATGTTGCGCATCATGCCCCATGGACCCTCAAGTGTCAATGAATGGGCCATTCTAGTTCTTTCCTTGTCATTTTGTTTAAAGCTTTATCCATAAAGAGTCTCCTCTGCCATTATCTACGTCATAAGTGTAATGGTCAGTATGGCCGGTCATAACTAATGTTATTTTGTTTGTTGAAATTTGGCTTATACTACACCATTGAGTAACCGGGCTATGTCGAACCCTCATTAGTCGCTTCTTACGACAATTACGTGGTAGTTTACAGTTGTTACTATTCTTTGCTCTCCTTTACAGCCCCGTTAATATATACGGGCGAAGGAAAGGTCGCTAAGGTAGGTTTGATGAGAGGAACCAGATGTGTGCCAGTTGAATAACAGAGGAAAAGAACATACTGGCGATGGATAGGACTGACTTTGAGGAAACCTGCTGATTGCATTACAATTTCCACAGTCTTTGTTATGGCATCCCCATGGTTAGAAAAGTAGATAAAAAAAAGCAAAATGAAGAGAATTGGAGATAAAAATGATGCGAAAGCAATGGAAAGACCTTGAGCTGATGGCATGCTGGAAGACTTGGCATGTGTTTGTTCAAGGCCTATGCTCCTACGGGAGCTAATAGGTATAGATTGATTGATGAGTAATTATTATAATTGCTTGCATACTCCATTGAAGAGTTGTCTATTACAAATTAACAATTCCCATTATAGATCTCTATACAGTTTGCGCAAAAATGTATTTATGAAAAACACTTTTGAATCCCCAGCGCTCACGTCTGCGCTGCGTACATGGTTTCTGAAGAGACAACAAGAGAAAGTCGAGCAAAGGAAGCAATCGGTCATGCCTCAAGTCCAGTCTTCAGCGCCGGCATATCTTCTCTCATAGGCATCGTCGAGCTTCTCTTTACAGAATCCTTCATCGTCCAGTCGTTCTTCAAAATCACGCTTCTTGTTACCATCTTCGGAGTCTTTCACGCTGTTCTTCTAATTCCAGTCATTTTGTCCTTCATTGGTCCACGCTCTCACGTTAATCTGGAAGACCACACACAGCGATCCTTCACAGTTAACCCAGTTGCTGCTCCTTCTCAATCGAATGGAAGCAATGTGGTTAGCAATGGCAATTCTAAAACATCAAAGGAACATTTTGATAATCGAGCGTTTGAGGCTGATGCCCATCTTGGCTATTTGAAAACTTGACCAGCGACGGCAGTGACACAGTTGTATGGCCTTACTCTATTAAAGCAATATGTATAGCCCTTTAGACTCTTTGTTTTACTGTTGTACTTTACTTTTTCGATCCACTGTTGCCGTGAGCCGCATGGGTAAATGAAGTTTACGTTCTTGAGCGAAATGTGTTGCATGGACTAATGTGGGCCTGTGTTGCTGTACGATTTCTTAAATGTTGTCTATCCTTCTGTCTCTTGGTCTACCGTGTGCCATGAAACCAGAACTTCTGCTGCTGTAGGCGCGTAGTGGTAACTCGTGGAACTTCAGTCTCATGAGCTGACCCCTCCACTTTATTTCCTGTCCCTCTATATACTTGATGTAGGATGTAGTTCCTACAATTTTTCTGATGTCATCGTTTCTGATTCCGCTCTTTGCTTTAACTATTTTATACACCTGTCATATATCCAAGAATTTAACTTGCCGTTGACAAGAATTACAGTATATGATCTATTTAAATGTTGTATTTTAAAAACATCAGTAGCAATCACAAATAGTGCCTTATGCATGTACATTTGATCTTGTATTTGTTTGTTAAACTGAAGATCGGTGGCTAGTCACTTCGAATATACTGGAGTCTCAAATATACTGAGGATGACCCAGAAGCTATATTTAATATGACGTCAGATCAGCTCTGTCTGCAAGTTTTGTGCGATAAGTTGAAGCAGATGAGAGAATGTACAAGATTTGTCAAGATTTAATCATTATAATTATCTTGTTTGGGTGCAGCTGACATGTTTTTAAATCTTTGTAAACAGTTAAATTGATTTTACGATACATATTTATGTACATTTATGTACGCTAATGCATATTGATGTGTGACTGGACGCATATTCTTTAAAAACATTTTTTTTTCCAATTGTTAAATTGAACAGAATTGTATGTATTTATATAAATATTGTTCATATCTCGTGCGTCCTGGATCAATCTTTAGATCAGTTTGAAACAGTCTGTCTGAAGAAATGGGTTACAAATGTTAAAAAAAAAAATGGTAAAACATCTTACTAAACAAAGGACAGAGAAAACAGCCTATTCCACGTCCACAAGGCCTTCATCAGGCCCTCCAAAAACAAATTTGTGTGTGTGTGTGTGTGTTGTCATCGCACGTGCCACTTCGATTTAACGGGTGGTATTATTCTAATTCACCTTCACATACCTAGGATGCATAGTAACACCAGACGGCGGGGCAGGCAAAGACATCAACATCAGAATAAATAAGGCAAGAACAGCCTCTTTTAGCCTAAACAACATCTGGAAGTCCTCTCAATACAGCACAAGCACAAAATTAAGATTATATCAGAGCTGTGTACTTTCTGTGCTTCTCTAAGGTGCGGAATGCTGGAGAGTTACAGAGAAGGAAATGTCGAAGTTGTCCTCTTTTCACACAACATGCCTAAGAAAAATTCACCGAATCTTTTGGCCGAATACCATCACCAACCAAGATCTGCTTACTCTGAGCAAGCAAGAGGACATGCACACCATCATAGCTGGCAGACGCTGGAGCTGGGTTGGCCATGTCCTCAGAAGAGACCCTGATGCCATCACAAGAACAGCTTTGCTTTGGACTCCTGAAGGAAAACGAAATAGAGGCCGACCAAAAACAACCTGGCGGAGGACTGTGGAGGCTGAGATGCAAAGAATGAACCAGAGTTGGGGCACTGTACGAAGTATGGCCGCCGACCGAGCAAAGTGGAATCAATTTGTTGTTGCCCTACAACACGCCACTAGGCGTGATGGCCACTGACTGCTTTGACGGTCGGCGGCTAAGGATCAAAGAAGAAGAAGATTATTCTTATTAATTTTTTTTCTATTTCTCACCTAGTTCTTTCTTTCTGTCATGTCTAATCTTTTTTTGTTTGTCCTTGACAAACGTTTTGTGGCCGCAACGTAGGCAATTTTCTTTGTCCTTTCGCCTCGTAATACCTATTACGAAATTAAAACAACAAAAAAAAAAAAAAAATTAACCCATCATTTACCACCGTCTTACAGGAATCCTCTTTATTTCCTTATACTGTATCTTAAAGAAATAAACTGCATTTTATTATACACATTCCAAATCTACATTTTGTTATGTGTCCAATGGTAAAGTGAAGCACCAATAACTGATACAGTGGTTACCTTGAGGGTGTCGTGTGGCCTGCAAGATAGTATGTTCTCTTCTTCTAAACCTCAATCAGTCCCTATTCCAAGGATTCTTAAACTTTTTTGCCATCACACCTGCCTTGAGAGTGAACTTACTCTTCACACTTCCAGCCTGGCACCAAATTAATTAATGAACCAATCAAGACACAATTAAGATGTTACTATAGAAATTGTAATTCTACCCATTCCTCACATACATAAAGAAGAATATACAAATAAATTATTTACTTTAATGGGATAGTTGTTGCTGACTTTTGTCAGTAAGGATAAGAATCCTAGAAATATTTTTGAACTGTTATTTGAGTATGTCACTCCTTGCATCCAACCGGTTTGTAACCTTTGTCTCACTTCCTCTGTATCTCTTCTGCACGTACTTTCGACAGGCGCACGCCACCGGTTAAGAACACTTCACTTAGCCGTTCGTCTTCTTCGCTCGAGTGTAGAGGGTACCCAGAGAGAGCACCATGTTTTCTTGTCGGCTGTCTTCCTTTCGTCCTGGCTCCAGTCTTGTCCTTAGTCCTCCAGAGATGTCTGAGGTTGTCCTTCCAGAGATGTCTGAGGTTGTCCTTCCAGAGATGTCTGAGGTTGTCCTTCCAGAGATGTCTGAGGTTGTCCTTCCAGAGATGTCTGAGGTTGTCCTTCCAGAGATGTCTGAGGTTGTCCTTCCAGAGAACATTGGGTCATCCTGGAGGTCTGGATCACACGCTCTTAGTTTCCCATGATTGTCGTATTAGCCGATCTTCTCCTATTCTGCAGACGTGGCCAAACAATTGCAACTGGGACTGTTCCACTCCGGTCTGTAGGGACTGGGTTTCGAGTTCATGACGCTTCTTCTTACTGCGGAACTTATCCCTTCTTGTTACCTTGACCACCTTCCTCAGATACCTCATTTCTGAGGTTTGCAGCTGGCTCTAGTGGGTTATAGTCATTGCCCATGACTCTCATCCGTAAGTCAAGACTGGGACATAGTTAGAGCGGTATATAGCCATCCTTGTATTCTTGCCAAGCTACTGCCCTAATCCATCTCTTTTCTTGGCCATTCATGTGACCAGGTCACAGAAACTTCTACAAAGCAGAGGGGAAGTTTAACAACTGTAAAAGTCAGGACTGATTATTGATATTTGACAATTGTAGTGTTGACAGTCGGGGGAATATTGACAGTAAGTATCTGTAAAAAAAACTTGAGAAATAGCGGCCAGAGTTACACTAAACTTAAATTCCCCCTCTACACATACGTCCAAACCAAAACACAATCAAACAGAAAAAAAGACAGTGAAAGAAACACCCGGCACCGTGGTAACAAATATATGCACTGAAAAACTTTAATTAAGAATGCAAGCAGAACAAAAATATAGAAGAACTAGGATTGAAACAATGTTTTGTAACTATATTAATGAACAAGAATTGAAACAAATAAGAAAGATGCTCTAAAGGTGTCTACCTTCGCACAAGATTACTCTTGCAGATATGTAGATAGAAGGGTAATGACACTTCTATCACAAAGGGACTCTTCACAAGATATTCAGATAAGCGAAAACAATGCTACTTTGGCTGAGCAGGTTAATTCTAGAATCTGCCGACCACTTTTGTGAAGAATTAAGCAATGATTAATTTTAGCTCCTTAAGCCCTCACCTCTGATTTACTTTGTGGAATTCTTATTATTCTAGTATAGCTCTGTTTAGAGTGTGTGTAGTAAATTGACTGAGACAAACATGCAGTATAGTTAAAATGATTAAATCGAAGTTAAATGTGCAAAACTACAAATAACAAAATTTAATAATCACTTAAGTTTTAACAGTTTGAAAATAATTGAATAGTTTAGAAGAAAAGTTTCATCATTGATTTATAGTAGAGTCGGGGAGCCGCGCTGGTGTTAATGGTTACAAGTTGCGCTAGCGACCAGGTTTTCAAGGTTTAAGCCCGGGCGCGGTCATTTGTAGAAGTGTCATCGACCGGGATTTTGACTGAATAACCTGAACGGCTCCTGAGATAAACCCTCTGTGGATGGGAAAGAGCGAAGCTCCTGACCGAGTAGGAAGGAAAGTCCTCAGGTTCCCCAGCCTCGCAATGACATGTCATTGGGCCGAAGGGCTGAAAGCTCAAGTGCCGCTGGTTAAAGAAAAAAAAAATAGTAGAGTCGATGGAAAAAAAGTTCACTTTGGCAGCGTATATTTTGCACTTAGCTGCCAATAGTAGTTTTGCTTCAGCTAATGGGTTCTTTTTACATTGCTCAAGCTCATAGCTGGTCAAGGTTGTCGGGTGTAGCTCGTTTCCCAGAAATGTCAAGGAGAGTCTACAAAGTTGGTCCCTCGTCTTAAAGCGTAGGCCACTTGTTCCTTCTTGTTCCAGACATTGTACTTTCTGCTGGTACCACCAATAACTATGATAAAGAATAGAAACGAATCGCTCTTCTGAGTATTGCGTTTCCCGACACATACTTTATGTGTCCCCTTTCTTCTATTCTACCATCCCATTGATCTCAGAATTTACCCTCGATGAGAATTAAATTTAATCCCTCGAGATAAAACTTTCTTTACATTTAAACTGGATAGCTGTAGCTTTACATTACATTTAAATGAAAAGGTTAATAGTACAGATAGAATATGTTTACATTTACATTTCCCCTGATTGAAAAGTTTTCACAATATAAATTGAATATGTTTTCATTTACGTTTACACTAATTTGAAATGTTTGAAAAGTCCATTACTTTTAAAGTGCATATGTTAACATCGACATTTACACTGGTTTGAAACTGTAAGAATGTACATCATTTCTTTCATCTTTTCTTCCCTGCTCCATATGAACCTGGGACTACTTTATGCTTTTTGTTCTCTTTAAGAAACTAGCAATAAAGCAATCACCAGCCCTTGCAGTGGTGGTTGGTGAATCATCATTCTATACGCTGAGGTTGCCAGCCTCAAATAACTAGGACATCCACTAGCGATCTTCACATATTAAAATTCACTTGGCCATATACATATGTGATAGGGCCGGAAAGACACCCGGCTTACCCCTCCACGGGAAGACACCCCAGCTTCCCCCTTCATTGTGAGTGGCACATTTATCGCCCATATTTTAGAAGTGCGCGTAGCACGCTAGTATGTAAAAATTCTGACGAGATAAGGAAAATTGATGAAAAGGCCATAATAATGCCTTTAAATTAAGTTGTGGTGTAGAATTGTGTTTTTGCTCTAGAAATAGTTGTGTACATTTCTGTTTTCGGCCCTTCTAAAGCAAATAATTGCGAGTGTTGTTTATGCGGCCAAATCCATACGCCTAGCGCGCAGTAAAGTGAGTGATTCGACCTGGGCTTATAAAAGAATGCGATAACCAGCAGCGGCCCTTCTTAAGTATCAGTCCAGACAAGAGAGAACGAAACGAGGCGCCCTGTGTGGGTAAGCAGAAGAACACAAAGACATGACACAATTAGCAATCGGGCACATGCTGGGTGTTTAGTTTTGTTTTGTTATGTTCGCTAGTTTATTTGTTTAATGTTTGCTTTGTCACTGAATGGGTTGTAAAAATAAATACAGCCCCTGCCTCAGAATAAGAGTTTTTATTGTTGTTCGGGTCTGTGCGAGTGTGAAAAGAGAGTGATCACATATCACAATATAATCATCACCATCATCTCGCCCACCCTACCACAATTGGCGTCGTCGGCAGGATAAGGCAGACAGTGACACTGAGCAAACAGCAAACGAACAAATATTGTAAACACCCAGCAGTGCATTCCTGCAGCAAGATGGCTAATGCGCATATGAAGGTAGTGTACGTGGAGGAGCCAGAGATAAGGTTATTTAGTGGAGAGGGGAGCCCCACTTGGCAAGAGTTTGTGGAGGATGTGGAAGCCGCGTGGAAGGTGGCGCCTTTTTGTGCAGAAGACAAGTTAGACATGATCTGGAGCAACGTGACACCATGGGTATCTAGAGAATTACGGATGCATGGCGGAGCCAAGGCCAGCCCTGAGCAGTTACTGAAGATAATAGAAAGAGCCTACAGCGAGCAACCACCAGTCAGTGAGATAACCAGGAATTTCCCTTGGGAATATGCTGTTTATGGTGAAAGTAAAAAGCCTGAGACACTGGTCCAGATAGCAAGTGCAGAAGTTCAGAAGGAGAAGGAGGCACTCAGAGCAGAGTTATCCTTCCTAAAGTCCCAGATAGCACAGATGTCAGAGGCCAGTTCGCCAGCACAAGAGGAGGTGCAGAGAAAGAGAGCACCATGCCAGCCGCGGGAACAGCCAACGCAAGACGAGGAGGTGTGTCCGCGAGAACAGCCAACGCAAGACGAGGAGGTGTGTCCGCGGGAACAGCCAACGCAAGACGAGGAGGTGTGTCCGCAGGAACCGCAACTAGCCCTTCTTGTATGTGAGAGTCAGGCTGTCGTCAAGGAAAGCTGTGAGCTGACAGCACCAATAAACGCAGTGGCACCGACAAGGCGAAAAGGGATGTGCACGTGGTATAGTGTCTACAGGGGATGGGGGTTCATCACGCCAGATGATGGAGGTATTGATGTATTCGTACATCAGACCAAGATCAACAGAAAGGGATTCCGGAGTCTGGCGAAGAATGAACGAGTAGAGTTTGAAAGCAAACCATCGGTCCAGGGCATGGAAGCAATTTATGTATGCGGCATTGGTGGTCAAGAGTGTAAGGGCAGCAGGAAGCGACCCATGGCACAGAGGAAGCCCAGAAAGATAAGATGCTACAATTGCGGAGACCTGTCAGACCACATGGCAGCCAAGTGCCCTCAAGGCCCGCTTCCGAAGAGATGTTTTGGATGCAAATCCCCAGAACATTTGATAGCCGCCTGTCCCTCAAGGAGCTCTTTTCCTAGAAGGACTGTCACAACCAGGTTGCCTTTAGGGCGCAAGCCAAGAGATGGCCACGACAACTGTCACACGAAGGGCGCCGAGAAAATTGGCCGTCGTCTAGGGGAGGAGACCCGTCCTAAGCAGATAGGAGGGAGTGCAAATCAAGGTTCAGCAGAGGAGACTCATCAAAGGCAGATTGTGGGGAACGTAAGCCACCGTCCACACAAAATGAGTGGAAAACACGTAAAGAGCAATCCCTCTTCAAAGTCGACAGTTGCAAGCACTGACAGGCAGATGTCACGGGCAGAAAGCGACGCGGCACCGGTGAGCGAGTCTTCAAGACCACAGCAACTGACAGCCCGACAACGTACAACGAGGGACATGACGACCAAGAGTGTCCCCAGCCGGATTGTACCGAATACAGAATCTGAGCCCAAAACATCGCCGCTGAGAAATAATCAGGCGCAGCACCAACGATCCGAGAGATTTCGACTGAAGCGCCAGAGGTAGTGATGTTGTCGGGACGACAACAAAATCAGGAGGGAGATATGTGATAGGGCCGGAAAGACACCCGGCTTACCCCTCCACGGGAAGACACCCCAGCTTCCCCCTTCATTGTGAGTGGCACATTTATCGCCCATATTTTAGAAGTCCGCGTAGCACGCTAGTATGCAAAAATTCTGACGAGATAAGGAAGATTGATGAAAAGGCCATAATAATGCCTTTAAATTAAGTTGTGGTGTAGAATTGTGTTTTTGCTCTAGAAATAGTTGTGTACATTTCTGTTTTCGGCCCTTCTAAAGCAAATAATTGCGAGTGTTGTTTATGCGGCCAAATCCATACGCCTAGCGCGCAGTAAAGTGAGTGATTCGACCTGGGCTTATAAAAGAATGCGATAACCAGCAGCGGCCCTTCTTAAGTATCAGTCCAGACAAGAGAGAACGAAACGAGGCGCCCTGTGTGGGTAAGCAGAAGAACACAAAGGCATGACACAATTAGCAATCGGGCACATGCTGGGTGTTTAGTTTTGTTTTGTTGTGTTCGCTAGTTTATTTGTTTAATGTTTGCTTTGTCACTGAATGGGTTGTAAAAATAAATACAGCCCCTGCCTCAGAATAAGAGTTTTTATTGTTGTTCGGGTCGGTGCGAGTGTGAAAAGAGAGTGATCACATATCACAATATAATCATCATCATCATCTCGCCCACCCTACCACACATATATATGTTAGTTCACATGTTAGTAATAAAATATAGAGTGTAAAATCACAACTTTCGCCAATCCTGGCTCACAGACTTTTGCTCAGATGAATAAAAGAGACTTGAATCGGCCTCTTACACGCGTCTAGGGTGTCGTTTCTTTAATAATATAATTCCCTCAATGACTCCGTGTGTTTCAGTTTCCTCAGATATTCAGGTTTTCCTTATTTAAAATGTTAGAGATTTCCTGGGCTGAATTGTAAGTCCTGATGAATACTCCAATAAAAAGTGTCCGGTCTGATAAATGGAAATTCTGAATTCTAACTACTGGCAAGTCTGGTGTTTTTGGCAGCGGGAATTTCACAGTGAACTAGACTGACTGAAGCGTCAAGTTATATTCACTGTCCTACCCCGCTCTGTTTGTTATGGAACTCAAATGATCAGCCAATCTGATATAGAAGAGAACGAGACAGAAGTGAAAATGATGAGGAAAACTTGGAAATAAATTAAGCTGATGGCACATGTCAAAAGGACTTGGCAAGTGTTTGTTGAAGGCCTATGCACATTGGGGAGCTAAAGGGTATTGATTGATTGATAGTCGATGCATCATCTGATGCAGTTTATAAAATTCTACACATTTTGTAATTTCCACCTAAATCAAGTTGAAATCTGCTTTCTTCCTTTGCCTCCTGCACTGGAATTTACCCTTGAGATTCTGTTGTAATTTTATTTGTCGTATCACTCAAAAAATGTACCACAACACATGTGTGTCCCCTGTTATATCATTTATGTAAGCAAGGAATAGCAAGGGTGACAGGTCTCCTCCTTGGGAAACACACTGCTCCAAAATCATCTTCCTACTGATCTGACCATGTCTCTTCTTGTTACTTCAATCACCTTCCTCAGATACCTCATTTCTAAGGTTTGGATCTGGCTTTTGTGGGTTGTGGTCATTGCCCATGACTCGCATCCATATATCAAGACTGGAACATAGGTGGAGCGGTATACAGCCATCTTCGTTTTCTTACAAACCTTTCTCTTGCTGAGGAATCCTCGATTTATGGCCTGAAAAAGTCTCCCTGCTGCTGCTTTTCGAGTGGCCAACTCTTCTCCGATGCCTCCCTTTCGGTCTATAATAGCTCCGAGGTATTTAAAGTGGTCGACTTGCTCCAGGACCTGTTCTCCCAGCTTAATCTGTTGTACTCTTTCTTCTCGTGATATCACCATGGATTTTGTTTTAGAGCTGCTTATGACCATCCCTCTCTTCTCCAGCTCTTCCTTCCAGACTTGCAGGTTGGATTGGAGATGTGCCTCTGATTTAGCAATCAGGGCAACATCATCAACAAATGCCAGCACTGAAATTCAGACCTGTCTCATCTTCCAGTACCCCACTGAATACTTTCTGGCACTTCTATTCAATAGATAGTGATTGATCCATTTGTACATTTTTCCACCGTACATTTCACTTCTCTGCAGCTTGACTTTCATTCCCTCTCTCTAAACTTTATCAAATGCTTTTTTTCTAAATACATCCAAACCTCCAGCGCGTGTTTTTTTATTTTTTTATTTTATTTGGAAGGCGCCTTCAATTTTCTGAGCTATATATGTGACCTGATCTTCAGTGGATCTGTGTTGTCTAATTCCTGCTTGATGTGGGTTTAAAAGATGTTTTTCATCCAGATGCCACATCAGTGGGGTATTAATTATGAGCTCCATCATTTTTCCTACACAGTTAAGCAGACTGTTAGGTACACGAGTATTTTTGTGTTGAAATATTAGTAGATTCAAGCATAATAAATATATCTTGCCTAATATCATCAATGTGAACAAACACAAACAATAAAAAAAAACCTGGAGACAAACCAAACAAATTTTATGACGCCAAATGATCTGCAAAAAGGTCAGATTTCTGGACTGTTGCGTGTCAAAATGTCGGAAGGTCAATGATTTGGAATGTTTTACTTGCCACAAGGGCTGAAATGTACTCCAGGTTTTTCTCTGCAAGCGTTAAATCAGGCTCGATGGGCCCGTTACTTCATTTAACCTTTAGAGTTCTTGTAAAGATTATACACCAAGTCTTTAAGGAAAATGTTTTAGTTCTTCACAGATATTTCTCGTGTACTCAAACGCTGGCAAAGTTGGGTTACCCCAATTTTCACTGTATAAAGAAAAACAACATATCAAATACTTATACCTACTATGTACTTCGGTTATAACTTACATTATAAACTGCAAGCGGAGAGCTTGACGTAACGTTTAAAACTTCCAGTGAAATAAGTTATATACATAAAATCAGTCATCATGAATTAGAAATACATACGTATTTCGTCAATACTCAGTGATGGATCTGTGCAGTTAAAAGTTTAGTTTAAATATTCTCGACTGGTTATTCGCAATAAAATTAAATTCATTATAGCTACATGATTTTAAGCTAGAAATTATAATTTATTCTGCTTTCCACTGAAACACGTCAGCTAGAGAATATCTACGGACTTATAAATTAATCACTCTGCACAGAAGAAACTAGGGAAATAAAATAGGCGATTTAACACTTAATCACTCACAAAATACTAGATATATTATATTACCTCAACACAGAACTACAGGCGACCTCACAACTTAGAATTATACGCTGATATATATATTTGAAGTCTAGAAGCTCGGCAAATTGTCGAAACAAACTGAGAAACTTCGCTATACAGCTTATTCTTTACACGAGCGACCTGTCTACTGCGAATCTTGAGGACTCAATGAAATAAAGTTTAAAACTCTCGTTAATATCTTAAAACCCTGACAAAGGATGCACGCTATTTCCAAACCTCGCAATAGCGCCGGTCTCTCCCCTTCTCTTAACACTTACGTTAACTCGGGCGACTGGCCATAACATGCCAAGAGTGCGTCATCACACCTTCGTCTAACTATTCTCATTCCTGGGCAATGCATGAGCGCGCCGTTCACACCTACTGCTAAGAAACTGTTCGTAGCGCTACGTGTCAGATGGGAATGTAGACCACTGACTGCTATCCCATGTCTGACAGAATGCATTCTCACACGTTTACGTCGAGAATCTAGCTCAAGAGCGCCGTGTCATGAGAAAAGTATAGACACCTGTCTGCTTTCTGTATCTGACGGAATGCATTCTAACGCTCTTCGTCTCGTGCAGAGACTGACACGTTAAGTAATAAATGCGTGTCTAACGTGAGCCAAAGAAAACGGTAAAGTCAGAATGGGAAAGTAAATTTTGTCGCAAACGAACGAATGCGAACAAAACAGGAAAAGGATATAAGAGCGATAATAAAGTAGAGGACACGGGTATAAAAAGAAAGAATATAAAAATTTATTGATCATAAATCTCTATGCGACACACGTAGATGTCACAACGGAAGTGACTGACAGTTACAAGTATTCATGAGTAAGAACAGTCAAGTTCAGGTCACAATACAAGGGACAGATAAAAGTACTAAGATCAGTCAAGTAAATGTCACAACGGAAGTGGCTGATAGATACAAATGTGGCCGTTGTCATACAAGTTGGCTGATGATGATGATGGCTGTCTGCTTTTCCCTACTTCTCAAATGTGTGATCGCATAGGTTTCGTATCTCTACTCTAAACAGTAGGCAGCTTAATTGAGATATTAGAAAACGTTTGTCTTTCAAACGATAACGTTACCTTGACAACAGTTGACGAATGACTTCACTCTGATAGCAGTAAAATATTTACGTTGAACTTTATTTACATGAATCAGCAAAGGTTGAAAAAAGCATATGCCTAACCTTCCTCTGGAGGCTGGCAGACTTGTACAGCAAAATTCATTAGGTAAAATTTTCAGTATCATTTTCTCTTTCTCTCTCTTACTTCACTTTTCACACTGTCTCTAGTGGTTATGGTGGTCACGGCTTGGAGATCACTATTGTCAATATTTTTCTTGTCATCTAATTCTTCATACGAAATCATTGTTTATCTTATGTTCTGACATATTTCTTCTGTTTCTGTCTTGGCGTATCTTAGTGAAACTGGACTGACCGCTAGGGATGTAGCTTCACCAAGTCTAGCTTCTGCTCACTAGCCTGTCAACTTGTCTACTGTACTTCACTTTTAGCAATGTTACTTAAAATTGTCAACGTACCTGAGTTTTCAAAAATACACACATTTTCTCTCTCGCTGGGAACACTGGCATCTTGTCCACAGAATAAATAACGAACTGTCGTATATAATTGTGGCGAACAAAGCGATTGAGCGTCTGAGTGAAAAGTATACCTTTTCTGCTACAGCAGAGTCAACCAAAACATTTCTTGGCTTTATCACTCGATGAAAACTCTCAATTGCGCAGCCACTTATAACACTTTCACACTCAAAGCAAACTTGCTTCTAAACGCTATCGAGTCGGGGATCTAACTGACTTAATCTACAACATCGATTTACCATTACAATTATTTTAGAACCCTCCAGAACACTGTCTCACAAATACCTCACCACTTCATTCAAAAGCCCGTGAATTGCAATCACGTAG
Source organism: Oreohelix idahoensis (assembly GCA_024509875.1). Classification (NCBI taxonomy): domain Eukaryota; kingdom Metazoa; phylum Mollusca; class Gastropoda; order Stylommatophora; family Oreohelicidae; genus Oreohelix; species Oreohelix idahoensis. The sequence continues at coordinate 832,318 of JAMPIV010005219.1, read as the reverse complement.
CCGAGTTCACCTTGCTGATGACAGACAGAAACAAAACAATTCCAAACTCTTGACCATGGGATGTCACACTACTCTCGACCCCCTCTTCTCGTTCTATCGATTATTCCCCTTAGACTATAAATCCAAAGTAGGTTAATGAAACTCGAACTCCTAAAAATAAATCAAGCCGATTTTTTCTTCTTCACTACTCCAACGGTTACTCAAGTATTCATGAGTATGATCAGTCAAATCCAACTCACAATACAAGGGACAGATAAAAGTACTATGATCAGTCAAGTAAACGTCACAACGGAAGTGACTGATAGTTACAAATATTCGTGAGTATGAACAGTCAAGTCCAGATCACAAAGCAATCGATAGATAGATAGATAGATAGATAGATAGATAGATAGATAGATAGATAGATAGATAGATAGATAGATAGATAGATAGATAGATAGATAGATAGATAGATAGATAGATAGATAGATAGATAGATAGATAGATAGATAGATAGATAGATAGATAGATAGATAGATAGATAGATAGATAGATAGATAAAATTAAATAAATTAGTAAAGTGAAGGATACACATGTTGCTATTTTTATTACCCTCATCACCAAGGGAGTTAAATAGGAGCTTTTGACAGGGCCGGCAACCCGATCATGTAAAATCGACCGGCATAGAAACCATCGCTGGAAGTGGTTTGCATTTGGTTGATGAAGGCTTCCTGGAGACAACGCTGCAATTTTAACTCCATGCTCCGTTATGATCGACATGGATAAAGAAGAAGAAGAAGAAGTAAGGTTACAACTGTGACCGGGGAAGGAAGGGAACGGCACTAAAAGTCAAGGCTAGTGTGACAGTGTAGATCGTGATAGTGGTTTTAGTAAAAAGGGATGTAAATCTGTATATCACTTGAGATAAGGGAAATAATCCCAAGACTTTCCTTGTTGTGCTTCTTCTGGTAAATACTGGTTATACACCAGAGATAATAATTCCAGAAGGGAGGAACAACACAGGTAATTAGTAGAGGTCGTAAGAGCCTTGATGGATCCGAATTTTATCTTGAAGGGTTGAATATAATTGGCAACTCAAACAGTCAAGTGAAACTTAAATAGAACAGATTACTTGAAAGATCCAAATAGTTATATAAAAGGTGTACTTTATTCAGTTTCGTTTGAGGAAAATGATGCTGTGGCAGTTCGATAAGAATTTCTGGTGGGGGAAAGCAAAACTGCCAGCTTTAGCCTCCAAGTCGAAAGGCTTACGGAGTTTCTCATATGCTGTAGTCGTTTTGTTACCTCTGTGGAAATCCTAACGAAATGAAAATTCGATTCGAGACTTCAATTATAACTAAATCGAACTTACGTCCTGTGGAGTGAACCACAAATATAATCGTTGCAGGGGTTAGTGCTGGGTCACTTAACTGTCCTGGGTGGTAGAGGATCTCTAGTTGAATATTAGTATCCAAACCGTAGGAGTCAAGGGCTTTTTTGTTCAATAGTAGATGTAGCGCCAGGTTGCTCCAAACCTAAACTAAAGAATACCCTATGTTGATTTGACTCTAGCATTTGAGTTACTGTCTCAAGCTCTGTTTGGTTACTAAGATGCATCAGTTTTTATACTTGTCTGGTGCTATGGCTTGCCAGAGGAAGTATTTCTCATTGGAATTAAGACCGGAAACCTTCTAATGATTGGTCTTGGGGGCTAGTGGACTGTTGAAATAATCTTTAACCTAACTAACTACGAATCCTCTAGTCTAAAATTATTGTTTCTATGTGATGATGACCATCCATTGTTTAAAGTTCTCTCTAATCTAAATGTTTTCCGGTCTGACTTGTATGGAGGCCACACAAGGTTTGATGACATCATGGGTTCATGTGTGTCATGACTGATGATGTCATTGATTCTTGACTAGTGGTTTATTTATCTAACTAGTCATTCATAAAATACTTTACTATAAGGCTAACAGTTGTAGCTACTTAATAGTCTACCCTGTTACACAACGTAAGAGATAGTTAAAATTAACTGTAACTAAGAACAGTCAAGTTTAGGTCAGAAAGCATGTGATCTTATTCTTCTTTGATCCTTAACCGCCAAAGCAGTCAGTGGCCATCACGCCTGGTGGCATCTTGTAGGGCAGCAACAAATTGATTCCACTTTGCTCGGTCGGCGGCCATCCTTTGTACAGTGCCCCAACTCTGGTTCATTCTTTGCATCTCGGCTTCCACAGTTCTCCGCCAAGATGTTTTTGGTCGGCCTCTCTTTCACTTTCCTTTGGGGTTTCACAGAATAACTGTTCTTGTGATGATATCAGGGTCCCTTCTAAGGACGTGGCCAACCCAACTCCAGCGTATGCCAGCTATGATGGTGTGCATGTCCTCCTGGTTACTCCGAATAAGCAGTTCTTGGTTGCTGATGGTATTCGGCCAAAAGATTCGGAGAATTTTCCTTAGGCACTGTCACAGTATACATGTTCGACAAAATATTAGGTTGGTCACGCTGTGAGTGGCAACATTGAGATAATGAAAAACCCGTTTGGTCAGCTGACCGGAAGGGAAGTGGACACAAATTCTGGCGCAAAAAGTTAGTTGATCTTCTGTCTATCGACCGGGATAGGTCTTCTTTTGTTCCCTGTCAGCGTTTTGCTGGAGAGAGTTCGCCATTGTTGTTCAGATCTAGTGCTTGCCTTTTCTTCGTGCGATGTTTGGATGGTAGTGCATAATGCTAGAGTGTTAATGTATTTTTCTAGTGGCATTTCCTTAGACCGGTGATGTTGAGTCATTTGTGGTTCAGTTTTGCCTGATCGTAGTACATAAGTCGCCTGTGAGCGAAAATCATTATGATGTCCATTTAGGATGGCCATACCAGTGGGTATGATACTTATTTATATTAGCTGTTAGTAGTGCAAGCTGTATTGGCATTTATGGTCAGTGTAATAAATGAGCGCAAAGGCCTTATTGCTCTATCTTTTCCTACATCTTTCGTATTGTATTTTCTCCGACATTTGCTCTTTCACCCCACATTTGCTATTCCATATTTGCTATTTCATCGTTGTGATTACTCGCGACCGGTATCTAGAGAACCACATTTGTTCTTTCATCGGGGGAAATAAAGTCTTTTGATTGAGTCCCCATACCTGACATTATCGTTTGAAGCCCACATTGCATCGTGATAAATCTGGTGAAAACACATCTGGTCATCCCAATCAGACATCTGGGCATGCTGTAATTTCTGTGACACCACATTGGACGCCCAGATTGGCCAGGTGAAAACGTCTCATGCTGTAATGGTGTTATCTTTGGTCGGCCGCTGTTCAGACAAGCGTTGGGTTACCACATTGGACGCCCAGCTTGGCCAGGTGAACAATAAACAATCAGAGAGTAAGGTGACAGCAATTTGACAGCACTTTTGCATTAGCCCGCCAATTATCTCCATACCTGTTTGTCAAACCACACCCACGTTTGGACTGACAGAGGACAAGAGCGATCCTGTGAATGAGTGACCAGAGGGGCTATTAAGGATTGGTTGGTATGGGCGGAGCTGGATGTCGGATCCAAAAAAACACACATTGGACTTCCAGAAATATAATCTACTGCGTAGTTGCTAGAGGAAGGAGTCCAGTTTTTACATTGTGAGGAAGAGATTAAACCCAAAAAATCCTAGCCTAAATACACGTGTTTATTCAGAGTGGATATAATTCAGTTCTGTGATGAATTGTGTTCTTAAAGGATTTTGCGAATGGAAAAGAAGGTTAGTAGATCTTATACCTGCCATCAATGGTACCTATACCTTGTAGCGGTATGGCAGCTTGCGTACCCTGACAATCCCCAGAGCTATGCCAGTGGGAGTTTTACTCCTGGTAGGTTCAACCAAGCTGGACTGGTCTGTGTGGGTAGGGGTCAGACAAAAGCTGGTACCCTGGTCCTCCAGGTTGGGGGTTTTAGCATAGGGCTGACACCCCTGTCTATGTAAAAAAAATAATGAAGTTACGGAAACAACATCAAATGAACAAACTTTGCTGCGGGATGGACATTCGGAGTCTGTGGCTCGTATGACTGTCAGTGGTGAAAGCCGAAAGGAAGCCACTGACATGAAAACGGATGTCCTGGCCGCAAAACAGGATACAAGAATAGGATTTTGGAATGTCAGGACAATGTACGAGACAGGTAAACTAAGACAGGTCACGGCAGAAATGAGAAACTATAGGTTACACATCCTGGGGATAAGCGAGAGCAGATGGACAGGGGCAGGAAAAGTTAAAACAGCAACAGGAGAAACAGTACTTTACTCTGGTAGAGAGGATGGACAGCACAGTGAAGGCGTAGCCATTATTCTACAGAAAGGGATAGAAAGGACATTACTGGAATGGAAACCCATCAACAACAGACTGATACGATTGAGATTGAGAGGGAGATTCAACAACACTACAATAATACAATGCTACGCACCAACGAATGATAGCGATGAGGAGGTCAAGGATGAATTCTATCAACAACTGCAGAAAGAAACGGAGGACACACCTAGATATGATCTTGTTATAGTAATGGGAGACCTCAATGCGAAAGTTGGTACACACAATACATATAATGAAAGAACAATGGGGAAATGCGGCAGCGGAATAGCAAACGAAAATGGGGATAAGCTAATAAGTTTCTGTAGCATTAACAACCTGGTCATTGGAGGAACACTTTTCCCACATAAGGAAATTCACAAGTTAACATGGGAATCACCAAATGGTCGGGACAGAAACCAGATAGACCACATCATGGTTAACGGTAGATGGAGACATGCATTACAAGATGTGAAGGTAAGAAGAGGTGCAGATGTGGGAAGCGATCACCATTTAGTAGTTGCAAAACTGAAAGTGAAACTAAGAAGGGCTGGACCAACTGTAACTACACAGAAAAGGTTTGACATCAGCAAATTGAAGGACCCCCTTACCAGAAAAGCTTTTGCGGCCGACATTAAGAAACGATATCAATTTGCCAAAAGCCAGGAAAAGACATTGACTGATGATATAGACCAGAATTTTAACACCATTTCAACAATATATAAGGAAAGCAGCAAATCATGCTTGGGATTCCAGGAAAGGAAGAAGCAAGACTGGATAACACCAGAAACACTAAACACCATAAAGATGAGAAAGGAAATGAAAAGAAAGAAAACAGAAGCGAAGTCCCCCAGGTTAAAGCAACTATATAGCGAACAGTACAGTCAACTGGACAGGGAAGTTAAACGCCAAAACCCGAGCCAACAAAAGGAATTTCCTAGACGATCTTGCAAAACAGGCAGAAGAGGCAGCACTGAGAAATGAACAAAGCACAGTATACAAAATAACTAAATTCATCAGCGGAAAACAAGGTGCAAACAATATTACATTAGTAAGAGATAAGCAAGGAAATCTCATTAAGACAGCAGAGGGACAGGAAACAAGATGGGCAGAGCACTTCAGAGAAACTCTGAACAAGGAAATACCAGAGACACAATTGAATGTTCCTGAGGCTGAAAACGATCTAGATGTAAATACAGACATTCCACGAAAAGAAGAAATCATCACAGCAATCAAAGAGTTAAAGAACGGTAAAGCTCCGGGCCATGATAACTTAAATGCAGAGCTATTTAAGACAGACCCTGAGCTAGCAGCAGAACTATTAGAACCATTATTTGCACAAGTGTGAAAAACGGGGACAACACCATCAGAGTGGAACAAAGGAATAATTGTCAAATTGCCCAAGAAGGGAGATCTTTCAGACTGCAATAATTGGAGAGGAATCACTCTTCTCTCAGTTCCCAGCAAAATACTAGGCAGGATAATTATACAGAGAATTTCAAAGGCAGTAGACTACAAACTGAGGAAAGAACAAGCAGGATTTAGAAAGAACAGAAGATGTGTAGACCATATATTCACTCTCAGGAACATTATAGAGCAGTGCTCAGAATGGCAAAGACAGCTTTACATAAATTTTGTTGATTTTGAAAAGGCTTTTGACAGCATACATAGGGACAGTCTATGGAAAATACTGAGGGCTTATGGAATTCCAAGCTGCATAGTGTCAATCATAAAAAGCCTCTATGCCAACTTTACGTGTAGTGTTGGGCAGAGCAACCTAACCTTCGAGGTGAAAACAGGAGTACGACAGGGATGCCCCTTATCAACCACTCTATTTTTAACAGTCATAGACTGGGTGATGCGCCAGACAACAGAGGGCAGTCCAAGAGGAATAAGATGGACTACATTTTCAACATTGGAAGATCTGGAATATGCAGATGACATTGCACTGCTGGCACATTCACATCAACACATCCAGGAAAAAACGGATAGACTTAATAAATTTAAGCCAGCAGGTGGGCTTGAACATCAATTTAAAGAAGTCTGAGGTCATGACGCTCAATGTGAGCAACCCTGAGCCCATATCAGTAAGGAATCAGCAACTGGTACAGACAGATACCTTCACATACCTAGGAAGCATAGTAACACCAGACGGTGGGGCAGGCAAAGACATCAACATCAGGATGAATAAGGCAAGAACAGCCTTCTTTAGCCTAAATAACATCTGGAAGTCCTCCCAATACAGCACAAGCACAAAATTAAGATTATACCAGAGTTGCGTGCTTTCTGTGCTTCTCTATGGTGCGAAATGCTGGAGAGTCACAGAGAAGGAAATGTCAAAATTGTCCTCTTTTCACACAACATGCCTAAGAAAAATTCACCGAATCTTTTGGCCGAATACCATCACCAACCAAGATCTGCTTACTCGTAGCAAGCAAGAGGACATGCATACCATCATAGCTGGCAGACGCTGGAGCTGGGTTGGTCATGTCCTCAGAAGAGACCCCGATGCCATCACAAGAACAGCTATGCTTTGGACCCCTGAAGGAAAGCGAAAGAGAGGCCGACCAAAAACAACTTGGCGGAGGACTGTGGAGGCTGAGATGCAAAGAATGAACCGGAGTAGGGGCACTGTACGAAGGATGGCCACCGACCGTGCAAAGTGGAATCAATTTGTTGTTGCCCTACAAGACGCCACTAGGCGTGATGGCCACTGACTGCTTTGACGGTCGGTGGTTAAGGATCGAAGAAGAAGAAGATCTTATACAGATTATTAATACATTTTCTTAATTTTTGTTTATTTTAACCTCACAGCTAAAATGTGCGAAAGATAGAGTTTCAAATAATTCTTTGCATAACTGATTAATAAAATCAGAAGATTTTCCTAGAAGATGATAGGATGATAGGAGATAATTAATAGTTCAGACTTCACCTTTATCATCATCACAGTCTCCCATGCGCACACACTCTCATGCACAAGATATTTAACATCATTAGAATTGAACTCAGAGAGAGATCAATAATGAGCAGTAGTATGAATGAAAGTCAACCAGTGATGTTAAATGTGAAAAACTTACGAAGACTTTTGTGTGTCTTCAGTTAATCAGAAGTCTGAGTCTACACGCAACGTGTCTGACGTCTAACCAGAAATAAGTTATCAAAAACTGACATTTGGCTAGCAGAATTCGCCATAGGACATCTTTCATTCCTCAATTAAAAAGGAATATTGTCTCACCCACAAGTCAGAAGGTTGACGCAGCATTTTTCATCACCAATATACTGCTTGCTCACAAGTTCAATACATCGTTATCACAAGTTCAATACAGAGTTATCACAAGTTCAAATCACTCGAAAGATCATTATTATCTGAAGCCAAGCAAAAGAGCTCAAAAGAGGAATCTCATATTTATACCACGTGCAACACACTCTTAAGCGCATTCTATGAAGCAGACTCTATATATTTTATGAATCACGACTACATACGCAAGATTATCTTCTTCTTCTTCTTCCTCGTTCGCCCTGAAAAGGACGGTGGTTGCGTTGTGTCTGTTTCCAACGTAGCTGTGATATCTGCACCTTTCGGTCGACACATCCGACTTCTGCACGGCATTTTTTAGGACCGGGTTTGCCTTCCCATTGCGATCCGTACTCGCTCAGCCAGCCTGCACTGCTGCAGACTGTTTCCAGGACCACCACGTGGAGGTGGAGCACGGTCTTGGCCAGCTCTGGTTCGCTGGTCCTGACGCAGGCAGTCAAGCTATGAGTCGCTGACTGCGGTCTCTATTGCTGCATCTTGAGGTCCCACGCAAGATTATGAGTCTACATATCACTAACATTTCGTGAAGATATCCAGTCTGGCCAGTGCCCTCGGGAGATTAGACAACTATCTTTTGTTCATATGACAGCTATTAACTGTTGATCAACACTACAGAGATATACTCAAACAGTGAAGGAATATACATAAATATCTCGTCAGCGTTCTCAGTACGACAACAGTTTGCATCAGAACGTCCTCGACTTAGAGATACCCCACTCGACATAACGTATAACAACTTGGGACATCGTATGCCTACACGTGAATCATCATATTAATGCGAAGCATTTAGAGACACATGGACTGTGTAGATTACTCACCATTTTGGTAACACGTATCTTATCACATCATCATTTCGCTTTACACCAGTTCATTCTTAATTAACTACTACTTAATTAACTGCAATTTTATTATCTCATCTGTGTGTTTTGCGTGAATCGTCTTTCCCCATCATCACGTTCTAACCATTACTAACCCTATGTGTGTGGATATTTCTTTAATAAACCCAACGATCGTTTGATCATTATCTAGTTTGTTAATGTATCACTCGTGCTGTCGGTGTTACATATTCACCTATAGGAACATTTCTCTACTCAGATGAGGTTGGGGGCTTTTTCTTTACGGGATCTAAGGGCAGAAGCTAAGGTCGTGGGGAAACAGAACTCTTTCCATAATTAATTAGAAAACACAGTCTAGTGGAAAGCATTCGCATTCCTGTCTTCTTGTCCCTATCTCGAATAGGTCTTTATTCTTTCTTAACGAGCCAATTTCTAGAGACCTTATATCTAATATCTCATAGACTATTCCTGGCAAAAACTACTGTCGTAGTTGCCTCAGTACTCACCACGCGACAGTCAGTGTATTTCATATGTATTATGAGCCGTGTGGGGCTTCATTGTGTACAGTGTATCATTAAAAGGGAACTTACCTGTTAAAGGTGTTATAGTTAATTATTGTCAGCTACTGTATGCTGTGGTCGTCCTCTAGTGGTACGAGCCAAGTATGAAAGTGTCTATGTATTGAAATCCATAGTATAAGTAGTTGTCTGACAGGCACATTGTGTGGAAGGAGGACAGTTTCGTCTTTTCCTTCTCTGTTACTCTCCAACATTCCGCACCATAGAGAAGCACAGAAAGTACACAGCTCTCATACAGTCTTAATTTGGTGTTTGTGATGTACTGGGAAGACTTCCAAATGTTGTTGAGACTAGCAAAGGCTGTTCTCGCTTTATTCATTCTGTTGTTAATGTACTTGCTTGCTCCGCCGTCAGGTGTTACTATGCATCCTAGGTAAGTAAATTTGTCTGTCTGTTCTAACTTCTGGTTCCTTACTGTTATTGGCTCAGGATTGCCCACATTTAGTGTCATGACCTCTGTCTTCTTCAGACTGAAGTTCAGGCCAACCTGCTGGCCATACTTATTCAGTCTTTGGTTTTTTTCTTGAATGTGTTGATGTGAATGCGCGAGTAGTGCAATGTCATCTGCATATTCCAGGTCTTCCGGGGTAGAAAACGTTGTCCATCTAATTCCTCTTGGACTGCCCTCTGTTGTATGGCGCATCACCCAATCTATGGCTGTCAAAAATAATGTTGATAAGGGGCATCCCTGTCGCACTCCTGTTTTCACTTCGAAAGTTACATTACTCAATCCAACACTGCATGTAAAGTTAGAATAGAGGCTTTTTATGATGGAAACAATGCGGCTGGGAATTCCATAAGCCCTCAGTATTTTCCATAGGCTGTCCCTGTCCATGCTGTCGAAAGCCTATTCAAAACCAATAAAGTTAATGTATAGCTGTCTCTGCCATTCTGAGCGCTGCTCTATAATGTTCCTGAGGGTGAATATATTATCTGCACATCTTCTGTTCTTTCTAAAGCCCGCTTGTTCTTTCCTCAGTTTATGGTCAACTGCTTTTGAAATTCTCTGGATGATTATCCTGCCTAGTATTTTGCTGGGAACTGAGAGGAGAGTAATTCCTCTCCAGTTGTTGCAGTCTGCAAGGTCGCCCTTCTTGGGCAATTTGACGATTATTCCTTTACTCCACTCTGTTGGTGTTGTCTCAGTTTCCCAGCCTTGTGCAAATAGTGGTCCTAATAGTTCTGCCGCAAGTTCAGGGTCTGCCTTGAATAACCCAGCATTTAGATTGTCGTGACCAGGCGCTTTTCCATTTTTTAACCCTTTGATAGCTGTGATGATTTCTTCTTTTCATAGAAAGCTAGTGATAGAAAATAATAAAACTACGTATACCTAAGAACACTCGGGTTCAGGTCAGAAAGAAAATGATAGAAGATAAATAAAAATACGTATAATTAAGAACGGTCAAGTTCAGGTCAGAAAGAAAGAAAATGATAGAAGATAAATAAAAGTACGTATAATTAAGAACGGTCAAGTTCAGGTCAGAAAGAAAGAAAATGATAGAAGATAAATAAAAATGCAGATACCTAAGAAGTCAAGTTTAGGTCAGAAACAAAATGAAAGAAGATAAATAAAAATACGTAAAACTAAGAATAGTCAAGTTTAGGTCAGAAAACAAATGATAGAAGATAAATAAAATAAGTATAATTAAGAACTTTAAAAAAAAAAAAACAACTAAAAATACAATCATGGTTTTTTTCCCAGTTTCCTGATTTCTTGATTGATACCTTAAGAAAGGTCAGGGTGACATATGTTATTGCAGACGTGGAAAGAGATTACACTTTGTAGTTAACCATACATAATGTCCACACCAACAACCCCTTTGCCCACACTGGGAGTTACCACACACTTCTCATCATAACTCCTTCCGGAAATTAAAAAAACTGCGGCAGTCATACTGCGAGAACGATTTATAACAATCATGAAAAATATATGAATATATTTCATGGAACTCAGCAGACAGGGAGACCATTACTAGAGACAGCTAGGAATATTTATTGCGCGGTGAGAGAACAAAGTTCTAGCCAGTCATATATCATATAATCATTTTCTCACCAGGTTTATTAGTATTCCGAACACTTGCCGGAAAACATCATCTCCTTTATCGTTAATTTGTCACATAAATAATCTAAGTACGCGACCTTAGCACATAATGGGTAACGAATGTAAGAGAGAGAGAGAGAGAGAGAGAGAGAGAGAGAGAGAGAGAGAGAGAGAGAGAGAGAGAGAGAGAGAGAGAGAGAGAGAGAGAGAGAGAGAGAGAGAGAGAGAGAGAGATTTTTAAAAATAAAATTTTGCCTCTTTTTGACGAGGCGCGATCCGTTCAACCCAGTCGGTTTATATTAGGGCACATGTTCAAATATAAAAGACCGTTAGGTATGATGGTAATATAATCTAGAGAAATAGAGAGAAATAAAGCGAGTGAAAGTGTGATAACAATAAATAATAAAATTGTTATACTGTTTTTCCTGGTGAACATAACAAAATTGCTGGACACTGGGTGTGTGAGTGTAACATACATACATTATGTATATGAGATGGGGGTGACTATTTCCCTTCCGCCCATTTACAGCTGGGTTGACTTCAACGTGACGCCGACCGGTTTCGTTCACGGAAGTTTTACTGCTTAGCCATTCGGATGCTCGTGAACGCATATACAAAAGGGATCGTCTATATATAACGTCATGCACTTTTTTGCCATTTGAAACCCCCTCTTCCCCCACTCATCACACTTCGTCACAAAAACCTAGACCCCCTCTTACGTGACATCACAAATCTCGCACCCCATCTAGTTTTTTCTTCCTTTTTGTATTGTAATACTGAAAAGAAACAACGTAATCGAGATTAAGTTAGTTAACTAGTCATCATGATCATCATCATCACTTTTATACTCCCTAAGGAACATATGTTTTATACCAAGTATTCCTGTCCTGTGCCATCAACTCAAGATCTTTCCATTTCTCCTTTATCCTCTTCATGCCTGTCTGTCTTCCTCTGCCTCCCTTACCCTGGGAATACTAGAACAAGAACAGCCTGGTAAAGCTATGTGCAAGTTTGCTCAATGTGTGTCTTATCCATCTTCAGCGTCTCCTTCTCATGCCTTGTTCTTCTGGCACTTGGTTTGGTTTTTGAACACCCCACTTGCAAACTCACCCGTGTGTTACCGGGGCCCGAAAGGGGAGCAAAGAATAGTAACACTGTACCCTACCAGGCATGTCGTAAAAAGCGACAAAGGAGGGTTGGGCCTGTGGCTGGCTATCCCATCCCGTAAAAAACTTTTTACCACAAAAACTTCAACAAACATGGACAAGTCAAATAACGAAAATAAATCAACTCAGCCGCCCAAGACAGAAGAAGGTCCTCAGGAAAGGAGGCGCATGAAGCAACCTAGAGAAAGCCGAAAGGAGTCTGGGTTGCCGACTAACCTTTTTTCGTCTAGGAAAGTCTCCAGGATTGGCACCTGGAATGTTCGCACTCTGTGTGAACAAGGGAAAACTGCACAGGCAGCAGCAGAAATGTCAAATTACAGGATTGATATCCTGGGTCTCTGCGAGACGCGGTGGAAAGGCATAGAGAAGAAGAGATTGATCACAGGAGAAATGGTGTTGTCCTCGGGACATGAGGAGGAAAGAGCCCACCACAGTGAAGGGGTGGCTCTAATGCTGTCCAAGGAAGCACAGAAGGCACTTATAGAATGGGAAGCAATGGGACCCCGAATTATAACAGCAAAGTTTAAATCAGCCAAAAAGAAAGTAAATATAAACATCATCCAATGTTATGCACCAACAAACGATAAAGAAGAATCTGTGAAAGAAGACTTTTACACCAGACTACAAAGTGTCTTGGACAATAAGAAAAGAAAGGACATCACAATTTTGATGGGGGACCTAAATGTGAAAATAGGAACAGACAACACTGGCTTGGAGGTGGAGTAGGGTCTTGGTCAGCTCTGGTTCGCTGACCCTGACGCATGCAGTCTAGCTATGGGTCGCTTACTGCATTCCTCACCTTTGACGCGTCTTAGGTCCCTGTTTTGATTGATTCAATTCTTTTCATGTCATTTTTCAGTTCCCTTTCATAATCAAGTTTTCTGTTTCTCTGTTTTTCTCTTACACTAGGGATCCTAGAACAAGAACTGAATTATAAGGCTACCAGCTGGTTTTTTCGTTGTGTGTCCTATTCAAAACCAGAGCATTTTTAAACCTTATGTTGTAATAGTATTTCACTGGTTTTTCCATCAATTGGCGATCTTGTAGTACCATTTCAATACTACTTACTATTAAGAGTAAGAACCGTTTGGAATAAGTAATGGAGTGCTACATGGATGCCTCTTGTCACAATCTCTCTTTTTACAGGCTAAACATTGGATTAAGAAAACACTGACTTCACCATTAGAAATGGAATCCAGTGAATTTGATTAAACAGCTTGATGATCAAGATCAGGGGTCCTCAAAGTGTCTATATCCATCTCCAAGTGTCGATATCAAAATCCAGGGGTTGATAAGTACCAAAAGGTAGATCGAATGTTGATTAAACTGTTGTGTTCGAAAAAAAAAAATCATAAATAAAAATGCCTGCCGTGACTCAGTTTTACATCTGAAAGTGTTCTTATCGGTGGTTAAATTTTTGTATTATATTTTACCACGAATAGCCTCGAAAAATTAAGGGAAGACTTTCAAGTACGTTTCGAGGACCTAGAGAAATTGCAAGCGCCTGCCTAGATTGTTAAATGTAGAAATAGAGAATGCAGTCACCTACAAGATGAACTCAATGGTGTGTGTGTGTGTGTGTGTGTGGATCTTGAACTTAAATATTGTTAAAAAATAAAAGCCTCAGTGACTATTGAAGCAATGTAAGTATTACTATAAAATACTCCTAGGGTTGTCCAGCAGTTGAGCAATTTCTACTTACATTCCTAAAGTTCGTACATAGTTGAAGCTGGTTTAACTATGCAAATGCAATTTTATCAAAGCAAAGGAACAGACTGAACCTGGAAAATCGTGGTGACTAAAACTCACAAATGTCCAATCAAATTTCAGTGCCCTTGTTAATCCTCTCCTAATTTATTGTGCCTCTGTAATCACTTCTTTATTCGTTTAATTTTGTCGGGGGTCGGTTAAGGATAAAAATTCCATGAGGGCTCGGGACTCAGGCTTGGGAACCCCTATCTAGATCGGCCCATAACCGTGATCAGACGCAAGAAAAACTAAAATACTCTATGAATGGTGTTACGCACAAATAATTACTTTTTTCCAAAGTCTTTGTATGATCGTTTTTTGTATGTATGATCATTATTTGACTGAAATGCATGTTATATATATTTTATGGTCAAAGGGACAGAATCCGATATATCGATACTGCTATTTTTTATGAGTTTACCTCCTCTTGTATAGAGACACGTTCGGTCTATAATGTCTTGAACGAAGCGTGACCATATCTCCTTATTTGGTAGTATCAGTCAACTGTTGTAGATGTTTGAAACCTTTCTTAACGCTTCTGTTCATGTCCATAAAAGGCGCGACTGTGTAAGACTTTTATCTCGAATGTTCTTAGAATCGTCTTATTGTGAACAGCGACTCAGAGATTGTCACTCTGCGCATGTCTCGACTTGGTTGTCGTTTGTTGTTCCGCCCAGGTCGGGCAGTTGAGAAATGGACTGATTAGCGAGCGGACGCGACTGCGTCTTGTGATTCTCTGAGGGAAATACATTGTCTTTGTGAGTTAGTTAGCTAACTAGACTATTTCCCCGTATTATTCAAGCCTGCCTGGAGGCATATGTTCATGGTTGATTTTCCGAAATAAGGTAATTCCTCTTGTATCGAACTTTAGGCTATCATCTAGAGGTTCGTCATTTTGTCGCCTTTTTGCTCGCCTGTGTGATTCAAAATGGAGAGGTACTTTGACTAGGATTAAGTCACCGGTATCTTTATACCTGAACTAGTTATATATCTATGGGTCGCTTTAGACCAACAAGACTATTGTCTGTGTTCCAGGATTCGTTATATCAGAGATCACGTCCAAGTCAGATGGTTAGACTTAGGAAGGTTATAAAGGTCGAGCTGACCTGTAATCCATGTATGCTACTCACGTGCAGACAGTAAACGGACGTATTGTATACATCTGATCTGCTAGCATCAGGAAGGAATAATTATTATTGTCTATGAACATTAAGGATCTGCAGCGGACCACGGTTGCAGAAGTTATATGTATTATTTATCAAGCTTCGCTATGATATTTGTTTTCCATACAACTATTGAGTATTGACTTCTACATGACTGTCAGTTAACATGAGTTTGAATGCTGCATTCGTTATACTATGCTGATGATAACATAAGTATCATGACTGTTTTGTGGCGTGCAATAAATGGTATAAACCTAAAGCGAAGTTACCATTTTATGACTCTACACGTCATGTTGCCTGTGGTGTACCCTGTGAACTGTTCTACTGCAACACACACAGCAACAATCTAACCAGATAAGACACCCACATCTTGCATTGTAATACCTGGTGTCGATAGAGGTGGTAGTTTGACGGCATCCTAATTCCACCCTTATCAATTCATGGTGGCCAATAGTTGGTTTATTCTGGTACCAACTCTCAAGGGGGTCAACAAACCCAGACATCATCAGCAGACTACAAGACAACATTGCAGTTGCTATTCATCACCTTTGATGAAATTTTTTGAAAGACGCAGCAGTACTGACAGTTGTTGATATTTTGAAACTACCCGGCGCTGCTCGGCGGTATTGAAGTTTGTCTACAAATAGAAGGACAAGTACCGAGCGAATGGATTTCCTGATCTGTTGAGAAGAAGGACAAGTGCCGTAACAACTGTTCCGGTCTCAGAATTACTGTTGCAGATTCAGAAGGTCAAGTTCAGAAGCTGTTTCCTGTCAGAAGCTGTTTCCTGTTAGAAGCTCATTTCCTTCGTCATGGCAGTTTACGAGAGCAGATATGGATCAACGTTGGATCATTGTCCTAAGAATGCTGATCACATCCTGTTCTGACCTGTGCTGACGTTGTGGATACATAGAAGTTAAGTGGCCTGTTTTGTTTGTGAACTTATGTTCTAACTGAGCCTTCTGTCTATCACATTTTTCGCACTCTTTATATGTTTACATGTTATATGTTATTTGGATTTGTATTTATATGTTTATATTTCTGCGGGTTTTCTCGGTTGGGCGGTGTCTTTCAGTAGATGATACCACGTCACAGAGGTTCTACTGTTAGCGTTTTCGTTAGGGACTGTGCGAATTTCCTATTGTGAAATTTGCTAGCGACAATCGTTGCTATATCTGTTTAGTTGTGACGAGTTGTGCTTTATTTTCGTTTTTTGTATATTTTTTTTTGTTTTTCTCTTTCTTTCTGTTTTTTAGTTTCGATTTCAATTGTTTGTATTTGTAGGTCTCCTCTTTTCTATTATTCAGTTCTTCACGTAAATTTTTGTGTATATACTGTAGCGTCATTTGTTTGTCATATCTTCGCATTCTGTCATCATATTCTTTTTAGTTTCGCTGTTTATTTATTTGACTTATGCGAATGTTTTCGTATTGTTTGATCTTTGTTATTGTTTACATTGACTCTGATCTTTGTTATTGTTTACATTGACGTTGATCTTTGTTATTGTTTACATTGACTCTGATCTTTGTTATTGTTTACATTGACTTTGATCTTTGTTTTGTTTACATTGTTGGTACTTTGTTATTGTTTACATTGTCTTGTTATTGTTTGCATAGTTCTTGCATAGTTAGCTTTCACTATTGTTACATATATGCTCATGCACTATTGATCTATAGTGCACTTATCATAACTAGCTGGTGGTTTTTTCCTTATGCACTATTGTAGTGCAGTTATGATAAATAACTGATGGTTATGCACTGATTTGGGTAGTGCACTGATAATTAAGAGGTGACTTGTGATATTATTGTACAACTGATAATACAAATTGGTGTCAAGTCTTGTTTCCCACAGAGATTGGAGTGAACACAGTAATTATACAAGCACTTTATTAAGTCTTGTTGCTATTAAGATTGAAATAAGATAATTAATTATTTCAGGTTCTGTACTCACATTTTAGACATCATGTCTACATTTGAGTACTTTATTGAGCAGGGTAAAGCCCTTGGGAAGACAGGTGATAAATTAGAAGAATTTGCGACTGTTCAATATGCCAAGGCATTGAAGTCGGAGGAAAAGAAAATGAAAGAACTAACTGAACAAAAGAGAATAGATGCTGAAAATTTAAAACTGCAGATGCAGGTAGATGAAAAGAGATTACAAATGGAAATGGAAAAACAAAAAAGAGAAGCAGAATCTCAGGAGAAGAGACTTCAGGCTGAGCTTGAAAATAAGAGACTTGAAAAAGAAGCTGAAAATAAGAGACTTGAAAAAGAAGCTGAAAATAAGAGACTTGAAAAAGAAGCTGAAAATAAGAGACTTGAAATAGAGGCTGAAAATAAAAGATTAGAAAAACAGGCTGAGGCTGAAGAAAGAAGGTTACAAAGAGAGTCTGATGAGAGAAAAGCAAAAATGGAACATGAAGAAAAACTCTTAGCTTTGGAGTTAGAAAAGTTGAAATTATCTAGTAATGCTAATGATGCTAATAAGGTATCATCTGCTAATAAGTCTAATGCTGTTGATTTCAAGCTTAATTTACCAGCATTCAATGCTTCAATTGATGATATAACATTTTATCTAGATAGATTTGAAAGTGCATGTAAGGTGCATAATATAGATAAAACATTATATGTTTATCATCTGTCCAAGATACTTAGAGGTGATGCTTTGACTTTGTTGGGTATGGTAGATGTGCCTGACAAGAACAACTATGAGGTTGTCAGGGCGGCATTGTTAAAGAAGTACCAACTTAACGAAGACGGATATCGTCTAAAATTTAAAAACATGTTACCAGAAACTGGAGTTGAATTCTCAGAATTCATCTCAGGCATACGTCTTACTTTTTTACGATGGGTTGAGCTTTCTAAGACAGAAAGTACATTTGAAGCCCTCATGGACTTACTTCTTAGAGACAAGGTTATGTCTTCTGTTAATGAAGCTTTTCTTTCTTTTCTTCATGAGCGTAAGCCTAAAAATATAAAAGAAATGGAAGAATACTGTAGCCAGTATGTTACTGCACATCCTCACATAACCATTAGCAACTCTAAGGTAAAAGAAGGTCTGCCAGTTGCTTCGGCAGCACCTTATGGCCCGAATTTTATGCGTAAATTTCAGGGTAGCCAGCAAAATTTCAATAAAAAGAGTAACCGTAATTATGCCCAGAACCATGGTAATCAATTTCAGGGAGATTCTTCTTCCCAGACTGGAGACAACCTAATATTACACGGTATTCTATTCCCGGTAACTTTAGAAATTTTCATAAAGGTAATCGGTATAGAGGAAAATATTTTTTGCAGAGACCTCAATACCAAGATAATAGAGGTTCTCAACAGCATAGAGATGGTAATGACAGTTATGGAAACTGGAACGCAAACCAGGATAAAAATTACAGTAGGGACTTTAATGATAATTGCAGAGGCAATAATGGTCGCGGTAGATCGCAACAGAAGAGAAAAAGATATCAACAGACAAACTCTGTTCAACAAGAATCTCAGGGAGCAGATAAACAGGTTAATAATGATAAAGACCATAATGCTATCGGATGCTCATCTTTTGACTTTGGTAGGGCAAATAAATGTATCCAATGCAGTACTTTATTTGATCCGAAAACCATTAGTACTCTAAGCTGTGGTCATCCTTTGCCCGCTCTTCCTGCTAATGTTGCTCATGATGGGAGAGGTTCTCTTATATTACATAAGGGGGCTTGTAAATAGTAATCCAGTCTCGGTGTTGTTTGATTCTGGATGTACTACTGTCGGGGTTAGGCAATCTCTTGTAGATCCATTCTGTGCTACAGGAAAGGTCATCAAATGTGTCACATTTGGTGGCACGTTGGAAAAATATCCTACTGCCATAATACATATTGCTACTCCTTTCTTCACGGGAGAGGTCCACGCGTGTCTACTTCCAAACCCTATTTCGGACCTTATTATTGGTCGTATTCACGGAGTTAGGGAATGTACCCCACAGCAGATTGCTGTTTGGGAAGAGCAAAACATTGAAGCTACCAATACGGTGGTCACAAGAGCACATGCTCTGGATCCACCTCAAACTTCATTAACTAATAATGATGAAGTAAATGAACAAAATAGTCACTTGACTATTACACGTGACTCATTTATCAAATTGCAAGAAGAAGATCCGTCGTTACAAAAATTCTTCATTCTAGCAAAAAAAGGTGATCCTAATCAAAATACTAATAGAAAATCTTGGATTTCTATGAAGAACGGCGTACTTGTACGTATGGTACAAGACTCGACTACATCCACTCATTCACAAATTCTTGTGCCTAAGAGCATGAGGGTGCAAATATTGCAACATGCTCATGACTCGCAATGTGCTGGACATATGGGTTTTTCCCGTACAAAGTCGAGAGTTCTTGCGGCTTTCTTTTGGCCATTTGTGAGCAAGGACATACGAATGTACTGTCGCTCTTGCAAAGTATGTCAGGAGGTCAAATCTAAAGGACCACGACATGCTGCGCCTATTCAGGCTGCTGACATTCCAATTTGCCCTTTTCAAAAAATGGCAATAGATATTATCGGTCCTTTTAGAATTAAGTCGGCTAGAGGGCATCAATTTATTCTTACATGTGTCGATATGTGCACACGTTGGCCAGAGGCAATACCTCTCAAGAGCATCTCAACTGCTGATATCGCAGACGCTCTTTGGCTGATATTTTCTCGCTTGGGTTTTTCCGGAGAAATATTGTCAGACCATGGCACTCAACTGATATCAGACACTATGTCACAGGTAATGTCTATGCTACATATAAAAAGGTCTCTCAGCAGTATCTATCACCCAATGTCTAATGGGTTGGTCGAACGTTTAAATAGGACTCTAAAAACTTTACTGGGTAAAATAACTGAGGATCATCCTCAGGATTGGGACAGGGTCTTACCCGCGGCTCTCTTTGCGTATAGAGAGGTCCCCAATGAACATACGGGGTTTTCCCCTTTTGAACTTGTCTTTGGCGCGCAACCGCGCGGCCCTATGTCTTTACTTCACGATCTAATCACTGCCGATAATATTAGCGATGAGACTCAGTCTTCTTATGAGTACGTCATTGCTCTTAGGAAAAAAATCATTGAGGCATGCAGACTAGCAACTTCGTCTTCCGAATTTGCTAAAGAAAAGGCAAGGCAGTTTGCGAATAAGAATAGATGTCTACGACAACTTTGTCCAGGTGACAAAGCTCTCGTTCTACTTCCTTCAAGGGAGAACAGACTTCTAATTGCATGGAAAGGTCCATATGCAATAGTCTCCAAAATTTCTGATGTCGACTATGTTGTCGATATTGATGGAAAGCATAAAACTTTCCACATAAATATGCTCACGGAATTTCATGAAAGACCAGACTATTTGCAGCCTATTTTCCAGGCAACGGACAATTCTCAAGTACCTCATGGTCAATACTCATCGCTGTCAGTTATACAGGATGAGGAAACTACTTTTTCTGATGTCAATCTTCCTCTTTCTATGGTCCCACTTTATTCTACGGAATCTTGGAAAAACGTGACCGTTTCTCCAAATCTTTCCGCTGAGGAACATCGACAAGTTTCTTCGATGTTGCAAACATTTCAGGATGTTCTTACAGACATCCCGGGACACACACATGTCATTGAACATGACATTGTGCTAACTGATCATAATCCTATCAGAGTCAGACCCTATCCAATACCTATCCATTTCCAGTCTCAAGTCGAGAAAGAATTGGATGAAATGATACGTTTGGAAATCATTGAACCATCCACTTCAGCATACTCTTCGTCTATGGTTATTGTTCGAAAGAAGGATAATAACATTCGCATTTGCGTAGATTATCGCAAATTGAACCAAGTTACGAAGTTCAACGCTGAACCTATGCCTTCATTAGAAGAGCTACTCAATAAACTTTCTAATTCTAGATTCTTTACCAAACTAGATTTGTCTAAAGGTTATTGGCAAGTCCCGCTAACTGAACGTGCCAAACCTTTTACAGCTTTTTCTACACCTAGGGGTTTATTCCAATGGAATTTCATGCCTTTTGGTCTTATGAACGCCCCTGCTACATTCGTACGCATGATGCGCCGAATTCTCGCATATCGTACAGATGTCATAGCATATCTAGATGATATCTGTCTATTCAGTGATTCCTGGGAAGATCACTATTTGGGTTTATACGAATTACTGTCTACTCTTCGCGAGTATAACTTGACTGCAAAACCCTCTAAAGCCTTTATAGGATTTAGTGAGATTTCTTTCCTAGGTCATCGTGTTGGTCATGGTCTTTTAAAGACAGAGGACCACAATGTTTCAAAAATACTTAACATTTCGGTCCCTAAGACAAAGAAACAAGTAAGGAGTCTATTAGGTTTGATCCAATTCTACGGACGATTCATTCCGAATCTGTCCTCCATTATGGCACCGCTTTCTACTTTATTGAAGAAAGGGTCGCCTAATTTGATCCGCTGGTCAAAAGAATGTCAATCCTCATTGGACCAGGTTAAAGACCTATTTTCATCTCCACCTATTCTTAGGTTACCTACTATTGAGAAGACTTTTGTTCTTCGAAGTGACGCCTCGTCAACTGGGATTGGGGCAGCACTAATGCAGGAGTATTCTGATACTCTGCATCCGGTGATGTATATCTCTAGGAAATTAAATGCTGCAGAAAAGAATTACTCGGTTTTAGACCGTGAGTTATTGGCTATGGTATGGTCTATTCTGAAGTTACAAAGATTTCTTCTAGGCGCACATTTCATTGTGGAAACCGACCAGAAAGCGCTTACTGCTATTCAGAGCAAAAACTTGAAGAGCTCGAGGTCCACTCGTTATGCCATAGCTCTTCAACCATTTCATTTCTCGGTTCGAGCTATCCGTGGTTCGGATAATGTAATGGCGGACATTCTGTCCAGATGCCCACACGATTCCACATGATTCTTCTGTCATATATATATTTCCTGATATACAGTCCAATGTTATAATGACATGTTGGTAGATTTTTTTTTTTCACTTTTTTGAGGGGGAATTTATAACATTGTTCCATGTAATTATCTAAGAAGGCTTAGTTAGTGATATACGGGCCAAAAGATCACTCGGCCACATTTAAATAAATTATTTTCAGGATTGTATTGAGAGATTTACCAGTTGTCTTTAAGATTTGTGTTATTGATATTTTCGCAGCACATCATTGAAGATGCGAGATTGTGTCCATTGTGGAACTTTGAGTATATCAAGTCCTGTCCTAGATTGGGAGCGGATGATGTCCACATCTTTTTCTATTGAATGTTTTATGTCAACGAAGATCAACACATGTATTACTTATTAGTTACTGATGCATTACATAATGTAATAAAATAGTGCGGTATATTAATATATTACACCGCTATTTGCAACACATTGTATGATATCATAATAATATATTTGATTTCATATATTGGTATGAGAATAATTTGACTTTTATTATGATGTTGCCAGCATTGTGGTTTGTGTTGGTGGCACCTTCCTGGGATATATACGCGTATACTTAGATAAATTTTTCTCTAAGGACCTGGGATATGATCTCAGTTTTGCTCCAAGTGTTGAGCTATTTTGTTAGGTATATCCGCGCATCATACGTGCGTTAGGAGCCTAGATTTTTCCGGCTCCAGGATTTAAAAAAAAAAAAAATGTTTCATTTTTTTTTTTTCCCGGGAGGGTGCGGTAATGTTACGCACAAATAATTACTTTTTTCCAAAGTCTTTGTATGATCGTTTTTTGTATGTATGATCATTATTTGACTGAAATGCATGTTATATATATTTTATGGTCAAAGGGACAGAATCCGATATATCGATACTGCTATTTTTTTATGAGTTTACCTCCTCTTGTATAGAGACACGTTCGGTCTATAATGTCTTGAACGAAGCGTGACCATATCTCCTTATTTGGTAGTATCAGTCAACTGTTGTAGATGTTTGAAACCTTTCTTAACGCTTCTGTTCATGTCCATAAAAGGCGCGACTGTGTAAGACTTTTATCTCGAATGTTCTTAGAATCGTCTTATTGTGAACAGCGACTCAGAGATTGTCACTCTGCGCATGTCTCGACTTGGTTGTCGTTTGTTGTTCCGCCCAGGTCGGGCAGTTGAGAAATGGACTGATTAGCGAGCGGACGCGACTGCGTCTTGTGATTCTCTGAGGGAAATACATTGTCTTTGTGAGTTAGTTAGCTAACTAGACTATTTCCCCGTATTATTCAAGCCTGCCTGGAGGCATATGTTCATGGTTGATTTTCCGAAATAAGGTAATTCCTCTTGTATCGAACTTTAGGCTATCATCTAGAGGTTCGTCATTTTGTCGCCTTTTTGCTCGCCTGTGTGATTCAAAATGGAGAGGTACTTTGACTAGGATTAAGTCACCGGTATCTTTATACCTGAACTAGTTATATATCTATGGGTCGCTCTAGACCAACAAGACTATTGTCTGTGTTCCAGGATTCGTTATATCAGAGATCACGTCCAAGTCAGATGGTTAGACTTAGGAAGGTTATAAAGGTCGAGCTGACCTGTAATCCATGTATGCTACTCACGTGCAGACAGTAAACGGACGTATTGTATACATCTGATCTGCTAGCATCAGGAAGGAATAATTATTATTGTCTATGAACATTAAGGATCTGCAGCGGACCACGGTTGCAGAAGTTATATGTATTATTTATCAAGCTTCGCTATGATATTTGTTTTCCATACAACTATTGAGTATTGACTTCTACATGACTGTCAGTTAACATGAGTTTGAATGCTGCATTCGTTATACTATGCTGATGATAACATAAGTATCATGACTGTTTTGTGGCGTGCAATAAATGGTATAAACCTAAAGCGAAGTTACCATTTTATGACTCTACACGTCATGTTGCCTGTGGTGTACCCTGTGAACTGTTCTACTGCAACACACACAGCAACAATCTAAACCAGATAAGACACCCACATCTTGCATTGTAATACCTGGTGTCGATAGAGGTGGTAGTTTGACGGCATCCTAATTCCACCCTTATCAATTCGTCACAGTTAGGAGGTTTGAAAATACACAGGGAAAAGACAAAGATATTAAATGCAGGAAATGATAAAAAGACTGAATTTAAAGAAACACCCTAACAAGATGTAGGATCAGACATGTATTCTGGCAGCAGTATAGACAAAGTTAGAAGGACAGACAAGGATTTCAAAAATAAGAAGACATTAGCGATGGATAGGATATACATTCAGGAAGCTTGTTGATGGTTTTACAAGCAGTCCTTGTTCTGGAAACTAAGGGTAAGAGAAGCGAGGTAGATTAAACAAACACACGCACACATACATGAAGAAGAGAACTGAAGACAATGATGAGCAAAAAATGGAAAGCACTAGCTGATTTCACATGACATGAGGACTAGTCATGTGTTTGTATGTTGAAGGTAAAGGTAAAGGATCCCGTTACACGCGCATTGAGGCATATTGGGAATATGGTGTTAGGCCCATATTTTCTTGACCATCGGCACAGTAAGGGCGATGTGGTCAGCATCATGCTGGGCGCCTTAACCTTCCCAGAGTTGCGCTAGTGTCAAATTCATGAGGCTGGGTCGACCCTGGAGCCGTTTACGGTCTAAAAAAATCTCACTTCAACTGGGGATCGAACCATGGACCACCAAGCTAG